>CM050404.1:84190410-84736653 GCA_027580255.1 Therioaphis trifolii
TTATACTTGTGTCAACAGCCTACGTTAGTTAGAGCTCTAGTTATAGACGTTTAAGTGAAGGAAAATCTTGAACAAATCTTGAAAAATTTGAATGTAAAGTTGATTGTGCACACGTAACCTCGAACTCGACAAATTTAAGCAGTTAATGGCTCAAAAAAATAACTTGATCCACTGAGTGTTCTGAGATAGAAACAATCAAGATCCATTCATTAGAAGAGGAGCTATGAGAATTCGAATTGCTTGAGTGAATGTGTCCCATAAGAAATGTACAGGGAAGAATTGCGTTTGAGTATAACTTGAGTAAGGTGGGAGTTGAGTAAATTTCAATGATTGATGCCATATTTGTGTCTAAATACCTTTCATTTAAAAACAAAGTGAAGGAAATTGGCTGGATAGAATGGCCAAATTAGAGAATCGATCAAATGCCATAAACCTTCTCCGCAATGAGCTCTTCAATTTAAAAAAAGCCGATAAGATAATGGTGGTGGAAGTTCGTCCTTCGTCACTTCGCTCCTCGGACAAGATAATGGTGAGGAGTGTATAGCACTTTCTATCATGGGATCACCTGGTTTACGATAGTTTAGTTGTATGGTACTTTACATTTGAATGCAATGATAAATCATTGTAAGTTAAGTACAGGATACAGTAGTTGGGTGGGATACACGAGATGCATTGCTAGATTAGGCATTATTGGATAGATTTTGGAATTATTTTATATTATAAAAAAAAAAACGATTCTGAACGAAGATGAAGATGTCAGCCTTAAATTGTAATATATATTTTATTTTAATATCCTAGATTGGGTTAAATTTACATTTGTCTATTCATGTGACTTCTGCTCGTGAGCATTGGACAAACCAGGATGTGCATAGATAGGGCGTAGGTAAATACCATATTATTTGCCTAAATGCACTATCGTGACGGTACCACCCGACCCCGCCGTCCATATATGCTGAATGCTCCGTGGCTACGTCTATTTAAATATTAATAATTAATAATAATATATAAAATCCGCATGTTTATGGAACTGATACACACATTAAAATAACTGGAAATTGGAAGTTAGTAACGTTCTATTCAACCATGTAAAGGTACCGTTATAAACCTTGTGTTTACAATCTACCAATATTTTGTATAGAACAGCTGTCAGCTACTGATTATATTATAATAAACTTAATCTATTTAATTATCTTTATCAGCTGTGATATTACATAATATTTTCATTTCTTATCTTTGAAAACAACAATTTTTATACATTTTCAACTACAAAATAATTTGCAAATATTCGTGATTTTGACAAATTTTGTCGATTTTTGAACTTCAACTGCTTATAAAAAAAAATTGTGCCTATGTATTTGAATAATTTTTGAATCACTCTTAGATCAACTTATTCAAAACCTTCTATTAAATTTTCAAGCGATTTGGTAGGGCCAAAAAATTGTTATCGACTTTTATAAAAAAAATCTAAGAAAAATCGAATTATTCAAATGCCTATAAATAGCTAAAAAATAAACGAAATATTTTGAAAATACAACTATGTAAAGAAAATGCCTATTTAAACATTTTGTAAAAGTTTTAAGTTTCTACGACCTATACTTTTTGAATAAGAACAAATATCAAAAATCAATGATGCCTAAATTGTTATTTTACGCGATTATGTGAAAAAATTGTAATTTCAAACACTCATAAAAATTTTTGATTTTATTCCAGTGCAAATTTTTTTACAGATAATTGAAGGAAAACGTATGTCAAACTTTGTACCGAATTTACAATTCTTAGTTTTGAATACTTAAAATTTTATGAATTTTCAACTGCAAAATAACTTCAAATTTTCGCGATTTTCTACACATTTCGTAAAAATATGAACTTTTTATGCTTATAAAAAAAAAATTGTGCATTACGCTTTGAATTTTTTTTTTATACCGATAAGTTCGACATATTAGGTACCTTGTATTAAATTTTCAAGAATTTTTGTCCAGTCAAATTTTTTTTATCCACATTTCAGAAAAAAAAACAAAGAAAAGTTGAAAATTTCAATTGTCTATTAAAAGCTCAAAAAAAGTCTAAAGTTTACAAAAATTGTACTACGTATAGATGATTCCAATATAAACATTTGGTGAAAGTTTCAAGTTTTTTCGACTTATACTTTTTGAATAAGAACAAATATCAAAAATCGTTGAAGGCTAAATTATTATTTTACGCAATCATGTAATTATTTCGTAAACGTTTGAACTTTAGATGCTTATAAAAAAAAATTGTGCCTATGTATTTTTATAATTTTTGAATGGGAGTTAGAACAACTTATGTGGACCCTTCTATTAAATTTTCAAGTATTTCGTCCGAGCTACATTTTTTTTATCAACATTTATAAAAAAAAAAAATAAAAAAAATCGAATATTTCAAATGCCTATAAATTGATTAAAAATGAGTGAAATCTTTTGAAAATAAAATAATATAAAGAAAATGCCAATATAAACAACTGATAAAATTTTCAAGTTTCTACAACTTATACTTTTTGAAAAAAAAACAAATAGCAAAAATCGTTTGAGGCTAAACCGTTGTTTAACGTGTTTTTGTAAAAATTTAAATTTCAAACACTCATAAAAATTTTTTGTCTGAATCCGGTAGAGTTTTTTTTGCAGATAATTGAAGAAAAACTAATGAAAAACCTTGTACCAAATTTTCAAAACTTAGTTATAAAAGAAAAAAATTTTACGATTTTTCAACAACAAAATTATTTGCAAATTTTCGCAATTTTTACATATTTCGTATAAATTGGAACTTTGAGCACTTATAAAAAAAAATTGTGACTTACGATTTTGGATTTTTTTTTATCAGTTATGGAACAACTTATAAGAAACCTTGTATTAAATTTTCAAGATTTTCTGGCAAAAAAAAAAAATTTATCGTTATTTTAAAAAAAAATACTTAAAAAAATTGAAAATTTCAATTGTCTATAATTAGCTCAATAAAAGTCAAAATACTTTGAAAATTTAACGGTGTATAGAGAACGCTAATCTAAACATTTGGTGAAAATTTCAAGTATTTACATCGATTAGTTTTTGAGTTATAGCAAAATAAAAAATTTGATTTTGTCGAAAACTGGTTTTGCGTAAAATATACCGTTTTTCCCTCATTTTTTAAGGGTTTTTCCCGGCGCGTTAAAAAAATATTGAAAATTTTTAACTTTTGACCCCCCAAAGTACCAACTAGATTCAATTTCCTTTCAGAAAAGTTGCTATATAAGGCAATCGAAGCATTTTTACTGCCCCAAATCGTGTCGACAGACACAAAAATAAAAAAATAAAAAAATAAAAAAAAAAAAAAAAACACACATCATTGTAAAATCAATACATTCTTCACTCCGTTCAGAATCTAAAAACATCATAACGATCGGTCCAGTAGTTTCCGAGAACATATGCCTCAAAGGTTTTCATTTTCACATATATATATATATATATATGTATATGTTTTTTTTTTTTTGTTGACGACAATGTTAATAATGACAAATTAATAAATTATGTTATTTCTTGAGAATTGTTTACTATATCCAAAATGGTTAGAAAACCACAATATTGAATAAATTATCAAGACTATTATATCATATAACTCTTGAATTTTATTTGTTAATAACTTCACTATAGAACTTATACCATTAATTTATTATTGTTAATGATATTTATTTTAAGATAATTCTCACAGGGCTTACACTATTCAACATTATATGTGGGAATCGCTAAAGTCGTAGTTACACTACTAAGGTATTCAATTAATCATTAACAATTTACCGCGTATTTAAATCAATGTTTGGTAACTAAATAAAAATATCCTGACATTTATCGCACCACGTTTATTCTTCACTTCTCAGAAAAAATAAAATTTTAAAGAAATTATAAATCTTTATTTTATAATTATAAATCTAAACTTCTTTAGTTCAATGACTCTAAGCAAAGCTTCAGTATAAAAATATACCATTTATGTATTTTACCGTTGTTATTCCAATGATCTATACGCTTTTTTTCTTAACTATTTGAACTGTTTTCTTTGAACGTAAGAGGCTTAAAAAAAACGAATCAGAACATGTCAATCTATTTGTATTCAATGTTGCATATTAACTGAATGGGCCATAAACTTTCAATTCACATTGAAAATTAAAAATTGATTTAAAACAGTCAATCATGTTATTATAATATACCAATTAAACGTTTGTAAAAAATAAAAATCCTAAATAACGGTTTTTAATATTTTTTTTTTTTTTGTACTATACGCAAAATATATAAAGAAGTCCACATTTAATGTTCTAAATTTTCTGCAAATATTCAAAATGTAATTAGAAATAAACTTTCGAAAACTGGGAGTATAGAATGTTATATTTTAAGCTCGAAAATAGTCAACTCATTATTATTTTTTTTCATATCTGTAGTACCATGTTATCAATATATGATGAAAATTTCCCGTTTCTAGCAAAATCACTTTTTGAGTTATGGTTAAATAGCTAAAATCAATTTACTGAAAGTCATGTAAACGGCAATTTTATCGATTTCACTCGGGCTTTCGGCTATTTTCCTTCATTCTTTTGAAAAATGATTGAGAAGTAAGAAAAATGAACCCTCAAAGTACCATCTACATGTGATATTTTATATGATATCTAATATAATATAGATTTTGGATGACCGTCTTAGATAAAGTTAAGTGTATCAAAAAGTTTTAATAGAAGAAAAAAAAAGCAAAACATATATATTTGTAAAACTAAAAATCCTCTGTTTTAATCAAAATTTAATAACGTACATGTATTACAGTGCTACTTAAAAAATATATAATTAATATCATACCCACCGGATGTCATTTATATTGTTGAAAAATCAAAGCAGATTTACTATGTATTTGTTTTTATGGTCACTTCCATGTGATTTAGAACTGTTGATTATTATTGATAAGAATTTGCATTTTTTTTTACAGAAACATCGGGTATATTATTGTATCTCTGACATAGCGTTTGTGTTAACATTTTATATTGAACTAAAAACAGTAAAATATATTAATGGTATATTTAATACTGAGGCTTTGCTCCGAATCGTTTAACTAAAGGTATTCAACCATCACTATTAAATTCCCGAGGAGTGAAAAATATCCCAACGTGCAAAGTACGGCCTTTTTTTAAATATATGATACGATAAGCTTTATGTATTTATTATAACCTTACCCATAGGTTTCAGTAATATTATTAAGCAATTAAATTCATCAGTTATAATTTTTTTCGTATCCGCTCTTTAAGTAACATTTTTTACAAGAATCATTTTTTACGCATAAAATAGTATTATTTTCTATGAAATCCTTAAGAAGTTGGTAATTATTAATACAATATTTATTTTCTGTCACCAATAAATACGCAACAAATATTCGTATTAATGAATCAAGTTTCATGGGTCCATATCAACTCAATAAATTATTTTTACGTAAGTTTAAAGTAGGGATTACAGCTCCAATAACTCGTTTTATAAGTAAAATACGAAATTTATTTTTATTTTTATTTTATACAATTTATGATTATTGGTTATTAAATTTAAAATATTTATACGAATTTTTTTAAATGTGCTTTTAGTCACATTTTTCTTTTAGTTGGTTGTGATACATTTTTTGTTTGTTTTTTTTTTTTGTAACTAAAAGTGTCTAAAGACGACAAAATGGAGCATCTTCACGAATATTATTGATTCAGCAATGATTATTCTTCTCATTATTGCCAAATTTCTCATACATGAAACTATAAAATGGCTTCAATAACTTATCTGACTGTTTTTCATTTCGTTGGGAACTCAAATAGTTGATGCTTTAATTATTTTTTGAGTTTCATTCAAAAACTTTTCCCCGAATAAACAATTTATTATTGATTTCATTGTATCTATATGCATAATATAATAATATTATGTAAGCCTTAAAAATCCACTGTATTATTTTAAGCATCGAGTTTGATTTTTCTTACATTCAGTATATAGGGTAATTATTTTAAATTTAAAAAAATTAAATGCAGATGCGTTGTTCTACTTGAGCTCCAAACCGTTTTTAGATAAAATGTCTAAAACTTTATAAATATTGAAAAATAATTTTAAATGTAGACTCAGTTATTTAATGCATTAATAATAAACGAATACGTTTAGTCAAGTGCATTTAACTATCAAAATTGCATATACCTAAACACCATCAACAAAACTAGACTATAACTAAATTGATCAAATCAAAAATTGATTGCGAAGTACATCTCACGTAATATTTGATGTCACTGTCGATGAACGAAAAAACATGAAAGTATTGAAATCATTTTTAATACGTTTTCCAGCACATTTTGAAGTGTTTGAGATTCAAATAATACGACCTGGATTAAGTGAACTATAATAAATCACGTATTATATTTGAACACACATAAAATGTAATATCGGTGTGGTGTCTACCCCACTTGATGATTATAAATTGGATATTTCAACGTTATTATAAATAATATGTCACAACTGAACAAAAAAATACAAAAAAAATAAAAACAGAAGCAGAAACAGAAAATAAACGAAAAATCTATATAAATATGTATGCATTGGTACGGACAATAATTTTAATCGTTATTAGTAATAATTAATAATGACTTCGAGATTTTGGAGATGATGAGTAAATATTGTTCACACCAAAATGAAAAACGTTTTGTAGATCTCAAAACACCATTGAGATTATCGTCGTATTACGACGACGCATGCATACATATTTTCTCGAAAGATTTCCATAACAAATAATACGGAATAACGTTGCGTTGGTATTGATTAATATTTCACAAAACCATGCGATTTGTAAGCAATCGAAATTGATGATAACTTTTTAACTTTGGCATCTATTTTTTTACTATATATATAAATAATTAAATAAATAAATAAATAAATATATATATATATATATATAGTTTTGATCACTTGTATACCGAGTGGCATAATATTGTGTATATAGTGTATACTCATTCGTTGAATAAAAAACTCAAATTAATCGTAATAGACTATTATATATATTATTATATTATATTATCGTAGCGACCATTTAAAAAAAAAATCACATTTTTACTGATGATTCGTTCCGCATTTTACAAACACAAAACGTGTGTTCTACAGATTTAAACAATCGGGTGTGAAATTTATTCAACAATACCTGATATAGTGAAAGATATCGACAAACTTTGAAGTGGTTCAGAGCCGCACCGGTGCTAAATACGAAGGGATCCGTGCAAAAAGCAGGCAGCTCCGTTTTTCGTAATTTTTCAGGAGACGTAAAAAACCATTTAAAAAAAACTGAGATTAAGGTAAATCTAATGTTGTAATCAATTTAGATATGTTAGACCACGATAAGAAATATACCGAAGTACGTGATTTGATTTTCGTTTTTGATTTGATATTAACTCTAATTTATATCAAACTTAGTTTTATTTTCTTAAACATTATGAAATTTATAATTTAAGACACAAATAGAATAATTTACATCAGTACAATATTGGACAACTTGACGAAAATTCGTGGCAAAAACTAGATAGCTCCGGAGCTACCCTGTTCTTCCATGGAAAAAAAAACAAGACAACTCCAAAGACGTTATATTTCCCATACTGATTGTCCCCTTTGTCTCATTCTTGTACAGTTAAAATCGTAATTTTTTCCTTTATCAAATTCAATTTAAACCTAATTTTGAAAAAAAGTGGAGCTGCCTGCTTTTTGCACGGATCCCTTCATATGTAATACCGAATAAATCACAAAACCGACTGCGTGTGTTTAGCAATAGCTATACCTACGTAAAATGATATAATAGAATCGTTGGATGGAAATCATATGGCCAATGGCCCGTTTGCGTCGTTTTATCACGCCAGTCACGGCTCGGAATGATTTATTATACATTATCGCGAATATATAAACGATGATTTCAAAATATTATCGTATACAAGAAAACCGAGAAGGACGATTCGGAATAGCCGTACAAGACTTAATCGATCGGAAATCAATACGGGTACATTCACCGAACGTTTAAGTTGAAAAAAAATTGAGGACCTGTGTGGGACGAAAAATATTCACTGGTAAAATTGAACTCGTATGAAGCTCAATAGCATGCGTCTTAGGTATTTATGCAATTTTTTCGCATATGCAATCCAATATTAATATTGAACATTTTGATACGTATGGGGGTCTGTTAATGTTAATACGAGAAATATTCCATAATTCCTGCAATGTTTGGGTTAACTTAAAACGACCATGTCAACATAGTAACCGTGAAGTGTTGTAAATTACAAACAAACCGTATGAACAGGAAATCAAAATCTCACGATGTTTTAAACAGCTCAATTTTTTGAAAACTTCTGATAGTATCCGAGAAATCTGTTGGAACACTTTTTTGTTCACACCGATGCATACGGGTATTAAAGAAAACACCAGAGACGTTATTTTTTAATGTTCCTATAAAGTATAATTTTACCATAAACGTAGCTTTGAGTAGTTACGTTATCTAATGTGAAGTGTTTTATGATCGCAAAGACCATTAAGAATTTCATTTTACAGAAACACGATTTCACGTTTTACTATTCGTGTGTGACATAATCTAATGTTCACATTTAATGTACCTAAATTGTGCAAAGAACCATAGTTCAGATTCATAAATCTCAATAATGATGATATATACAATCAACATTTTTCACAAAAAACCAAATCGCAAGTATAGATTTAATAGAAGTATTAAAAAAAAAATTGAGCACAATCAGGCAATATGAAACGTTTGATCTATTAAAAATATCTCGTTTTTTGAAAATTGTATACAATAATTTTGAATCCTTAATATAAAACCTAAAAACGTAATATCATCTTACTTGTATGTTTAAATATCAATACTGAACAAATTTCGATAATTGTAAGTCTGACTATTTTTTCCTATGTTTTATGTTGGAATTTTAATGAATATCATTATGTACTCGTAAATCAGCGATATTTTTCGATAAAAATCTTAAATAATTCAAACTTATTAAACCGTCAAAATGTTTTTTCACCAATAGACTCAACATATATAGTTGTATCTATAAGTTAAGTTAACATAATTAAATTACCCATTAAATTATTTTGTTGTATACATTTAAAGTTGAAACTACCACACAAGTGATTCTTTTGCGAGAAAAGTCATTATTATTTTAGGTTTACACGACCTGCCATTTTTATACCAGTTCCTATATTTATGTTGTAACACTAGTTATATTTATATTGACTTATCAATGTCTTTTGGTAATTTTTTATTTTTTTTTTTTTGTATTTCCATTTAAGCCCGTGTGTATACAAAGGTTGAAATAGATAATTTTTACAAAAATTATTGAATTGAAATGGATTTTTTTCCATTACTTTTCTTGAACTTAAAAATAACACCAGTTATGGGTTATAGGATTTTGCATTTTATAGAAAACTGATTTAACTAAATAGAATTATAAATTTATTTGATTTTCGCTCAAAATCGTTTTTTGAAAACAAAATTTCATCATCGGCTTCAATTAATGAAAAAATAATGTATAAAATAATAAATCATCCTGTCACTAATAGAAGAGAGGAAGTAACCATCACTCGAGCCAAATTAGGCCATTCGCGCCTAACACATGCTTACCTAATTAAAAAAAAACCTGTACCAATATGTGATACTTGCAAAGAAGCTTTAACAATTGAACACATCGTCACCATCTGCCCCAAATTCACCGGAAGCACGCAGAATATTTCAAAATCCTGTTTCACTCCACCAAGCCTTCAAAGACGAGAACACAGCCGCAATCAGCATATTATTCACTAGAATAAAATAAAACCACCCACTGTAAATACCCATTTATGTAAAATTGTACCAAATGTAATGTATATAAAAGCTCTTTTCCTGGTAAACTTTACCAAATGTAGACTAAAAACCTTTGTTGTTGAAGCCGAAATAAACCGTATAAAAAAAATAATAATAATAAAATAAAACAATGTATGACACGACAAGTTTCGTACGTGAATCGTGAAAATTGCTCACAATGGTTTTCTACACCAAACACACCATTATTTTTTCTGGAGATCGAATGGACGAAGAAAAAACTTCTACCGCCTTTATTATCCTACCAACTTGTATTTATTTATCATTTTGTAGGTAACTTGATTGCCATTTAATCGGCCATTTGTTTTAGAGCCTAAAACATTAAGTATTTTCTATTTTTTTTTCTTTTCTTTTTATTAACTTGGTAGACGATAAGTAATTATTCGAAATGTCATATAATTATATTATTTTTTAAATAAAACAATTTAATTTGTAGTTTTATTTTACATAACTGAAGGTAAAATAATGATGATTAAATTTATAACAATTTTGAGTATTTACATGTGATGTAAACAAGATGATATTTCAAGTCATTTTCCTTCTCGAAATATATCTGAATTCAATATCAAATAGTTTAGCAAAAAAATGGTGACTAGGTATGTACTTTGTCAGTCGACAATTCGAACAAAATTATTAGGTATCTTTCGATACAATTATCTATATAGAAAATTGATTCCGTCCTTTTAGTAAAAGATAGCTCTTACTTTAAAATATCATTATTTACTGCACTGATTGGTTTGTTGATATACTATTAGTCGATAGAGAAAAAGTACCCTTTGAGAAAACATCGTATACGTGAATATATATATATATATATATATATATATATATATATATATATATATATATATATATATATATATATATATATATATATATATATATATATATATATATATATATATATTTGTGTGTGTGTGTGTGTGTGTGTGTGTGTGTGTGTGTGTGTGTGTGTGTGTGTGTGTGTGTGTGTGCGTGCGTGTGTGTGGGTGTGTATGTGTGTGTATGTATACACACATAGGCAAGAATGCTTTATAAATATGATGCAGGTGAGAGATACCGTAGTCATTCTGTTTTTCCTCCAAGCTAGTAATATTTCACAAATACAAGAATGGTGATAACTTTACGTAAGATTAATATTTCTTAATTATGAGTGTACATTCTTAAACATATTATTCTTAAGTGAAGGTCAATATTCGAGATGAATGGCTTAAATAATAAAAACAAAAATAAGTAATAATGATTTATTTGCGTTTCATAATCGCACCATAAGTGTGTAAATTGATAACCGCATATAATATATTTTTTTAATTTGAATAATCATTAAATTTTTTTTTCCATTTACACATATGTATATCCAAAAAAAGTTCACTTGACTCACGTGATGATTTGTTTTATGTTCCAGAGTGATTCATGGTCACAATGTCAAACACTGATACTCCCATCCAATCGAATTCATAATTTTGGTGGATGTACTTTATACATTTTAGGGAAATGGTACCGAATTTGTTTCTAGTCGCACTGCTTGTCAATGGTGAGTACATTCACATGCATTTATATGAAAAATTAAATTTTATAAAATGGTATTATTAATAATATAGCTTTGACCTATTTTTAGGTATGCACTTCCCGTATGGGAAATTAAAAATATAATAACATGTTAATATGAAGCCAAGTGTCAAAAGAGTATAAACCAGATACGTTAATCTTCATTTTATCTAAACGACGTGAAAGATTAAGTTTATTTTTATAATGTTCAGTTTGAATATTATAACCATACACCCAGACGACATTACTTAATAATGTTGATTTAAGCATACAATATGTATTTTTCGGAGGTTTTTTCGGTCAAAGTCTACAACTGAAAAATATCCTTAAATAAATGTAGTATTTTTAATTTTTCAACAATTTTAACCTAGTACCAGTCTATCAGGTTTTCTTTTTTGTCTTTCAATCACTTGGTACATTTTGATACGTTCAATGATATTCAATTTTACTTAAATTCAATGAATGGAACGAACAACATTTTAAACAATCTAAAAAAACATACTTCTTGTTACATGACGACGTTGTTAGTTTACAATATCCGAAACTCTTTTTTGTGTAACGTGTTTTGAATTTCACATATTAAAAGTATGTTATAAACTGAAATTTAATATAAGAATTCCATTCATGAATTGATCGTGAAACAAATTAAAATACATTATTTGATTATCAATTCAAATTGACAACATTTTTATAGTCGTTCAACATAAAATATATAACGGTATGATTTAATGGTTTTGTTTTACTAATGGTTTTTACAATGAAAATATTGGTATGGAAAATAACAGATAATTTTATTCGAAAAAAAATCATGGACTAATATGTAAACTGTCTCCGTCACAGAAATTCATATTCGAAAATTGTTTGTGGTTTCGGACACAAGTCGGTAAAAAAACAGATTGAGCTTTTGTGAATAAATTTGAAATATATTTCGAGTGAGACAATGTATAAAATATTCTTTATATAAATATATATATATATGACTGCTATTCAACTTGTAACGAAATGTGGAGCGTGTCGACTTTATATAAAGTTTATCTAAATTTCTCTGGACGGTAACAGTTTCGAGATTAATCGTTGTATACCTAGACTCGAATCACCCCGAAATGAATCCCTGGATTTCGGGCCATGCTTCGGCAATGCGATTGGAATCATACGGAAGTTTGATTGCGGATTTGTTGAAACAGCGACAGGCATCAGTCACTGGGCACCATCAAGAGTTCAAAGATTCTAGTTCAAGTTGATGCATTGTAATATTATCGTAACCAACACGGGGGCGTTTTGTGACTGCAGGATCTCAGTTTGTCACGTAGACATCTCTCGAAACAGTCACATCCGGATGCCATCCCGAATACCCCAACCAGTAGATATTAAAGTTCGTCGAACTTTGTTCCGTAGTAGAAATTGTATACCTACTTGAAATCCCGGTTTGGGTTGCTTTTAAATAAAAGTTAAAACTAATATTTACTGTCATAATTTATTTATCAATTATCTAGGCTTAAAGTCATCAACACTGGAGTTTGTATGTTCGAATATTTTTTTATTTTTTTGTTCAAATATGATTTGGGGAAAAAAAGCTTTATGTCAATCACGAATACCAACTTTCTGATATTTTGTTCAATAGAAACTTTTAATAAGACTTTCGATACGAATCAATATCGGCACTGACACCAATGTTTGATTGTTATTTCCACTCATCGAAAACAATTATTGTCAATTGTTAAATGTTATATTTAATTCGGAAACGTACTATTTAATAATATGACTCTCAAATTTAAACATATTTTCCCATAATGGATAACCAACTTTGGACTACACCTTTTCAGTTAAAAAACAAATTTCAAAAGTGAACTTGTATAACCTCATCCAGTCTATGTTAAAAGTGATAGATAGATAGAAGCTATCTAGGAATTGCCTTTTATAGACACGGACTATTATCATGGTATTTATCGAGTCTTATTAAAAGCTAAATCAAAGACAATTCGAAAAAATTTAAATTAAAACAAATATTTTTCGAGTTAAATATAGGGAATAATGCATTTGACTCTGAGGATTGTTACAAAGCTCAAGTTATCAAGTTTTTCGACAGAATTAAGTTCAATGTCATCATTATTAATTAAACAAAACAAAAATTATCTCCGTGTATACAAATGCCAAATGAAGTATTAAGTTAATGGTAATTTTTCGAATATCGAAAGATATTGGTAGGTAAAACGAGTTCTTTCGAATATTCGTTATTCAATTGAAATATATAAACAAATGTTTAAATTAAAACAATACCGTACGGACGTTTGATTTTCAATTTATTTTCGAAATGTACACATAAAAACGGATCCGGTGTTTAAACGTCACACATTTTAAATTTATATTTTTTCATGTTTCAATAACGGGTGATACTTGATATGATTACACGAGTAATATATATGTCGTATACGTATTTTGTTTTTTTTCATTAACTCATAATATTTTAACCTGGAATTCTGTGCGCACATATATGTCACAGAATACGTGGTAAACTAGCATGCTCCTCTTGCATTCAAATCCGATAATTATTCGCTTTATCTGCTGTTGGTTGTTTCGCAATACGTATCCGTGGAGATCGTAATATTATATAATACCGATAGAAGTTTTCCGTCCGATTCGCACGGTCTATTGTTTAACGCGTGTACGTATATAACGACCGTGTCTCTCGGGTTCATACGAGTTATTGAAAATTCACGGATCAAGTGTATCTCCACGGCGGCGGAGTGATGAGGATCGTATATAAAAATTAAACGATCTCGTCGCATCGGTCGGGTCTGAATACGTCACCGCCGAATGAGCATATTGTATAATGAGTTTATGAACCATAAGAGCGCGAATAAAATTAACGATATTTTGGATTGGGGGAGTGGTATGAATTATTCTAGAATGTTCTTATAACGATTCGTATTTTTTTTTAAAGTGATAAACACAATAGGAAAAAATTCCCTTGTCACACAATAAAACTTCCTTGATATTTTTGCCGGAATACCTGTTTTGCGTTACGACCGAAATGACCAAAACGATTTATTCTGCGTTTCGACCGTCGCACGTGCTAAGTAAGATAAAATAAGTATTCACCATGAACATGGGATAATTTGTAATCACGCTGGGAATGTTCGGCTACAACGTTTTTGACACATCATTATTAATAATACGATTATAATGCATACGACACATTATCACGGCATCATTATAGTAATATTTTTACATTTTCTTTTTTTAAATTCAATTTTCTGTGTGCGTAAGACAAAAAGTTCGTTGTCAACCCAAAGAATATGTAAATGATCGATGTTCTTTGGTACAGTGTGGTCGTAAGACGCATTTATCAAATACTAACGGTGAAATAATAAGAACTTTCGGTCACAGTTTTAACTCTTGACAAGTAAACCTCACGAGTAAGAGGAGGAGAAAGAAGAGGGAAATGGCGAGGAACATAAGTAGTGTACCTTACACAATATAAACGCGCAGTACGTTATCTCGAAAAACTTTTGCCTACAATCGCCCCGTATATAGGACCTATAATATATTTTAATTCATCATTAGGGAACAAGGCCGTCATTAGAAAATTCACTGACGCATTGTCCCATGCGTTAATATAATGGATGCCAATCGATATTAAACAACGGCAAATAAAGTTATTTCATTGGATTTCGTATAGAAGTTTTAACCCTGTCAAAAATGATTTATAATTCGTTATTGTTTACTCGGATACTTTATATCGTAGGGCGTTATAATTACACTTAAGAGTGGTTATTTTTTGATTATTATTATTTAATTTTAATCTTAAGACCATCTTTACGTTTCATATTTATTTTATTTATTATTTTTCTTACTAAAGTAAAGCTGATCAATCAATACAAATTAACAATCACCTGTTAATTATTCAATATTACTTCTCATATAAATCGTTTAAAACAATGGGTTTTTTTTTTTTTTTTTTTTTTTTTTTATGACATTGAGTTGTGACGAATGCCACACAAATGATCTATATTGTTATCAAAAAACAATGGATTAAAACTCCATTTTTCGCCACATATTATTTTTTTTGGGTAAGATTATATTTTTTTTATCAATGAAAAAAATGTACATCAATTGAATGTTAACGTCATTAAATAAATTATTCTAAATAATTAATTAATAATAATAATTAAGAATCAATTCTAAGTAGTTATTATTTCTGAAATGGGCATTTTTAATACATATTACTGTCGTCATTATAATATAATATAAATCAATATACGATTTTTTTTTTTCATCATACCAAAACATTGTACCAAGATATTATGCCAACTCATTAGTTTAGTACAAAAAAGTATAATCACTATGTCACAAGATGATTTGACTAATGTTATAACTTTTGTTCAATTCAATATGTTTCATTATTTATTTATTTTTTTCATTAATACTTTATAACTTCTCTTAAATTTTGAAAAAAATTCTTCAAAGTTTAATAAAGGTTCATCATTTAGGTAATTTGATATATTTTTTCTTTTTTTTTTTTTTTGAAATTGTAAATAAGATTGCGTTTTAATAATTACTTATCTAATGTTTTATAATAAATTATTGAGCATGTCATTTTATTAAATATCATAAAAAAGTTTGAAAAATTAGAAAAAATAAATGTCGTAAATTAATTAAAACATTTTATCAATTATATTTATTTAAAAATTTGATAACGAAATATCTACTTTGGATTTTTTCGAAATTGTATACGAAAATTAAGAATTTTAAAGAAAAAAAAATCTTTGGATCTGTTGTTATTTTAGTGTGGTTATATTATTAATTAAAAAAAAAAAAAAAAAAAAAAAAAACTATATAGAATTATTTCAAAGTATAATTACTAATATAATGTAATCTATTGTTTTTCTACAATAGGAAACATTATTAAAGTTGTACTCAAAAAGTTTATATAACTCGATTCCAACATAAAACATTTTTGAAAAAATCGTTTGGCTATTATTACAAGCTAAGACTAGTTTTATGATTTATTTTAAATTTTGTAAATTTGTGTTAAAAAACTGAGTCTTGCGTGTACTAAAAATAAAACATTTTAAATTATTTCAATAAGAAAATATTTATTATTTAAATACAAAAAAAAGGCTTCAATCGATTTTTTTTTTTTTACGAGAATGGTTTTCTATGATAAAAACTAATAATTATATAATGTATTATATCAGTATTTATAAATCTCTGAAAAAAAAAAAATTTTTAATAAAACATAATTTGTCTCTACAGAACAAAAGGTATACGTATAATTATGCAATTTACTTTAAGAAAAATCAGTTAGGTATTTACATTTATTTGCATAATGATTTAACACTAATACAATACGTTTTAAATACTTGATAAATAATAACAAAAAAAAGCCATTCAATAATATTATTTTGTAGTGTTTTATTCAAAACTTTTCACAATAGTATTTATCCACGAAATAAAAGCATTAAACTTCAAAATCAATACGAACCATTAAATGAGAGTGAAAAGAAATTTATTATTACAGTGCTTTATTTAAAATATCAATTCTTCCCTTTTATTAAACATTGTATCGTAATTCAAAATATGATTAAAACCAATTAAAGTAGGGTGTTTTATTATAAGAATTTAATTTAAGGTTTTCAAATTCAATTTTTTTAAGCATTAGATAGTGAATAATAAATTGTATTCACTTTTCCATTTTTATGAGTTAAATATTCAACTTGATTTAATTAATTTGTTTATATTGCTTGTGTATTATATTTATAAAAAAAAATAAATAAATAGGAATTATCAGCTTGATGGTAATCTATACCTATATACATAAATATATATGTATACCTATAACCAATGCATGTATAATTATATTAATTTATTCTTTATATAATTACTTCAATTCATATAATAGTCATTATTATATAAGTAGTATACGATTTGTTTTACATGTTGTAAATAATATGGGATATAATTAAATTCTATGATTATCGTCAATGAAACTGCAGTGCAATCTATTTTTAAGTTATTTTTACGAATATATGAAGTAAATTTCTATAAATAATTATAGCAAACATGAAAAAAATATATAATAATTATCTTGTATAATATAAGTTTCAATAATAGAAAATAATCACTTATTTTTCCATGATGATAATTCTTATTTTATTATAGTCAGTGTCGGTAATTCCGGCAATGACGGTTAAGACTAAGTGATATCAGTGCTCCTGATTCACACCAGTTAATGTAAAAAATTGGTGAATACGTCCGTAATTTCCTGATGAGTATAGTCAATGCGATTTATCTATGTTTTCTAAGCTGGTTATCAGTTTACAAAGTATAAAGCCAATAAAAGACACTGAAATCACTTCTCAATTCACTGCTTCTATGCGGAGAATAACAAACACAGCAACACGCTGGAAGTCAAAGTTATTAGATGTGTGATTTTAAAACCAAATGTACATATTTACAATCATTTGGTGTGCCCCAGGGAAGTCATCTGTCTCCACTTCTATTTTCACTGTTTGTGAACGATGCGGGTTATACTTTACAATACAGGCACCTACTGTGTTTTACTGACGACATAAAAATCTATAAACGCATTGACGATGTAGGTGATTGTCTTAAACTCTAGAGTTATATAGACTTTTTTGTTCGGTTTGTTAGGACTGTCACTAAACATAACAAAATGTAAAATTATGACATTCAGCAGAAAGCGATCCCTCAATAGAGCATTCCTATAATCTGATGGGCTCTGTACTTTTACGTCCATAATATAATATCTATGTTATTGATTTCAGTTTGAAACTCAGTAACTCAATGGAGCCAAAATTCTATATTGATTTGATATGCTGTAAGGCATTAAAACGCCTTGAATTTGTTATTCGATTAACTAAAGAAGTTTCCCTAGTTAATCCGACCAAGACGTTGTATTGTGCTTTAGTATGGTTGTAAAATTTCATGAAATTCATTTCCACGAAAAATATATTTTTTTATTTCCAAGTGAACATTTTTAAAAGTTGGTTTATTATATGAAATAAAGAAAATATGTAGCATAGTTACATACTACATACATAATAATACACAAACATAGACATATAAAAAACTAGATGACTGACTATAAGATAATATTGAAGTCAGCCATATGCCAACAGGGAAAAATGTCGTGATTGATAATATCAAATATGTATATTGTATATATTTGTAATATATATTATATTACTATGTCATATAAATATATAATTATAAAATATTTGTAGGTATCTAAAATAAGTAATAATTGAATTATTTTTATTTTTATTAGTGATAAAGTAATAAGTGGTAAAAATAGTTTAATAGACAATAGGGGATTCAAATGATAAGTGATAACTGATAAGTGATTACAAAAATATAATAAAATTAATACCAATATACAAATACCATATGAATATATCATTATTAATTTATAATTTATAACCATTTACTATTAACAGTATTTAGGTAGGGTTTTTAATTCGTATACCTTTGTTGATAAATGATACCTAACTGATAAGTTATTCATAATCATTGTTTTCTGTGTTTTATCAATATATTATTTCTAATCATCTATAAACACGTTTAAAATTAAAAAAAATATTTTTCATAATTTCATTGAAATATTTCAAGAGGAGTGAAATTTTCAATTTTGAAATATTTCAATTGAAATATTTCAAAATTTACAACCGTATGCTTTAGTATGACTAATTTTAGAATACGGCTCCCTTATCTGGAGTCCACATACTGATAATGAGTTTATTCAGATTGAAAGAGTACAACGTAAATTTTTAAATATGCAACTTTTATTTTAGGCATTCAATGGGATACTCACGATTACTATCCCGTCTCAAAGATTCTTGACATCGACTATCTAGCGGACCGTAGATGAATGTTTGGCATACAATTTCTGAATGGTCTTCTATCAAATAACATAGGCTCTCCTGTTCTCTAATATCTTATAAAATTTATAATTCCACATTTTCTACCCGTACTCCAATGTCCTTTCATATTCTTAAATTTAAATCCAATTACATGAAAAACGAACCATTAAGACGAATAATGTCTAGCGCCAATGAAGATCCCTCCTTTTTTGTTTAGTCATCATTTCTGTTGTTTTAATTATCATATTTGTATTATGAAGTTTATTCTTATTATTATTTTTACTACCATCATAGTTTACACTATCATTACTACTACAACCATATGTATTATCTATTATATTCAAAGGGCATAGCCCGTTAATTTTTAATAAATAAATATTATAACCAATGTGCCTCTCGATCAAAAAAAAAAAAAAAAAATCAAAAAAATACACGTTTCAAAGTGCCAAAGTAGTTTGTTTTTTGAAAATAAATTACATCAATAATATTATTTATATTATATTAGAACATTACTTTGTTTATTTGAGAAATGTCACAATAAATGACTAGTCATTACTGATAATGACTGATTTCCAAAATTGATGGTATTATTATACAATTGGATGATCATTATGAGATCAAAGCAATATTAAGAAGAAAAAAAATCGAAATTGAAATCAATTTTCAACCTTGGGCATTGGGAATTTCGGTTATATTTACAAAATTAATATTTATTTGGAAATGAAAAACTACGAAAATTTCGCAGTACACACTTCAATGTTAAAAAAAAATAAAACTAAACGCTATTCCAACGATAATACCGATTTGGTTTGTTTCATTTCGTTGAGTCAAAACAAAACGTTTCTCATAAATCTAGATCGATGAGGAATGAAACAATGTTTTACCATATACGCGTGTATACTCGTCGATTTTGATTACCACCAACACCGTTTCATCTCTCAGACTATCTTGTTTTCAGCATCCATTCCAGGTTATATCACATTTGATCCGTGTACACATGAAACACTAACACACCAATACCAAAGGTTTTTCCTTTACCAGTGTAATACACGCTGACTTCAATATCACAAGGGTTTCGTTTTCCGTTTAGGGTCTGCATTATATATGATTAGTATGAGAAATCCGAATAATGGTACCATATCTGGTCAATACGCATATTAACTAAATTCTATCAATAATGGGAGTGTATACGGGCATGCGCATGCACACACACACACACACACACACACACACACACACACACACACAAACTGTGAATATATCGGATGTTTTTACCCCTGACTATTGAATCTGCCCTGATAAGATAATATTATTAACCATCACAGACTTAGATGATGTTACGCGAGTAGCAAACAAGATTATACCATTATTATGAACGTCGGACACTAAACCATTGTAACATTATCGTAATGGACATACGCATCGTTTAATTTATATTGAAAGTACTCATGAGAATATTCAGAGACACGATGGAATAATAATTACACTATGTCAGTGGACAAACGTATGTTGTATATCAATAAATATATGCACCAGAGTTGCCAGCTACATCATTGGCACATTCCAAGAGCTTTACTAGATTATTGAGAAGGGGTGTTTGCGAGAGACGAGAGAGTTTAAGGCAAACAAACTTATTTACCATGATAAGTTATATAAATATATATATATATATATATATATATATATATATATATATATATATATAATTTATACATGTATAAAATTGCACGTGCTTCTAGAACTTCTCTCTCAGAGATTTAACTCTCTTGATGTTTAAGTGCCTATTAAACGTTTCCTTGATTATATAAATGATAATATCTTAATATCCAGTTGATTCTGTTCGTATCGATGTAATAATATTTTATAAATAACACGTAGCTCCCGTTACGACTTGACGCGTATAGGATTATTATTTACAATGACATTTTAGACTTCAAGAATTTGTGAGTGCAACATGAGCCAATTTCACAGTTAACTTGTACCTATCTTATTGGTATACATATATTATTGAGATAAATATAATTAGAATACACTTTTTATAAATTCTGTCGCCTTATAAATGAATTGCACGTGATAATGCATTCCTGCTAAAAGACTACAGCTATGATTATGCGTAATTGAGGCCTATTTTTTCCGTGGTGGACATTTTTTATTTTTCATCCATGACACTCAGTCTATAAATTGTACGTCGGTAGCGAACCTTAGGTACAATGCAAATGTGTTATACCAATCTTACTTAAATAGTAAGTATAACTGATCTCATTAATTTAATACATATATATATATATATATATATGACACAATTGTATCAATATAAAAATATTAATATTATTATTATTATTATTATAACTATCTTTTGATATGATCTGAAGTATTTGGACACTAGAATATATTATTTATATTCTATATTTTAACTAGGAATTCAGGTTCAAGTCACTGTGCTTCCGTAAAAGTTAAAACACAAACAGTGATTATCCTATCGGAGAAGGATTGGGCCGGTAGTATCCCTTAAGAACCAAAATCGTGGACGTGAATATAGTAAAAATTTGTCTGCTAGAATGTAATTAATTTGGCCGCTAGAAAACTAATATTTCTTAGTTCTATGTATAGATTATTTTCAATCCATAGCAACTTAATAAATCAGAAATCGGATGTAGATCATAATTTGAGAGTAAAAAAAAAACTTATCCTCAACATTTTGTCCAAGAGTGACGAAAAATTGCCGAAAACCAAAAAAAAAAAAAAAAAAACCATACAATTTTCCCCCAACAATACTTCCACTGTATGTATTCTAGTTATTTGATCATAATTTATGAAAATTGATTTTCATCTATTTGAAAATTAATTCTGCTGAACATATTTATATTTGGTCATATGTTATTTACATATTGTTATATATTGAACAACAATTTTAAATATCGTCGATATTGTTTAAATATGTGTAAATTTGTAAATGCCTCGTTTTTTGAGTTTATTTCAAGTATACCTTTAATTTTTGATAATAGGACTTGAAAATGCAATATTATCTTACTCGTACACATATCTAACAATAAAAAAACAATTAAAAGCATTTAACTAAATTCTTTTATTAAGATTTTCACTAAGTTGACTGTCCTACATTCATTTTCTACTTTGAAAATTACGAAAAAATTGGTCCAACTATTTTAATAAATCCTTAGGGTATAGCTCAAAAAAAAATATTAAATGTTTCATCAAAGAAAAATTAATTGAGTGTTCAGAAAAAAAGTAATGATATAAAAAACGTATTAACAATGAAATAAAAAATGGTAACATATGTAAACGGTATATTATATTGCACTAAATCATTATTCAGAATCATCTTTTTACTATAGAAATGATTTAGAGTTTCTTTCAATTTCAATACACCGTTCACTATAATCATATCCAAGTACCGAAAAACACGAGGAATGAACTTCTTATAACGATTATCTTGCCCAAGAACTAAAAGGACGAACTATAAAAGATTATCTTCCAGCACAATTTTCTTTTACATTTTTTTTTTTTTTTATTTTCTTTTGTCGAAGACATTACATTGAACAAATGCGAATTAAAAATTGAAGGTATAAGCATACAAAATCTAATTTTGGTTAAAGATATTGTGATTATACATTATTATTTTTGTATTTTTTTTTTTTTTTTGCAATAATTAAAATTTTAAGCTACTAGTAAAATAAAAAAAAAAATAAAGTTTCAAAATTAAAAAAAAAAATTTTTTTGGTAATATTAAGTTACAGTGAGATTGTGATACAGTAAGTATAATTCACTTGTTCATTCAAACGTTGTTCATATTAAAAGTGCTTTAAACTAAACATAAAATAATATCAAATTGTGCTTCATTTAGAGTTAAATAATTTTTGCCCAATTCTACTGTTAACACTCAGTATATATATATATATATATATACAGTGTGTCCCTACTTAAATGTACCACTAAATATCTCAGCCCGATAACCTTTTATTGAAATGCGGTTTGCTGCAATAACTAGAGGTTACTGAAGTACACATTATACGACAATTTCAAATTTTTAACTCTTGTAGTTTGCACATGCGTGATATAAACGTTTTTTTTTTTTTAATGGCAACGCTTACTTTTGTCACCGTATATGGATAGATTATTTTAGTCTAAGCCATTTTGATTCATTAACCATAGTTGTAAACCTAAAATTGACTGAGTTACAGCTTTTTGAAATTTTAAAACAATTACATTTTTTCGATTTTACCAGGTAGATATATATATATATATATATATATATATATATATACAGTAGAGCCTTGATAGTCCGGACGAGTTCAGACCAAGCCTCGTCCGGATTAGCGATTCGTCCGGATTACCGGAGGTATTTCCTACTCAATTGACTAAGACGTTTTTCTTTCCTCCGACTTTATTAATTGAAAATTACAAATATTTTAAATTCTACATACATAAATTGGTACATGCATACATTTTTATATATAATAAATAATAAAAAAAAATTATTTCAACTTTTTGTTCCAAATTTAAAGTTACGTGTTTACGAGGAGCCATTGTTAGACTCGACAAGAAAGAAGAAAACGAACTGACGACCGATTTATAATTGCTAGTCATTAATAGGGACAGTAGGTACTAAAATTGATGAAATTGTTATTGTCGAAAAAATATGTCATCGATTAATATTGGATTCCGGGAATTCCGAACAAACTGCCTATGTTTAAATAGATTTATGGGCCGTCCGGATTACCGCGTTCACCGGATTATCGGGGGTCCGAACTATCGAGGCTCTACTGTATAACGTATACGCAATATTTAGTAAGATGGGTATATAATAAAATTGATTCATATTTTGATTTTTAAACTGAATAGTATGAAATTATTTTGAATGTTATGCTATGAATGTGCGATGACATTGAAGTGTTTATTGTGAAAAAAAACTTAATATTGTAATTATTCTGTCATCTCATCAAGACTCAAGTAACTCATATTATATAGGTACTAAAATTATCATTTCATTATAACTATTGATTTTCCTACATGTTATACATAATTTCACTTTATAATTGATAGTTTATAATATGTATGATTGACATTATTTAATGATTAATATTTTGACCTTGTCTATATTTATGACATTAGGTATCTATGTTTGAAACTGATAAGTTTATTTTACTTTACACTAAATATATAAAGTATGTATATACGTGAAATAACTTTGAATTTTTTTCTCGACTCTTCAATTTTACTCAATTATCTGGAAAATACTTCTTTAAAAGCCATTCCTCACAAACGATTGGCATCTTTATGTCCACAGAAGACATAAAACTTATATTTCTTTGTGAAAAGTTTAAAATTAATATGAGTTATTTTGGAATTGTAATAAAAATACTCTATACAACATTATTGTAAAAGTTTATTGTTGCTCTTAGTAAAAATGTATAAAATATGAACATCGAATCTTTTGTATGTATGTGTGTGTGTGTGTGTGTGTGTGTGTGTGTGTGTGTGTGTGTGTGTGTGTGTGTGTGTGTGTGTGTGTGTGTGTGTGTGTGTGTGTGTGTGTGTGTGTGTGTGTGTGTGTGTGTGTGTGTGTGTGTGTGTGTGTGTGTGTGTGTGTGTGTATTTTTTATTGAAGTTTTAATATTCGACACACTGTAATTTACGACATTAAATGACAACGTTTGAAATATTGTTTAACATCCTTCACATCTTAGATATGATCAACAAATAATTGTGTATAACGGATGTATAAACTCTATGTCTATTCGTCTCATTCCAGATTTGTCTTGTCAATAACTTAGTTTTTGGTCGCACGAAATATTTTAAAGATACCGTCATTCATTATATCTACTTACGATTTGGTATAAGCGATGCTCAAAAGTGATTTTCACCCAATATTTTTTATTTATTTCACGTTTATCATTTTAATTCTAAATTTATTGACGTTCAATTTTTTTTTTCACTCGTTAAAATCTAAGATACATGGAGCAATAATTCTGTCCTACCATTAAAAATAATAAATAATAAATAATAATAGATGCGGTATTTCTCTCATGTAATGTTCCCTTACTAATGTCGGGATGTTTCTATAAATATATGAATTTTTTATTAACAGTGAATGTATTCTAAACTGTTTCCTCTCAATGGTTATACACTCATTTATTTTTATTTTTAAGCGATCATTTTTGAGGCCATTAATCAGTTATTTATTTATATGGCATTTGTATGGACGTCAATATAGATTATCCATTTTAAAATGTGATGATTAGATCATACATAAACAATTTTATATAGACATTTCAAGGGAAATTAAGGGTTTACTCAATTAAATGTTTTATATACTCGTATATATATATATATATATATATATATAGCGTTTCGTCCGTTATTTAATAGCGACGAAATGCAAAATGAAATGGTTTTTTATATCATATTGTTTTCAAGTGATGAATCAATTTACCTATTTACCTTTATTTATGTCAGCACTATTTCTTTAGGGGTATTTGACGGTGAGAGGAGACTATTAACCTTCCAAACTTTCTATAACCCTCAAAATGGATAAAAATTTATATTAAAATCAATATAATTTATTAGAATTTAAGCACAAAAAAAGATTTCGCTTCTCAGAGATTCTTCAAAATATATACGACCACTCGAAATCTGCTTTTCATGCTGTTAAAATGAAACCATTTTTTCTAAAAAAAAAAAATCGTAACAGCGTAACGAATTCTCTTATCAAAATATTCTTTGAAATCAACCTTCGATTAAAAGTATATTATTAAATAACAATTTTATAATTCTATCCATGTTTGCTATCATCGTTTCAATATAAAATATTTATACATTTCTGTTACTCTTTACAAATAATTATTCAAAAAAAAAAAAAATATTTGAAAAGTAATTGTATCTGATAATGTAACATTATTAAATATGATCATAATCATGTAAAAATTCAGTAGGTATACATTTTTGATCTATTAACAATGATTCACAAATCAACAAATGACACCTCATACATATGACAGTATTTTTTTGTATGTATATTTTTTCCTATACATATTTTCATAGTTAATTTAGACCAGCTTATGAGTACATAAATGTCTTAGGAATAAGACGAGTTTGTTGAATTTTATAAGAACAAAAATGATGTGATTCATTTTATATTGCGAATATATTGAACTCAATAATATTACCACAAAGAACAATATACTTTGATGGTCGTATGTACCAATAGTTTACTTACAGAACGGTTCATAAATTACATATTTCGATTAATGGAGAATGTCAAAATTGCTTCCCCAATAACTCGTTGCTTTCAAATTGTGAATTTAATGAGAGTTGTTTATTATTAATCTTTTTTAATGTAAAAACAATTATCTTGATGCATAACGCAATACATACTACACACAAAACCAAGTGATAGTATTTTGTGTTTATTTTTAATTATCGTCATTGCCCACGCTTAAACAGCAAAAAATGATGAAATGTTTACCTAAAAAAAACAACATGTAATAAACCTTAATAAACAAATTAATTTTCTCATTATCACCATATTTTTAAATTGTTCAGTCACGATTCACAAAAGTCAAATATGACTGTCATAATATTGAAGTCCAAAAATTTATCTTTATACATTAAATGGGGAAACTAAATCAGACTTACGACACAGGCAGTAACGCCATATAAAGTGAACCTATATAATCTGCCCTTCCACAGAACATGTTTTTTTTTTTTTTTTTTTTTTTTTTTTTATAATTAACAATCATTACTTTCGATACTCATGTAGTACAATATAAAATGATGAATAATATTACTACTTTGTGTCTACCAGAGCCTTCCATAAGTAAGTACGTATATCAATGTGTGTGTGTGTGTGTGTGTGTGTGTGTGTGTGTGTGTGTGTGTGTGTGTGTGTGTGTGTGTGTGTGTGTTTGTGTTTTAGTTACAAGGAATACACTACAATCCATCATTGACCGGTGTTGTGTCACGTGACTCAATTAAGAGCGGCTGCTTCCAATGTACTTCAATCTCACTATACTCCCATGATATCTAACCCTTCACCGTCATCTCCAGCCATCACATAGACATCGAGAGAGGGCATGTAAGATATATATATATATATATATATATATATATATATATATATATATATATATATATATATATAGAGAGAGAGAGAGAGAGAGAGAGAGAGAGAGAGAGAGAGTAATGGTAGTGGTGAAGGTTTGATCGCGTCATAATGACTATTACTACCATGCGCAGGGTTACGGTATAAGCATTCATCATGTTCAATGTTGAATGGTGATCCATTAGATATGAGATAGTTTAACTATTTTTTCCACCTCCACTTACCAACCACCGTGAGAAAAATGTCCTATAAAACATCTAATATATCTCCCTTTTCAATTCCCTACACCCACTGTTTTGCTTAGCCTTACAATGTTACGCAATTAATTATCACATAGAGACAATTATTACCTATTATGTGTTCGATAATAAAAGCTGGTGTGTGTGTGTCCACGAGCCAGCACTACCATCATGTATTGAACACATTTTGGAACTTGAATCTTATACAGGTAGTTTTTTCTGTCTCGATAGTGTTCTGACACTAATTGAGTCTGAACATAACTAGCTCGTCCCCGAACGAAGTCATTATGGAGTTACGTCTCATCTGTAATTATACTTGAACCTTTTAACATACAAGCACTATTTTAACGTTTGAAATGAATGTGTGGGCATACAGAAAGTTAATTTCTCTAAGAATAAGATATACATAAGTTTTTTTAATTATTTGACCGTATCCCTATTACCTATATATTAGGTAGAAATATCAAACACCGTATATAAAAGAAGAAGCCTTCGATAACGGCTAAATGTTCAACACAAATCCAATAGTCACTTAAAGATAACACATTAGAAACAAACAAACAATAAATCTAAAAGCCATAGATGCGTCTCCTAAAATAATTGGAAACGCTTTCGTATCCTTGTAATCATGGTAACCTGAAATTTCGTACTACAAGGTACTTTACTATCACTCGCGTAATGCTAAAAAATGTATTTAAATAGAATGAATCAAAGAATATGATATTGATTTAATATTGTTATTATTTGTATATATCATAAAGACATTTTTCAGTGAAATTTGAAAAAAATATATGAATACGATTCGTACGTGTAAATAGAGGAGATTTTTTTTTTATGAAATCCTAAGTTTAGTATGATTAAAAATAAAAATGCATACATACTTTCAATATAAAGTTTTTGGTAAACTAAAAAGTGAATGTATTCAGCCATGTATGAATATAATAAAGTGTAGACTGAGCGAATGGAAAAAAATATCATAATTATACGAAGATTAGTATATTTCAAGGATTTGAATACAAACATTAACGATTATAACTGTGTAAGCAAATGTTGTTGAAAAAGAGATGGGGATCCTCGATTAATAGGAATCAATAGATATTTATATTCAAATTTAATTTTAATCTTTGAATGCTTTTTAATCATGAATTTTGCATTATCATTGTACATATACGTATATTTTTTTACATTATACATATCGTAACCACAAAATTTACGACTTTCAGTTAATTACAGAGAACACAGAATGTGTGCCCTCTTGTTAAACAATAACAATATAGAACGAACGGGAATCAGTTTTTGTTCTCTGCAGCTTACCGTAATCCTCGGTTTAGTGAACACTTAACGATCCAAAGCTTATGGTCAGCATGACTAAAATGCCTTTTTAAACACATCATATTTTGTTATAAGTAATATTCACACTCGTATAACGGTATGCTGGTAAATAAATGTTTCTCATACCATCCTTTCTTCATGCATATCAGTCGATCACTGCAGATAGCTGATTATTGTACACGAAAATCACGTACGTTAATTCTCATTACCTAAAGGTGAAATATATACTGCACTCCAGGTGTATTTAAATGGTGTCCTGTACACATTTCTAAGATGGAGATCTAAATCGCGTGTAGGTATTAAGCACTCCGAAAAAAAAGCACCACTTACAATGATCGTAAATGTGTTCTGAGAGTGGGTAGAAGCATTTTCGTATAGTGGTATTTTGAATTATTTCAGCCTCTGAAAGTCTATTAAATTTTCGAAAACAGTAATAAAAACAATGCACTCAAATGTAAATTTTGTGGCCGGTTTGCAGAAGTGTATTACGGTGAAAATGTGTAAAATGTATTACAAGTGTATCATAGATTAATGATAAATAGAGAAGTCTTTATATATATATATATATATATATATATATATATATATATATCAAGCTTCAACCTAATCCCCGTAAGAGAAAACTATTACTCGTGAAAACGTTTTACACTGTATATTTTATTTGACATGAACTAAATAATAGTCCACAATTTATGACCAATTTATATTTATCACAACTTATTTATTTTTGAAAAAAATAGAGTTGATCAATTTCACAATTTCATATTTAATTTATTCCCCAAAGTGAGTATGGAAAATATCACAATATATTTTGTATTTATACTATGTAGTCATAGGCACTGAACGTCGGTGTTTTGCTTGCTTAGCATCGTGTGATTATGACTATCCCTAGGATTTTATCAATAAAAAAAATGCATACGTTTACACGAATTCATAACACAGGCACATTATATTTTAATATTTTATACGTTGTAGACTGTTCACATAGAATATTTACCAATCTCAATCGGTTTATACACAATGTACACATACAGTGTTCCATGCAGATATTATGCACATTATACGGAATGAAGAAACAAAAGTATCTCGTAAAAACATATTGCCACTGCTCTACTGCAACGAATTATTTAAATTTTATTTAAGGCCTATTGCTTCAATAAAATTGACGTAAAAGTAATAAAATTAAAAAACAAGATATTGGTGATGAATGTATTAAGTTTTAAAGAAATGATGACTCATTTCTTTAGTATAAAACGATTCCGAGCAAAGCTTCAGTATAATATAATATATTATTATTTAAATACTGTTCACGTATTTTACGGTTATTTGTATAATTTTTGGTGAGTTTTTTTGTAATAAAACCCTCATAAAATATTCAATTAGATATAACTCATTTAAACTTCAATTGTTATAACAATTATAGATCATTAGAAATAAACTTAAAAGAATTCAGACAATATCAAAAAAAATCGTATAATAATTTATTAAAGTGTGTATAAAAAAAAATTCTGACTAACGATTTTTGAACTTTTGTTAGGATAATTAGGTAGGTATATGAGTAAGGTCATATTAAATTTTCAGAACTTTTTGTCAAATATTTAAAATTATATTACATAAAAACTTTCAAACAATTTGGTAAATTAAAAGTTCTATATTTAAGTCAAAAGTGCAATAATTGTTCTGAAAATGTTGTCCAATATAAAAAATTATGTATTTGATATTGGATAAAATTTTCAAGTTTCTAGCTTCAATACTTTTCGATTTATGACTAAATACCTAAAATCTGAACAGTGAAAATCTCGTTTACGGTGAATTTTTACCGATTTTACCGTTTTTACTCAATTTTTCGATCGTTATTCTTGATTACTGGAAAAACTATGGAGATTTTGGAAAAATGACCTCTCTAAAGTACCATCTCAGTTCGATTTCAAATCTAAAAAGTTGCTGGACGAAACTTTTGGACAAGGATTTCTATACGAAAAAGTGTTTACAGAAAAAAAAAAAATAAAAAAAAAAATAAACATCATTGTAAAACCATAAGATCCTTCGCTTCACTCAGAATCTAAAAAATAAATACATATTTTCTCTCCTACACAAGGAGAGTAGGGTGGTACAAATAGATGTTAACATTTTAAAAAACGTATGGTAAATATGAAAATAAAGGACTTAAAAAATCTTGCAGATAAAAGTTGGTTAAAAATAGTTTTTCCGTGAAAATGTAGTTCTATTATATTATTTTAAATACTGTACGCGAAAAAAGAATTTCTTCGGTACGTTTTTATGCGATTACACCGTTATTATAATTAGCGAATAATATGTTTGTGCAGAACAGACCGTCTTTCTTGTCCAAATTGAATTTGTAAAATTCGCATTTAAACGTCATTGTATTGTAATAAATCTTTGACTTGTATACAAATACGCAGTACACAGTAGTAATACAATGTAATATCATCGTATAAACGACCCTGCAATGTGAAATGCGTGGCTTACAATAATTTTATTTGTACATCGAGCGGATAGTATCGTTAATGTTCATCACGTACACGTTTATTGCTCACGGTAAACGCGTCGTGAATTATTCTACGCACTGAACAACTATATTATCCAACAGCGTGGATCCTGGGAGCACAGATAAACGCCGTGGCTTACAATGGCTCGGAAGTTAAGACGATTAATTTAACATCAGCAATCGACTTATCGAAGAAATCTACGGATTCTAATCCGCGGGAATCTCCCGCCGTGTATAAATATACTGAGCAAACATTTGGTGGTGTTTGGTTAGCAATTCGCCCTATACGGATATTATTTCACTATATGCAAAACCATTACTTACATTTACACAGATGAAATGCGTTTGACGTCATTCAATTTTTAATATGTATCGATTATATGTTGCATATTAAAGTCATGTGTTTGTGTTTTCTAAGAAAACTTATCCATTCTATGAACTAGGGTGTATTTATTTTATTCATTTATTGTTTCCGATTCGATTACGAATGCTGACTTACAGTGGCATGCGCCCGATGAAGTGATACATTTTCATTTTAAATGTATTTGCTTTTCACGAGTCAACACCACCGCATATTGCTGTAATATACACACAAACACACACTCGAATACAGATATGCTAATATTAATTTATATTTTGACTTATCGACGAAATAGAGACGACGTATAACCTGCACTACCTTGTGATCGCTTAACGATAGATACACGTCGTTATAACCGAACAACGGTAAATATTAATTTTTTTCAAATTTTATAATCAGATGTTTTCAAAAAATTTCAATGTCTTAAATAAAAGAATTTTTTTCAATCTCGTAAATAAAAACAGTTAATATAGTCACTATTTAGCGCGTAATTATTGAAAACAATTTACGAATTTCAGAGTAGTCATAGCTCTTATAATTATAGTCCGGAAAATTTTTGTAAAAATTATCACATGATCCATTTACTTGTTTCCATTCGAAAGGCTTAAAAGATCTTCTTGTATCTATCTAAGTATTTGTAACATAGTTTACTATCTAAGTATTTACTATCTAAGTATTTACTATCTAAGTATTTACTATCTAAGTATTTGTAACATTCCGGGTATTGAATTTGATGACATAAACGATTAAATGTGACGACGACTTTTATACTACCTTGAAGTAAACATTTGCAGCTGTTCACCACAGGGGCATATTTAGATTTTTTTGGGGGGGGGGGGGCAAAAAATTGAAATTCCCCTATTCAGCCTATTCAACTGAACTCAAGAGTATAATCGTTACGATCAAAATCGTCAGACACGTTACATGAATAACTTGTTTGTTGTTACTAATAATTCTTTATAAAATTATATTCAACTTTTACGATTTACATCTGATAGGACATAATGAGCAAACTTCATAAACAACTCCTGGATTTCGGGGAGAAGGGAGTCTGAAGCCCCTCAGCCCTCCCCCATAAATACGCCCCTGGTTCACCTATAAACTTAACCGCAACAATATGAGTGGAGACCATGAACATAATACAATATTAATAATATTGTTGCCTATATTATATACTTATACCTATATATACAAATATATTAATATTTTAATTTTCCATTAAATATCAATACATATTTTGAATTAACTCCCAATGCGAAACTTAACTCATTGAAACCGTAACCAAATCGACGTCTCGATCCAACTGTATCCGTTGTATATACGGGTCTTTTAGATTGTCGGTCCATCACGAATAGTGCGCTAACCTAGACGGGGCGTAGAAATAAAAAAAAAAAAAAAAAAAAAATCGGATCAACGACATCTTATACAGATGCAGATGCATCGTGGTTACTATCCAAACCGGGGACGAGAGGTTGAATTATAACGCCCAATGGTCAAGAAGCCATTGAGGGTGCGAATGGATATTTTGATCCGGAGTGTCCGAATAGCCGTTGAAAACTTCCTCACGAAAAGTGGTAATATCCAAAAGGAAGGGGGAGAAAGAGAGAGAGAGAGAGAGACAGACAAAGAGACCAAGAAAATGGTGTTATTTTGGCGCATGTACACGAATGCTCGGGGAAAAAGACGGAGAAAACACAGTATTGGTGGGTAGGAGTATAAAACAGAATAGTAATAGCAATAGAAATAATAATAATAATAGTAATAGCGTACACTTTATTACATTTGTGTGTATATATATATACATATATATATACGTATATGTTGTGCGTAAGGTCTCTTTCGGAATGAGGATTCGTGACAAAAGTTACCTTATTATCCCCGGGGCCGGAACCGAATGTCGCGGAACGGTTATTTGTCGGACACCAGCACAATGGCCATCGCCGGGCAATCGAGCAATACCCGTTGACGTAGATCCCCTTCTCCCCTATCCCACTTTGTTCGCCCGTCCTGTATGTGCGTTTAACTATTGACCACCTCCCTCCCCCCTAATCACGTGACTCTCCACCGGTCACGTCATTCCCTCGCGTACTTTACCTTCTGGTATGTGCCTATATACAAGGTGATTCAATAATCATGTTACACTAATTTAATCATATAATTATTTAAAAAGAAATAAAATATATATTACAAAAAGTTTCTTTATTCAGAAAAATCTTAAACCATAAGTAAATTTTATATTTTTTACTACCCGTAAAAGGGTAGTTTTGGAGGTTATTTCTTTAAAGTCCTATGCAAACCAATATCATTTTTACCACCACAACGTGATGCTGTTTTGTAGCACATATTAGTTGTAGAAAAATATAACTTAATGCAAAACTCTAGGTTTGGAGCAATTCAAAGTTGTCTGAAATTATAATATACGTATGACAGGGGTGGCGAACCTATGGCACGCGTGCCAAAAGTGGCACTTTGGCGAAATTTCAACGGCAAGTGGAAAAAATTGAATTTATCGTAATTTTAATAAAAATAAAAATACTCAAAAATCATACTATTAATGAGATCGTAGTTAAAATAAATACGACTAAACTTTTTTTCAAATTTTAATTACAATTATATTATTTAAGACATTTATGCTTTATTAATATCACAAATACAAATAAATCATCTATGCAGAAAAGTGGTGAAAAATTCAAACATCTAAATGTCGAAAGTCATGCAATTCGCTTACTTTTATTTTATTTTTTTTTCATTTTTTCTTGAATGTTTATAATGTGTAGTGCATTTTTTCAAGTCAAAGCAAAAACTACATGCTTTACCAAAATTAGAAATTTAGATATTCTGTTATAAAATTGTTTACATGAAAAAAAAGGAACAAAAGTTAACCTCAAAATATAATTACATATTTACATTTTTAATACGGTTATTCAATACTGACATCTGATTCAAGAATATCATATATAATTTGTAAAATAACCTACACAAATATTTACTTCATTAAACTTCCTTTGTGTGCGTGGGGGGGGGGCACGCGAACAGTTTTAGAAAACTTTGTTTGGAAAATTTTGACACTCGACTCGGAAAAGGTTCGCCACCCCTGTTATATGATAACCATGTGCTGTGCGTTTGCGCGTATGGTCATAATGTATTATTATTAACACGTACAACGCCGCAAAATTTGTAATCGCTATCATACCTATAGATTTTTTTATCGATTATTGTTTTTTTAATCACTCAAATTTCCTAACAAAATACCTTCACTATTCATTGACGAAATAAAAATATGGGTGTCCATTTGATTTAAAAAAGTTAACCCTCAACAGTACCGTTCGAGGGCAATAAATAACATATAGAAATACATATCATTTTAGATTTTTCTAACTAAAGAAACTTAATATATAAGATACACATATTTTGCTCCATTTTGAATATCTATTTAATAAAGTTACTGCGACGTAATATGTATAATTTATAGATTTTGTACTCTACTCTGTGGCACGACATGTTATATCTATACGCACTTCCTCTCGACTCCATGTTTCACCTTTCGTTCACGCCAATGTCACCTAGGGGACGACCCGAACGTTATCTTTTTGCTAGTGTCTGGTGCGTGCGGGGATGACGGACGGCCGTTCGGCCAGCAAGTCAGTGTTTGATTTGCGAAACGGTCCGGTCGTTTGGTACGATGGCTGTAGCGTTTTACGCGCGCGGGGACTGACGGGAAATTGGAAAATTCTATATGACAATCATCTGAACTACGGACGAAATACGTCATTGCACCACCCGCGTATTCGTATCTCTGCCAAGTTTAATAATAATAGTAATAATAGTAACAACAATAATCGAAAGCGTAGAGCACATGCGCATGTCTAACGTGAGGCTCTGAGAAAATTCGATATTGCCAAAAGATGTTTTTTTTTTTTTTTTTAATGCTATTATCGTTTCGTTTTTACGGGTATCGTCGTTGACGAGACATGTCAGTAAATGATTGAACGCGAGAGGATCAAAATTGTTCTACTTTTTTCAATTTCTTTTTCTCGCTATACCCGGAGATAATTCAATCAATGTCTTCGATCACAGATATTTATTGAGTGTGTGTGTGTGTGTGTGTGTGTGTGTGTGTGTGTGTGTGTGTGTGTGTGTGTGTTTGTGTGTGTATAAAAGCCCTTAAAACTTTTCATTCTAGAGGATTTCAAAAGATTTCAAACTTATAATAGGTTTATTTCGAGTAGGTAATAAGTTTGTTGTCTTAAAATATAGTACATCGCAGGGCAGATAATCAATAACTTTAATTGGTCTACTATCATTATTCTCATAATTTTTATAGTAATATAAATAACACGTTCACGACCGCGTTTTCGTGTATAGGTGTGTCTGATTAAAATACTCGATGCATCCTCTTTTAACGATTACAAACAAACAGGCCATGAATATTAGCTTAACCAAACCCATTTATTATCTATTATTAGGCCATTATTGTCTTGATAAGATCCTACAAACTTTTTAGGCCTGATTAATTCCCATCTAAATAATGCTGTATTGCTGTGATATTATCTTGACGGATGTACACAGTTTTAATTTGATTTACAATCGAATTAAGATAAATTTATTAGAAACTCGGTCAAAATTAATTGTTGGTAGTAAATTGCCAATGAAAAAGTTTGTCAGTGTACACCGTTTCAAGAGAAACTCAGGTTATTAATTGTATATGATTGTTGTTATTATTATTGTTATAACTTCAGATCGATTTTTCATCTGCATGAAATTAATGAAGTGTGATTGGAGTGATTAGCCGCAGTTATTTTTTAACAATCAAACTACAAGTATTTGTATGTTTTAATTTTTTATTAATTCGTCATAGTTTTGGTCTCCACTGTTCAATAACCTCAGTGCAAGGTTATACAGATTTGAGTTGGTTAATAGTACCTATACCACGTGTCTTTTAATTGAAACATCCGTTGTATTTTGAATTTCTTATTGATAGTTAATCCATAAAAAATACTAATTAAAATTAATTTACCAATCAAACAAATTAAAATGTCAAAAATACAAACAGCAGTTCAATGACACAGTTTTTAACTATGTAAACATAGTTCAGAAGTAACATCGGTAACTTATTGGCTAAAATGTGTCGGGAAGTGTGCAAAACATGAAAACATAAAAACCGTTCAACTACAATACACAAAAAATAGTAGAATGCATCACAACCGACTCACACATCATGTATATGCGGAACGAGGAAAGCTGCGTTTAATTAGACAGTGAATAATAAATCGAATAACCATGAGAGATTGAACGTTTCTTCTCGGAAAAAAAAATTTGTAGTTGTAATAGTAGTTGTAGAAATTTTGCCGTAGTTATTTGTTCATATGGTATACTATACGTACGAGTGTATACAGTACATTTAAGAAAAAAAAATAAATAAAGGGAAGTAATCGCAATAATAAGAGTATATCTTATACACTACTGTCGTTTAATAACGAGAATCGGGTAACATATCCAATATTGTTTTCAGACAAAAATGTGAAAAAAAGTAAATAGTAGGTACGTACAAATCATACAGAGGGTATTTATTGATACAAATCTGCACACGTGCATTGATTATTTTCATGTTTTCATACAGAAATGTAAACATTTAATTTTTATCGAATTCGTTATAATTGGTTTCTCTCCTACAATTCAATCGCAAAACAATAACATAGAACCCATATATGCATGAACTAGTTGGCGTGGTTAATTTACAGACGTACTGTCATAATAATTGATGGAAATGGCTAACTTCTCATACAAGCACTGTCAGATCATGTAATATTCTAATTTCACTAATGCATATGAAGGGAAAAATAGATTAAATTTAAATGAAAATTGCTGTTTAAGTTGTTTGGTAAATAAATAAAACATGAATATTTGCATTACATGTAAAATAGAATATAGAAATTAATTCAAAATTAACAAACAATAATAATATAAATACAAAATTATGTAACTTACGAGACTTGTTTTTGGTTTTTTGTTAAGTCATTAACAGGTAAATTTTGTTAGGTTATAACCGCCAAATACATTGAATAGTCAAATCGATTTGTATATAAATAGTACAGATGGCACCTGACGATTGTCAATAAATTCTATGCGTATCTATGAGTTATGATTAGGGTTCTAAAATTTCATAAAATTTATTTTCTTGAAATATTTCGTGAAATATTTCATGAAAATTTCATGAAATATTTCATTTACACGAAAAATAAAAAACTTCCCAAAATAAATAAAAAAAAGGGTTGTTTTCCAATTAATACATATTAGAGCTATTCAGCTATATTATGTAATAAAGATGAGAAAAAAAGTTTTAATTAGGTAGTATATCTATTCTATTCTATGAAAACATTGAAAACATAAATAATTTTTAAGCACAAAGTGCCCAATGCCTATGTTTTTTTATGTTACTTTTAGTTCTATAATATTTAATTTTTTACTAAATTTATAATGTATAAATAAAGGTGATACCTAAATATAGCCTGAACCAAATTATATACACTTATACAGTTATACTTGTACATAAAACATACTTACTATTCATTTTTAACCCTTGCATTTGTGAATGTTATCTATATGCTAATTATTGTTCCAAGAATTTACTCTTTGTTGTGTTAAGGTAACACTAATGGTAACACTGTACTTAGAGTACTTGTTATCATATTCTTTGGTCCATTACGATGTGTTACTGTGGGTACGTCTCTCTCGAGTAGTTGCGTCTCGCTAGTTATTAAGTTTCATGAATGATGTTTAATCTGTCGTATTATATTATTATTATTTAAAATAAACGTCAAACAATATTTATAATTTGTTTATTATATTTAAAATACAACATGGTGTCAGGTGTTGATTCATTATGGGTCGAAAAAAGAAGGATCAAGCAGATAAATCTGGATCACAACATAATGAGTCAATAGACGAGCAGCAACAAACTACGTGCACTGATGCTCAGATTTCTACGAATACAATTACGATGTCATCAGGTCTTATTGGTAATGTAAGTCAACTATCCATAGATGGAAATTTATGTCAAAATTGGTCTGATTGGTTACAAGAGTTCAACATTTATTTGATTGCGAGTGGCTATGATAGTCAGCCAGAAATACGTAAAATATCAATATTTTTACATTTTATTGGTATAGCTGCTTTAAAAATCTATAATTCATTTAATGTTAACATTAAAGAGTTGACATTAGACAATCTAATATTCAAATTTAATGAGTATTTTATTCCACGTAAAAATGTTACTGTGGAACGCCATACATTTTTTACGCGCTACCAATTACCTGATGAAAGTATTAATGAATATGTAGCAGATTTAACAAATAAAAGTATGTCATGTGAATTTGAGTCTTTACGAGAAAGTCTAATAAAAGATATGTTAATCTGTGGTCTGAATACAAATAATATTAAAATTAAACTATGTCTATTAAAAGAAGATGATCTTACAATGGAGAAAGCATTGAAAATTGCTACGTCTATGACGTTGTCACAACAAAGAATTAAGCAACTGGATGTCATGGATGGGAGTAATGAAGCAGTCAAAGAAGTATTAGCAGTCCAGTCAAAAGAAAAGTTCAAAAGTCGAGGTCGTCATCAAGGGTCGTATGGTCATAAGAATCGTCAGTCAACATCTTCAGATAATAATAATCAAACTCGTGAGTCATCGCTGTCCAGTCAATCGTCAAAGAACAAAAGAGAAAGTTCAAAGAAGTCATACGGTAACAATAATAATTTCAATTTTACATGTAGTCGTTGTGGTCAAAGTCATAAATTGTCATGTCCCGCCAAAGGTATCAAATGTCATAAATGTAATTTGTTTAATCATTTTGCTAAATATTGTAAGACAAAGATGGTTAATCAGGTGACACTTGATAAAAATAATTCTAATGATGATAATTTACTTTTTATTGGTTCTATAACTAGTCATAATAAAAATGATGTTTGGCAAATTTTCTTACAAATTAATAAAAGAGATGTAAATTGTCAGTTAGATACAGGTGCGCAAGCAAATATAATGTCAATTGAAATTTAAAAAAAAATGAATATTTCTGTCAGTAGTATTAAAAAACAATCTAATGTAAAATTAATGGCTTTTAACTCTAATAAGATATCCACTTTAGGTAAAAGTACTATTAAATGTTTTTATAAACAAAAATATTACATAATTGATTTTTACATAGTTGATTTTTCATGCAATATTATACTAGGGTTAGAAACTTGTAATAATCTTAATTTAATATCTAGAATTAATCTCATAAATAATGATAAAGAGATTTCTATTTTAAATGAGTATGAAGATTTATTTGAAGGTCTAGGATGTCTACCAATTACTTATCACATTCATTTAGACACTAATATTCAATGCATGAAATATAGAAATAATAATTCTAAAGAACCTATAATACCACATGATATACCTCAAATACCTTGGTTTAAGTTAGGAACTGATATATTTCACTTTGATAATAAAATATATTTATTAGTTGTAGACTATTATTCTAAATTTATAGAAATTGCACATTTAACATCAGGATTTAGAAGTATTTCTGTTATTCAACATATAAAATCAATGTTTGCTAGATTTGGAATACCATTTTCAATAGTGTCTGATAATGGTCCACCATTTAGTTCATTAGAATTTAAACAGTTTATGTCCAGTGTTGGGAATAGATAACTAATTATTTATCTAGATAAAGATAAAGATGATAATACAATTTTTTATCTAGATACAGATAAAGATAATTATAATAAGTTTTATCTAGATAAAGATAAAAATTAGTACATTTTTATCTAGATAAATTTGAGGTAATTTCATGTTTAATTTTGAAAATATTCAGGATCTACATCCTACAGGTATAAGGTAAAAAAATAAAAATACATAATTTAAAACATTTAAAAATACATGTACTTTTTTAAATAAACTTCATAAAAGATTACAAATCATTCTCTGACTTAAAATTAAAATAATAATACATTTCTGCATTTTTTAACAAATTGTTTCGTATGGCTACTTCACTTTCATGATAGTACATATTATAATCTCCTTTCCTGGGCCACCACACGAGTTTTTCTCAGTAATCTTTTCGATTAATTTAAAAAAAAATAAAAAATTAATAAAATAATATATTTTAAATTTCCTTTTTTTTCAGGCCATTTAAATAAATTACCTATCTAGATAGGTACTCATAGATAACTAAAATTTTATCTGGATAAAGATAAAGATAACTGAAAATAAATTTATCTAGATAAGATAAAAGATACATAATTGTTATCTAGATAACTAATCTAGATAAATTCATCTAGATATTTCCCAACACTGTTTATGTCTGAATGGGATATAGAACATATTACTTCAAGTCCAAATTATGCTCAATCGAATGGTTTAGCAGAAAGATCAATACAGTCAATAAAGAAATTACTAAAAAAATGTAAAGAAAGTAAAACTGATATATATATATATATATATATAGCTCTAATGCATAATCGAAATTCTCCTAAAGGAAATTTATGTTCTCCATCTCAACTATTAATCTCAAAATCAATTCGAACAAAATTACCTGTTCCCATAGATAACTTAAAACCTAAATTAACTGAATTAAGTGATTACCAAAACAAAATAAAAATAAAAACAGACAAAGTAACTAATTATTATAATAAAAAAACAAAAAATTTAACACCTCTTGCAGTTGGTGAAAAAGTTTTATTTAAATTAGTACCCAGTGGTCCTTTTATTAAAGGTAAAGTTATTCAAATTTGTAAATATCCTAGATCTTATGTTATTGGAAGTGAAAAAGGTGGCAATTATAGAAGAAATAGAAAATATTTATTAACTTGTGCTTTAACCACTTCTAAAACTAATAATTATGAACAACTTAACTTAAATTCAAGCATAGATAAAAAATCTACTCGTTCTGGTAGAATAATAATTAAACCTAAACGGTTAGATTTATAAGCCATTATTATATTGAAGTAATTACATATTATACTAATTGTTTGTTTCACTATATATTTTATAACTATGTTATTTTGTTATTTCTCTTGTATTATTATTATTATATACTTTCTATTGTATTATGTTGTAATAAGGTAAAATATTGTTTTATTACTATTTTTAATTAATCTACAAATAATGTTTTATGTTGTATTATTATTATATTCTTATTTCTTATTATATTAAAAAAAAAAAAAAAAAAAAAAAAAGAAGAAGAAAGATGTTGTGTTAAGGTAACACTAATGGTAACACTGTACTTAGAGTACTTGTTATCATATTCTTTGGTCCGTTACGATGTGTTACCGTGGGTACGTCTCTCTCGGGTAGTTGCGTCTCGCTAGTTATTAAGTTTCATGAATGATGTTTAATCTGTCGTATTATATTATTATTATTTAAAATAAACGTCAAACAATATTTATAATTTGTTTATTATATTTAAAATACAACACTCTTTACTACTTAACAAATGTCATGTCAATAAGACAATAAGTAATCATTACGAAATAACGAACTATTATCAAGTAAATAAAATTCTTCTAGCTCCAAAAATCATTAATAGTTACAACCACGGTCTTAGAAGATATCTAGTAAGACCGTGGTGACAACCTAAAATTTATAAAACTCAATATGTTTTATTATTTGGTATCTAGTATAAAACATGGAGCCTTCACAATATGCCGTGTCGCATAGATTTTTATAAATTCAGTGCGTAGGTAACAAAATAATTATAAGTTTATATTATGGTCAAAATGTAAGTCTATAATCAAGGAATGATAGAATCTGATTGATAACATTTCACTAATACATATTATCATATTATTATTTACCAACATCATGGCATGTATTCAAAAAAAAATTTATATTTCATAATTTCATTGAAATATTTCAAGATGAGTGAAATTTTCAATTTTGAAATATTTCAAATTAAGAACCCTAGTTATGATGAAATTGCCACGGGGACATTACTCCGATCGATCGTAGATACGGTGTAAAATATTCCAAGGATCTTCCAGAAAATGACAGGACACACCCGTCTGTGAGTTGAACAAAGCTGGACAAGAATGAGGGTAAACACGAGTAGCCGCGTAATGATATCGCCTCTTGCAGACCAAGGATCTCAGGAACTACGGTGGTGAGATAAGGATTTTAAAATTCTCTGCCTCGTCGTTTTCGTTGTCTCACACATCTTTACGTGATGCCAGTCTGACGAATTAATTTCCCGTTTCTCGTTACGCTATCTCCACGCGCCACAACACACATGCTCGCGTTTTGCGCCCGTGTTACGGTCTTGGCACGAGCGCGCGTATTTCCTGCCACCCGTTTCCGACCCACGGTGCCGGGACGTTTTTTCAGTCTGGTCTGTCGACCAACGCACCGAGGTCCGGAAGGATTAAACGGAAGTGCCTGCGACAACACCGCCGGTGACATCGAGGTGTCGGAGAGAAGAGGGAAAGCGGGAGCGCTCGTCAACGCCACGGCCGAAATCACCGTAATGCCACGTGGCCTGAACGCAACAAATTACCCTCTATAATATTTCGTAGGACTATAAAAATACGGAGATAGTGAAATAATGACGCTAGTGATTATATAATTATTAAGATAATTTGGACTGAGAACTTTAAGTATTTAAACACATCAAAACGTGTATTAACTTTTGCACTTAAACAATAATTATGGTCTAAAATTATTGTGTTCCGTACTTTTTTTTCGAAGCGTAAAAAAGTTTAAAAAGACGATATTTGGAATAAAATTGAATATTGCATAGAATAAAAACTATGGTTGAAAAAGTGTAAATGTTATAAGCATGAATTATTTATTTCTCCCTTCTATTTCTGCATCTTTTTTTTTTTTTTTTTAATATGTAATTGTTTGTGTTTCAGCTTCATGTATTGAAAACATTAAATTTTAAACCGACAATTTTCCATACTATATTTTATTGTGTCAGTCAAATTAACTAAAAACAATTCGATTCATTAACAGTTACATAATAAATTATGTTCTTAATTTTCCTAGTAATGTACTCAAATACTCATTCATATGAATCAATGGTACAATAATTATCATTCAAAATACAATTTTGATTTTAACTATTGAATGTTATGAAACGTATTTTCGAAAATCAAACACATTGATTTGTGCATTTTTTAGACAAATATGAAAACATTTAAAAGCCCTCATTTATAGGAATAAAAATGGCAATGTCCAACGACATTACGAGAAATATTTTTACAGGAGCCGCATATGCAGTGCCGTATCGCAACTGCGTTTGGCGACGCCGTATATCAGTCTATATTACTTAATCGTTATAACGACTGCGTGAAATGTGATAATATAGTATCTTGAATCTTACACTATATATGGGTAACTTAAAGTTAGTAGAATGCCGATTTTAAGAACTTAAAAATCAAGCAGTTCAGGGAACATAAAAACAAACAAAAAAAGGTTAATTAAGTTTAAAATGTATCATTGGCATTTATTTTTATATTTACTAAACATCATATGGATTTTGCATTGGGCCTGTTGAAAATGAACTCTTCAAAATTTTAAGTGTAATCCATTTTTCTAAACTATCGGTCTTTTGATACAAATTCGAGTGTTCAGATTTTTTAAATAGGTAATATGTTAATTGTTGAGTCAATATCTAATTACAATACGTAGCTGTGATGTGAGGAAACAAACATTTCAAAGTTATACAGCTAAAAAATGATAATAATTGTTTGTTATAAAAACATTTAGTTTCGTAATTATTTAAAATTTGTACTTAATTGTGTCAAAATGAAACAAGAACGTTTAAAACGTCAAATTTTTTAAAGAAAACCATTAGTCATTGTTTGAGCGTTTGCATTGCCACCGGTGAGCTTTTGAACGTTTTCCGGGATCACAAATAATTATTATGGTTTTCAGGAAACTGACGCGTTTTCACGCATAGTTTAATATTTGTAAATCTGAATTAGTTTAAATCAATATCAGGATTTTTATAACTTATTTATTGATAGAAATGTAGCGAAGCGATGAATCATATACATCATTATATTCTCATCCGTAATAGGAAATATATATAATGGCAATACCGATTTCGTACCTGCGTGATTTTATGTAAGATATCTATATTTTAATTAAATTATAATTTTGTCGAGTTAAAGACATACGATTTTTACATCAGTAAATTTCCGTGAAATATAATATGAATTGAATAAAATACATTTTACTTTTGTGTGCCTGTGGCTGTGTGTGTGTGTGTGTGTGTGTGTGTATTTACAATTTTTAAACTTTGTATTTATGTACGAACTGAGCACAATATTACTACTGCACTACGGGTATTACTACTGTCTTTGGATAATAACAATTAATAACTGCTTTCCAATTTAAAATACTAATACTATATTGCCATCTTGGGTTTGTGTCACGATGGGTGAAACGTCCTATGAATACACGTTCTCTCTCTTTCACCCCCTAAACACAGATACCCCCCCCCCCCCACACACACACACACACACACACACATAATATGTGTTACACATATTATACATGTTATAATTGTTATTTCAAACTCTTAGAGTTCGGATGGCATGACAACAATACTACAGTCTGCAGGTAATACGTCAAGATTTTTTGAATGAACTTAACTAATTCACAGTCAGTAAAATTATTCTCCTAGATCAATCTGAAGTAGTTTTATACCATTTAAATGATTTTCAATAATCGCTTGTCACAAAATACCGCTTCAGTGTCAGGTAATAGTTACTGGCATAGTTACAGTTACGTACATAATATATCAAAGTACGTATTAATCGTACAATGAATCCACATTTTTTTCAACTCGAGTTCTAAAAAAATAATAAATAACGATTTCCTCTGCAATACATTATTCCTTTTAATTATTTTGTGTAAACTTAAAGTCATTATCTTTTAACTTTGAAAACTAAATAAAATAATACATTAATTATTAAAATAATTGGAAATGCGTTTAAAATTATTTTTTAAAGGCTTTCGAAAAATATATTTAAAAAGATTTTTTTGTACAAAATAATAATTTTCATGTCTCTTTATGTTAAGTATAATTAATATTTTCAAACGACATAATTTATTTTTTTTTTTTTTTTATTAGTTTAGTTTCTTTTCAAAATAATTAAAAAGTAAATATCCATTAAAAATATATATATTATATATTTTAATTAATACTAATTTCGTACATTTAATTAAACATATATTTTTTTAAATGCTGAGGAAAGCCAAAGAACCTATTGGTCTTACAATGGTGTTTATTTTTTATCTTTTAAAAATTAGTTGTACACTTTACTTATTCCAAAATATTCATCGAGTATCACTTAAAATCAGACATTTTATCAAGTTGGTACTTACAAAGAGATATTTAGGAAATTTTGGATAGTTTTTTCAGGCATGAAAAATAACTACAAAAACCAAATAATAACAGTAAAATCTTCAATAAATGACAAAATATCGATTTTAGTTATTTAGTTATTTCTTAAATCATACTTTTAGAAACTTGAAATATTAAACATATATTAAAAACGTTTTTTTTTCATTTATACTTTATGGTGGTTTCAAAACAAATTTAAAATTTCGGGCTGAAAATGGAAAATTAAATATACCCTATTTTTTTGAACTTTATAGTAACATTTTTTTTTTTTAATATTTGATAAAAGCCTTGGAAATTATATATGATAATACTGATAAACTTAATAAATGATACAGAAAAATTTCAAAAATTATGATTCATGTTTTTTTTAAGCGTTTAATTTTGTGGAATCGACTTTTTAACATAAATTTTGGACTATAAACGTGTATTTAATATTATTTTTTTTTTTTTTTTTTTTATTAACAATACCTCGGCGACTAGGCCCATTGGCTACAAGTAATTACATATTATATACTTAAATAGGGGATGTTACACTAAATATAGACATAAGTATAATTATTATTATTGTATTATCCAAAAATAATGCATTTTTAGTTTCATATAGAACAACATGTTATTGAATTTTCGGTAAAAAAAAATTATTATTTGTCAAACAAGAAAACTCTGAACAAAATGGAAAAAAAAAATCTTCGTACGATTAGAATAAAAATGATAAAGTATATTAATGATTTATGTATGTATTTTTTTATACCAAAGCTCCAAATTGTTGAACTAAAAAGATGATGTATCGTTCCTTTAAAGTTCAATAAAATCATCCCCATAAAGGACACAAAGTGCAAAGAATACCTATAGTGCAAAGTGATTCCGGGTTTTTAAAATTCAAATCGGATAGAATTATGAATTTTAACACGGCAAATTTCTTATGTTTATAAATGATTACATACATATTTTTTTATCTTTATTGGTGATGGATGTTTTGTTCTGTGAACACAGTTTCATTCTAATTCGATAAATTGGCTAAAAATCAAATAAGTTATAAAAAGTAAAATAATAAACAATTGCAGTTATAAAATATCAAAATAAGAACTATGAAGTTTTCAAACCAATATTCGCATTAATTCAAAATGCAATTACGTTGTAAAGGCAGCGATTGAAATCGTTTATATTATAGTGCGTATGTTTGTGTGTGTGTGTGTGTGTGTGTGTGTGTGTGTGTGTGTGTGTGTGTGTGTGTGTGTGTGTGTGTGTGTGTGTGTGTGAGAGTGTGTGAGTACAAAAAAGAAGAAAAAATGTAAGAATACTCGAGAAACCCAAAGATTTCGTATTTCATTTCGTTTTTTAATGTGATTCAAAATGACATCCAAGTAACGTCGAATTTGACGAGGGTTGTTAACAATGACAGGGTTCTTAGAAGTAGACATTCTTTTTTTTCTATCTATTTTGAAATCCAATCCCTTCAGAACAAATACATTATTATTATTAATCGCCGTATTTTCTGCATTTGCGATTGCTTTTAAAAATGTATCATATGGTAGTAATATCATAAAAATAATACTTATGCATTTCATGTGTTAGTATGAGTTTGAGTGCGTATGTATGAGGATATTCGTTCGTCACTAGTTAAGCCTAGCACACATTACACTATATTAGATAGATCTTTATACCATATATTTAAAATATGTTGAGTATATATTGAGTTCGATATTTTGAATTGATTTCACGTTATATGTTATACAATAAATTATTATTCAAATATATATTATTTATTTTCTAGTAATTATGATTCATCTGTATAACAATAAGTGATTATCAAATGTTACAAAAATTAATTTGAAATTTTAACTAAATAAAGTTTTTTTTTATTAGAAAATTTATAGTCTGAATTTGAAAAACTACATTGACTAATTGCAATGACTTTGTTCATGAATAAAAATTATAATAACATACAAGTTTGATGGGGGAGGCTATTCAGTAATAGAACACTTTGAAAATAAATTCTAAGTATGAATCATTATTTTGTTTCAGTTAGTTGAAAATATGACTATTTACATAATACCAAGAGCGTATTTCTGGGGGGGAGCGATGGGGCGATCCCCCCCCCTGGACTTTTTCAATTTTTTTTTTTTACTATTTTTACATTATTTGTATTATATTATAATAATCATTAGAAAAAAATTACGAAATTATTTAAAGTCATAGATTATGATATAGGTGTGTAATATATTGATAGAAGCGCTCCGGCGCTAGGGATTTACCCAGCTCGTATCGTATCGATTTTATAACGATAGATACTTTTAGATACACGTTATCTGATACTAAACGTTCGATATTTTTTTTTTGTTAAACACGAAATAGTAATGATTTATAATTGTTGTACACGAATACGTCTTCACAGTCCACGTAATACACTAGATGCGTGCAAAATAATAGATAGATTAACAGAACACAAACGATTCAAAGAATTTGTTTTATAGAATAATAATTTTAATTAGTTTGTGCTTCATTTAAAAGAATTTTAATTTATTTTGAATCCTAAATGTTATAGTTAAATTATTTAAGTTTACTTTTTATTCCTCAACATTACAAGTCTAAAAGTCGCCCCCCCATGAAAATAGGGTCAGGGACGCCCTTGCATAATACACAAATTTACATTCGTATTCAAAACAATTTATGAATCAAACGTATTTTAAATACTCTTACTTGATATTTATTTTCATAAAAAATCTTCTGATTAGATTATAAAATTATAATGAAAATAAATACGAATCAATAATTTGTAAAACTAAGTGATTAAATACATTTTTTATTTTTCATAACACCGGTTATATTTGGTAACACTTCTGCCATTTATTCGTAAGTCTCCAGTAAAATATGTATTATATGTTCATATACATACAATAATATACAAGCCAAACAAATTAGTGATTTATACATTGAGCTCGGGAAGCAAAAACGATCCACACTATCTGATAAAATAATATTTTGACAATGTGACGGTGTTTTATGCATCGTATGAATAATAATTATAACTATTATAACTATTATAAACACCGCTTTTTGTAGATACGGCGACCGATCGATCAGTTTGCTGTAATATCCATGATATACGAGCATTATATTATTGTATTTAATCCAAAAAAACTACACTTCGCAATACAAACGACTAATCACATCACCGTTGTTTTCAGTCGTCAAATGATACATTCTTCTACACATTATACTTTAATATTATCATTGTATACACGGCCGTGTCGAGGTGATCGTGTAATGATAATTTACTAAAACGCATATTCCTGTAAAAATATTATATCGTTCTGAATACGTCATTCCACAAACTACTTTCACTTGTGTTGCGAGGGTGGTTTATATTTAAATTTATCACCTTCCGGAATTATTCCTGGCATGGCACGTGATGACGACGATGCAGATAATATTATACGGTCACGAGTGTTTACTTCTATGAGTAGGATCACCATTATGCGTTTTCGTCACGTTAGTGATGAAACACATTCTGAAGTGCAGTCAATTATACCAAGGTCTAAGACGAACAATCACATGAAACGTTCTCATTAGGGATTGCAAGGTGTTCAAATTTACCCTCGACAAATAACCATAATTTTTACTTTAACTCGACAATGGAAATAAACTTAGGTATAACGATTTTCAATATGTGAAAAAAATGTTGGACGTGGCTGTTTGGACATTGCATAGTAATCATTATATAAATACAATTATAATATACGAGTATTAATATTACATATGTCGTAGACATACAAATATATTAAGCTATAACTTAAGTTATGTGCATTTACATTTTGATACACTTCTGAACGTAATATAGAATACGAATTACCTACAAACCAACTCAAATTCAGTTTGATATTTATGCTCATTGACATCCAGATGGCCCTATGTTCTTAATTATACGGGCATTATTACCCCTTGCCCGGACATTTTCAGTATTCAATTTTTGACACTCCATTATCAACCATGCACTGGATAATATTAAAACAGTAAAGGCCAAATGTAAATTTTGGATGAAAACTGTCATCCAAAAAGTAGTCCCTTTCTAATAAAAAAAAAAAAAAAAAAAAAAAAAAAAAAACAACATCATAAAACCAATTGATTCTGCTCTTTTCTCAAAATTAAAAATAGTGTTTCAACGAGACGTAATATATGGTGTAGCTATATTCATCGAAAAAGAGTCACTCTATGTAGAGGAGGAATAATCTCCTCATCTCGTGTTTATCTGTAATATTGTTTTATTCTCGCTTCAAGTGGAGCAAATGAACTCGGTAGTTCAACGTGCGATTGTGAGTGAAATCCACAACACGAAAATTTATCGCGTTTTGGTCCTCAAAGGAAAATATAATTGAAGTATTATAATCACGTTAAACTAGTACATTTATTTTCGGGATGCTTTGTGTTTAACGATGTCTATCGATCTCAATGTGCTTGTTGTACCCTTCTCTCACGAATTGCACGCATCATTAACGTTTTGATGATTTTCGTAAAAATGTGTATTACACAATAATGGTAAGCTGATCAGGATAGGTATATAAAAGGTACAACAGTCGTTAAAAATGTCGTAAAATATAATCGAAAGGAATTTAATTCGATATATATATATATATATATCAATACCACAACCTAAATTTTTGACGTCCATCGACGCATCGAATTTATAGTTTTGTCCACTACAGTATCGGTTAGGTTAGCCGAAAAATGTATATTGATTTCTGTCAGATGTTATGTTATGTTTGTTTTGTAGTAAAATATGAGCGTTATTATAAAAAAATATAATATACAATATATTTTATCGATTACATACTTTAAGTTTTATTTTTCTTTATTGAAATTGTATAGATATTACGTAAATATTACAACGTATAAAAAGTATTAAAAATTATTGTTTAAAAAAATAAATAAATAAATACAAATAATTGTAAATATTATTATTTTCAAAATTATATAAATATAGATTACATAAAAATATTTATGTATAATCATTTATCCGAGTAACATTGTGTACCTATGAATATACTTTTATGAAACTTGTTTCTTGTAATTTAATAAAGCTTCATATCAAACGAATAAAATAAATATAAAGTGATTTTTAACTAAGTTACGTTTTTTTTTTCTAGTTTACTTGTAACTTAGTAAATTTGAAAAAAAAAATAACTTTTGACATTCAACTTAACTTTTTTAGATTCTGAGTGAAGCGAAGGATCTTATGGTTTTACAATGATGTTTATTTTTTTTTTTTTCTTTTTTTTTTTTTTTTTTTTTTTCTTTTTTTTTCTGTAAACACTTTTTCGTATAGAAATCCTTGTCCAAAAGTTTCGTCCAGCAACTCTTTAGATCCGAAATCGAACTGAGATGGTACTTTAGAGAGGTCATTTTTCCAAAATCTCCATAGTTTTTCCAGTAATCAAGAATAACGATCGAAAAACTGAGTAAAAACGGTAAAAATCCGCCGTAAACGAGATTTTCAGTGTTCAGATTTTAGGTATTTAGTCATAAATCGAAAAGTATTGAAGCTAGAAACTTGAAAATTTTATCCAATATCAAATACATAATTTTTTATATTGGACAACATTTTCAGAGCAATTATAGTACTTTTGACTTAAATATAGAACTTTTAATTTACCAAATTGTTTGAAAGTTTTTATGTAATATAATTTTAAATATTTGACAAAAAGTTCTGAAAATTTAATATGACCTTACTCATATACCTACCTAATTATCCTAACAAAAGTTCAAAAATCGTTAGTCAGGATTTTTTTTTATACACGTTTTAACAAATTCATATAAATTCGTATATGAATATCGACTGTTTTTACGTTAATTTTCAACTTAAAATCTATATAAATCTTTTTTGGTGTGTCCGATCACAATGAAACTTGGAATATAGATATAAAAACATGTTTCAAATCTTTTGGTAACAGAAAATTTCTAACGAGTTAAAAATTGAATATTTTATGAGGGTTTAATAACGAAAAAACTCACCAAAAATCAGACAAATAACCGAAAAATACGTAAACAGTATATAAATAATATATTATATTACACTGAAGCTTTGCTCAGAATCGTTTTATACTAAAGAAATGAGTCATCATTTCTTTAAAACTTAATACATTCATCACCAATATCTTGTCCGAGGTTAGGTTAGGTGATCCCATGATAGAAAGTGCTATACACTCCTCACCATTATCTTGTCCGAGGAGCGAAGCGACGAAGGACGAACTTCCACCACCATTATCTTACCAGCTTTTTTTATAATATATCGAATTAATTAAATGAGATAAAAAAATATTTCACTTACCCAGCTTTGAATCCATATTACATTGTCCAAAATATTGATTGCACATAATGGTATTACAATTTGTATATTTGTACGGTGTATTTCAATAAATACATATCACAAAATACATCGTATAAATTACTAGTTCAAGGCAAATCAAACATTTTTTCATTTAATACCTACCGAGTCTAGTATGGGTATACTAGTATACCGAGTGATATGGGTATTCGGCGAGTCAGTTGTTGACGAACCCTGCCTGAATCATCGTGTTCAATTCTAAACTTATAATGAAAAAAAAAAACAAAACCTTCCCAATTAATTAAAATCAAATATTAATTCTAGATAATCATATTTATTAGTTTGGCAATAAACTAAATGTATATCAAATACAAGATTATGAATTAAACACCATATTACCAGCAATTTGAATTATTTTCTTTTCAATTATTGTTCTCCGATGAAACGTCTAATTCTGATTTGTCATGTTCATATACTATATGCTCATAACACAGTGTTAAAGGTATATTTCTTATAATGTCTAAAATTAACAGTACGTATATATTAAGGTAAGTAAGTTATGACTTATTTAGGTACGTATCATAACGTAACATTCGCATGCTTATAGAAAGTTATGTAATTTTGTTGAACAAGTTATTATATAATAAAAAGTATTTAAATAATATTATTAATTTAATTCCTAATGTCAATACTACTAAATTTTAAAATGTACCAATGATGAAATGGTGAGTTCGATTACTTTTTTTTTAACACCAGAGACACGTCTGAGTAACTGTATATTTGAAACAACGATTTTTAAAGTCATAAATTAAAAAAAAAAACAATATATTATAATATGTGACCTAAAAATATATATTCCTATATTATTATATCTACGATTATATTAAATATGATAAAAAATTGTGTATCTAGCGGAACATTTATCCTTCGAATTCCCACCCACTCGGCAAAAATGCCCATGCTAGTGACACTTACTGTAGTCGGCCGGAAAACACTACCACCACACATACTTATACAGAAAATTGTTTTTTCGTTCTGAGTGAGTAATAAATTATCCAAAGGAAAGATTTACTGTTTCACGAAGCACTGAAAATACACAAATTATACCAAAATACTGTATTATTGAGTTTCAATAAAGTATATCATAACAACATTATGTTTCAATAATAAAACCAAATAATTGCTCTAGAAATATCTTTGCTAAACACAATTTATAATTGGATGTTTGATAGAATATAATAATAATACGTAGTATTAATAATGATGATTATAAATTTATGTTGAAAATCAATCAAATATTTTTAATCAAAATAATACCTCGATGAATATGATAATAATTTTTAAGTATCTACTGTACTGGATAAAACTAGTAATGTGTACTTACAGAATATAAAGTTCAGAATAAATTTGAAACTTGATTTATCAGACACTTTTTTTTTTTTTAATTTTCATGACAAATGCAAAATTTACCTATACTGCTTAGTTGTATGGTAAGTATATACTATGCGCATAATATTAGCTATGAATTACAAGAGAATTAAAAAGTCATTGATTAGTAATACTTTTGAAGATGGATCATGTATTTATATATTTTTACTAAATGTATGCAAATATAATGTCTAATCATAGATTGTATAGCATTTTGAGATAGGATGGTGGGTTTTTGGGCAACATTTCTAGAGCTTATTATTAAATTAAAAGATCAAAATGATTTTGATGTGAGGAATGAAAGCGATGATTTAAGCGATGGGTTGTAAGAAATTAAATAAAGTATTGATTTAATTTTTCATTTTTTTACATAGTTATTATTTTGTGCATAAAAAAAACAATAGATAATGAACTATGAATATCAGTTCATAAAAATTGAGAAATGTTTACAGCAAAAACATTAATAAAATATTAATTTATTTGTAATTTTTTATGATTTTTGTGGAACACATTTGAAACTATTAATTGGCAAATTATTTTTTACATTGATAACACAACAATTATCAAAATAACTTTGAATTTCGTTCTTAAGTTTTGTTAGGGAATTTTTTTTAAGTTACAGGAAAAAAACCCTGTATTTATCTCAGGTTCAATTGTAAACTTAATAACGGTACAATTGATAATACTTTTCGTTTTGTAGTAATTTATATAAAATACAAGTGGTTTTAACTTAATATGGACTTGAGATCAATCTTTTTTTATTTGATTTAATCTATTTTAGTTTCTACAGACATTATTTGGTAAAATTTATTATTTTTCAATTGCTAATTAAATATTTGTATCAAGAGTTTTTTTTATATATTGGGGAACTCATACATTTTTTATCATGAAAAAAATTAAAAAAAATTAAATATGCTTTATACATTTTTTTTTTTTTTTTTTTTTTTTTTTTATTTAGAAATACGCCTCAACTGCCAGGGTTATTGGCGTTTAAGATATACATGTTACAGTTTAATTATATTACTTAAAACTTTAATCATTTTGTATGGTTATGTTTGACCCTTTTAATTGGTTCTGTGATTTAATTGTATAATGCAGACTACCCAAATCATGAGGTGTTATTCCATGAAATACAAATTAATATAAATGAAATGATTTTTTTTTCTCGTTCGGGACGATAAAACAATTATTATTAAGTCAATATTTAATTGATTTTCAGAAAATATTTAAAAATATATTCGATCAAAGTAAATATTCTTTCATACACTTTCATACTGTGTAATTTTAAGTTCTGAAAGAGTTTGCGTTTATTGAATTGTTCAACTTTTCTTTTAATTTTAAAATATTTAAATACAAAAACACAGACATACATACATCACATATGTATTATTTTATAAATTTTAAACACGACATAAATATAATGGCTGTCTCTATCCTATTCAATTAACTTTAATCCACCTCTGGTTTTGGAAGTTGAAGTACATTTCTGTACCCCGGAGGTAAAGGACACCATGTCACAAAATAGTAATTTTACAAGAAGCTAAATTTTCGACTATTTTTATCTATATAGAAAATGGACATAGTTTTATATTCCATCTCCTTATTTCCGTTACTTTTGATGATTGAAAATAGTATGCTATACCTTTGTATAGAGCAAAAAATGTACAACAAGGAAGCTACAACATGTAGCTGGCTAAATGTCTTCAAAAATGGACACGGTGTTCTTTACCTTCGGGGTACAGATTTATTTTTACTTTTTACTCAAGAAAGGCACTATAAAACTAAAACAGTTATGATAAACAATATACGATTGTATTATATACATTTGGCCATGTGGTTGAGTTCTAAATTAAAAATGCTCAATTTGAATTGCCATGATTTTTACTCTTCTTTTTTTCGTATTATGGTTTTCATATATAAAAACAAATATTGAATACGATGGTTATATCGATACACAAAATAAAAAACATACCCATTTATAGAAAAATTGAATTTGAAAATCACCGTAAAATTGGGTTTAATATTAACTTTTTTATGATTTTTCAAAAAAAAAAAAAAGAAGAAAAAAAAATAAAATTTGAATCCTAATTAACACTCTGAATACACATTTCAAAGTATAACAAAGTTTTGTATACGAATTTTTTATACTTACATTGATAACTACACGATGGATGGTTATTTTTTAATAGATACCTATACGTTTTTATCATACACATTTTTGATCTGTTTTCAAAGATTATTATTGAGTACATAATATGTTTACACTTTAATTTGGTACTATAGGCTATAGGTATTGCATGATTTGTTGAAGTAAATAAAATGTAATTTCTCTCAAGTCAAGTGAAATAATTCGGATCATGCACACGTCTTTTATAACTTCACCGCTTGACAAAACTAACAGAAATATATATTGAAGCGACCGCGTCAAAAATACACCTGTTCGTTTATGAATTATAATAATCTAATCTCATCGAATTAATAAACATGTAAAATTTGAATTTTACTTTTGAATTATTACTACACATCCATTCTAAAACCTTAATAACGTTTTCTGATTTTTATAGTAAACCTTAATATTCTAACTTATGATATAAATGTGTACGTCCGACAACTGTTGACCTCTCGGCAAGTCGGCTGTTGACCCATTGCAAGTAATCTGTAGTAACAAAATAGTTTCTTTTTTAATTTCTTTTTCGTTTGAACTCTCGATGTATTTAGAATTTAACATTAAAAGGATTGTTAGAAATTGCATTGTGTTTTTTTCCTCGGCGGCGATAGGGATGTATAAAAGTGTTCTGAATGAGGTGAACCACGACTGATCGAAAATTTTCTTGAGTGGTCTGCGTGGTATATAAAAGGGTTGACAAACAGAGGTTTGTAGTTTATTTCTCAGTAAAAGTAAATAAAATCTTTACGTGATTACATAGCTCTACAATATTGTACAATGTTTAAGTCAGTCAAAGTATAATATGTAATGTAAAATACTTCACGCCTCTAGTCACGTGATATATCGTGATTATTATTTAGGACAAATGAATAAAATAATAGGTAATTTTAGCCACTGTAAGTATACTCTTTATTTGCAGATCACTAAAAGTTGTTTTTGAATCGAAATCAAAATGTTTTCTCATAGCTTTTACGCTTGTACAATATATATTGTACTGATAGGCATTGAAATATCAAAAAATTAAATAAATAAATAAATAATATATTCTACTGTACCACGGTTCATGTATACTTAATAAAAGCTTGATAAACTTTGAAAAAATTCAAATTGGAAATATGCCATGAGATAATATGCATATTCTCTTAAGTTATCTAAGTGGCCATCATTAAGTATAAACAAAGTTTATTTGAGAACTATTATCTGGCAATCAAAGACTACGATCGTCTCAAGTTGAGTAGCCATTTATCTAAAGGTTCGAGAAGATAATTTAGTATAAATAAAATATTTTTAGAAGTAATATTAAGTGAACGAATCGTCCTCCCTTGAAATATAGTATTAGAGAAGATATCGTTTGAGGTTACCTAGGAAATAAAAAGACATTTTCTTCACGAAAATTGCAAAAATCATTGATTATTTTTTTGACTATGAAATTCAATGTAAACGAATGAAATAAATAATAAAAGACGAAACGCTCTCTTGGAACTTTCATGATTTTGTAGTATTGCATCCTAAGCTCAAAGTCGTTGAGGTTTCAAAGAAACACGAATGCACGATGATAGTTGATATAGTCTTACATACGTTGAGATCAAGTCTATAAGAATTTATCTTTCTTCTAAATCCTTCACAGAAAACGATGCCAAACTTATGTTGGGAAAACATCTTGTATAGTGGAGCTCAGGTCATTGATCTAATTACTTTTAAAGTATCTCGGTCTCGGCGTTGCAGTCGATTGTGCTGATGATAATAAAATATGTTTTTCCATTTCATTGCACCCCGTTAAACGTATTTCACAGAACCACTAAATTTACTTTTCATTAAATGTGTTTTGATAACGTTTAATATTACCGACCACGTTAGTCGACCTGTGCGTAGTTCATGTCTGAACACTCTAATTTAAATTGCGGAAGCATTAAAATAAATATTAAATAAGTACTCTAAAATGACATACTTTTCAGTTTTTTTTTCTTTATATTAATTTAATACATTGTGGTTTTCGATTCGGTCTTTTGAAATATGTATCGAAACACTGATAACACTAAACTTGATGCTACTTAGATAACGGTGCGTCATATTTTCCATACTATGTAGAATCTATTGTACAACATTGTAGATGTTGTATAACATTGTAGATAGTGTGCAATATTTATTAATCTTTGACCATTAAATGTATTTATTTCGATAAATGGTGAAACCCTGTTATTGTTACGTGAAACATCTTTAATTTGAAAATTTTGGCAATCCCTTATCAACATTTCGCGATAAATTTATTGATACCACTGATTTATCCACTACTAAACAAAATTTAAAAATTATTAGAGTTTTATTATAAGAGTAACGATAGTGGCCAAATGATGATTCAAATAAAATACGCGTTCTTAATTCAAACAAAATCATGCATTGTTTTTTCTGTTTTATAATTAAATATTTGCGAAATATTATGAACGGAAAAATAGAATCGAATGAAATATAAATCAAAACAGATTTCCCCAGTGCTGCTAATTTATTAATAAATCAAAACTCTGTAACTAACTGGCATTTCGATGTATTTTGATCCCACAAATTACTTCAAGCATATTGTATTAAATTAACGGAAAATTACAAAAAAAAAAAAAAAAAAACAAACAGCAAATAAGCATATTTTAATTATTTTATGTATGTTGTATATATAATACGCATCTAGCAGGATTGCAAAAAAACCTTTGAAAAAAAAAAGTTTAAAACATTTTAAACGTATAAAACATATTTTTTCTTTATTTTAAAGGGTTTTTTTTTTGTTTTAAATGTTTTTTTTTTTTTTTTTGTTACATTGTTTAAACTATGTACATCATTTTTAAATAGAGATTCATTTTTGTATCTTAGGGCTCTGGTGAAGGTTAATAAAGTTAGTAAGTTTATTAAAGCAAAATTAAAAATTCTTGTTAGTTAAAACATAAATACTAAAACAAATAACAAAGTTGAATACATGTTTAAAAAAAATATACAATGTTTATATTTAAAAAATTATAATTGCTGCACATCCCTATCTGAAAAACCCATGAAAATGCTCTGACACAGGGGCACTTCAATTATAGTAGAGAGTAGTATTACAGAGTGTATCGATTTGGAACCACGGTTCTAAAAGCTCAACTTTTTGCATTATTTAAAGATTTTTTTTTTATTCAAATTTTGGATTTCTTTTTTTTTAGTGAAAGCATATATAACGGACCAGGTTTTTAGGCTCCATTTAAATTTATAAGTTAATTGAGTTAAATATTACTTTATAAATGTTTATTTTTCAATATACGTTGTAGTGCGAAAAAAAAACACAGACGTCGAGATATTGTGTGCTTTCCCAATGTCAGGTTTCCTCACTCCCAACCGGCTACCTCCACCACACCTTGTTGATACGACGATTCATAACCATAGGTAACCTTGCTGGTGAAAATAACGCAGAATGCTTTTCACGAACTTTCTGGGATATTAACGGAATTTTCCAAAATTATGTCGATAATACGGAACAGAGAGACTCGTCGTTTTCAATTTCGATTCGTGAAGAAAATGATTTGATCAATATAGTTTCAAATTTCTAATAAATCCAATGAATGGCTTCGTGAACGCGTGATTTTGGTCTCTAAAAACGGCACTGTCAACACCATTAACAAAAAGATTCTTTTTATATTCGAAAATAAGAGAAACAACTATATTTCTATTGATACACTCATTGATCAAGATCAAGTTGTAGGTATCGCTATCGAATTCCTTAGTTCATTAAATCCATCAGGTCTACCACTACACAAATTTGGTTAAAAAATAGGTCCTTCTATTGTTCTAAAGGGAAATTTGAGTGTTCCTAAATAGTTAAATGGAACCATATTTAGAGTTTTATGTATGAATAATAATATTATCGAAGCCAAAATACTGACTGGTGTTGAGAGTGATCAAATTGTATACATTACCATTCTGAGAATACCTATAAATACAAATGAATATCCATTCGAATTCAAACGTGTACGATTCCCCATTAAACTTTTGTAATTTTAATTAATATAGCACAAAGACAGACAGTGGAAGTTTCAGGAATTGACAATACCGATTCTCGCTTTACTCATGGGAAATTTTGTTTTACTTGCTCCCACGTTAATTCAGAAAAAACTTATATATCTATCCACCGTGTTTGAACAAAACGCTAATAATATTGTTTATAGATAAATTTTAGAAAATCAGTAGTTATGTATTACTTGTTCAGAAAATACATTTAAAAATAATTCAGCCAACATTCGCCTAAATTGTATGGATCTTATATAAATATTGATCGATCGCCAATGGACCACTAAATAAAACGATGAACAAAATGTTAACCATGTTAGCAAGATAAATTTGCTGTAAGTTCAAGTCTGGTTCAAAATGAGGAGGAAATCGATAATTATACATTTTTTTTTGCCTATAGTAACCTTACCTAATATAAAGATAGGTATTTACTTTCAGAGGCAAAACCGGACGACTCAGCTAGTATATATATATATATATATATATATATATATATATATATATATATATATATATATATATATATATATATATATATATATATATATATATATTATATACAATCAATATTACAAGTAATTATTAGTTGAAATAGTATGTTTGAGTATTTTAAATTTGTAACATAATAGGTTCAAAAATTTTAAATGAAAAATAGCTTTTAACTTTTAATCAAAGAAAAAAAAAATAATAACATCAATTTCACAAAGTTATTTTACGAAAAATTTATATTCCTATCCATCCATACAAATTATATCAAAGTTTACATAACATTTACCAGGATTCAATGTTTTTTTTTTTTAATCATAAATAAAACGTTTTAATAGTTTATGTATAAATCTTTAAACCATAACTACATTTAGAGTCAAGTGGGGTAATTGTAAATGAATCTAACAAAACTGATTTTAACTTGTGTTTATGACTTATAATGTGTACATAAATTGATTTGATTGTTGTTTATATATAATATATACAATATAATAAATTTGTATTTCCGAACCTACAAAAATTGAAAATTACGGTTAACTCAGACATTTACCATTAGGTACCCCTTGAATTTGGGAGAAATGTAAATTAATATTTTTTTAAATAAGATATTTTCAAAAAAAAAAAAAACACAAAACATATAAGTTTTGAAATGTTACATTCAATTTGCTGCTTAGAAGAAAATATATAAAACAATTATGATATGAAATTCAATTATTTAAATTTATTTGTTTTATTAATATAAGAGGCTCAATCTACTCTTGTTTACAATCAGCCCATCGGACACTATGTGTTTTAGGAATTCCTTATTTTATAATGTAGGTAACGGTTTTTGTATTTTCCATTAGACAATGTAAAAATAAAAAGGAAAAGTTAAGAAATACAAACAAAAAAAAAAAACATTCCTCGTTAATGAGTTTTTATATAACGACCATAACACAATATATTACGAAAATAACTACTTCATAAGTGTTAATATGTAAGGTTCAGCGGATCAATCTTTTTGAGGAATAGTGGTTATTCTTATGGAAAGCTTAGAAAATAACACGATACATAATACATATCATATTATATGTATGAATACTTATGAAACCCTCCTATCTGTATCTATATAATTTTACGCGTTTTATTAATACATTTCAAAAATAATATTTTTCACCACGAAAAGGCGTCGCGAGTGGTGTGTATTTAATTTGAAATGTTATATAGTACCGTATGATACAAACTACAAGGCTTAAGCGTGACACACGCATACAAACTATACATAACATAATAATGATCAATATATTTATAGGTTTACATTATCGTCAGATCAATTTCACGCAAGTCTTTATCGTAAAAATAAAAAAAAGGAAAATACTTATTGTATTGTATTAAAAAACACACACGCACACAAGCAAACATGCATGTGGGCACACATCACTCACCTCGTTGGAAACGCAATAGTGCATCATTATCATTTTTGATTATGTAATTTATTCATATTTTTAATAACATAACCTGCAGAGTCAAAAATATTCGGTTTTAGAACTTTAAAATACTAAGGGTAGAGTTCGATTTTCTGAAAAACTTTGTTAAAAATCATTGCATTTTAGAACTATTAGATAAAATGCTTGGTTTTATTATCATAAATTATAATATATAGAATGATAGTATTTAAATGCACTTACAAAGTGCATACAGTCAACAATTGATTTCTCATCAGAAGACTTACTTCAAAGTTTATGAATAGGATATTTTTATTTTTTATTTTTTATAAATTTTTTCCACATACTACATAGTATTTGAAAAAAAATGGGCAAGAAAATCACTTAGTATAGTCGACATTCGATTGGTAAGTGTGCTGTACGAAAAACTCGACATTTTAGGCCTTGATATGTACTATAGTGGTGGTCTCTGATCTATTGTAACTGGTAAGTTACCTTTAATATTTTAAGTGTCTAAAGTAATAATTGTAAACTATTAATTTTCAAATTATTTAATTATAATTTTTAGCGAATTCACATTTACAATACAATCAAATTTACGCTTATTCCATTATATACATTACACTATAACTATATAATCATGATAATAATATTTACAATAGTAAATTTAATTCAAAATAAATATTGTCGTAAGGTGTGGGGCTGTTATGAACGATAACGCCACTTCAATTTTTTATAATGGTTCTAATATTTAAACTGGAAAAACAAAATTAAAATACCTACTACATTTGTATTATAATTACGCTTAAAACTGGTCTTTTTAGACCTGACTGCATATCACCTAAATCAGTTTTTCAGTGGTCAAATTTTCTGTATTTAAAATATAACTAGAGCTAGACTCACTTTCGGTTTCAATTAAATGAGATGTACTTAAAACACTAGATAATTGATCACTTACGGAGTATGGTCCGAATTACTGTTTAGTATGGCTTTATTAGGTTTTGAAAAATTAAAAATATCAAATACTCATGGATACTCATGATCATAATGAAATTAAAAGTTTAAACTATTGGTTAATGGTTTCATTAATTGTAACTATATTTTATTTGACCCAAAAACGTCAGAAGGCAACGTTCAGACTTTAGAGACAGATAAACATAAATGGTCTAAATAATACCTGTGTTAACTGATCGAAAAATTAAAATTTGTCTAGGCTGGGAATCATATTGTGATTTATCCAATAAAATTATATTATCATGTTATATTATTATATTATCGTATTATCATGGTTATTTGTAGATATTATGTGATATTGATTTATTTGAATAATAATCGTAATCGTATAAATATACGGTGTTGTTGTCATATCACAAGTATGTCTTATCCCACACAATAATTATTATTAGTCCTTAAAAATTTCCAGTTTTCAACTACAAACTCTGTAATACACATTACATACCAACACCAATATATTATATTTATTTAGATATAGCTATTGCAAAGTTCAAAACCACGTACATGTATAAACCGTTTAATATTTCCCTTCTTAGAATTTAAGACCAATAAATAAAAGCATTACAATCTTCTTAAAAAAAAAATCACAAAATAAGTTGGATATTAAAATATTTGAATGACAGTGATTTTAAAGGGGGCTAAGCCCTTCAAATTTACGCCTATGTATAACAGTAAATGAATGTTATGCTTTCTCGTTACAAGCTGATGTTTTTATCAATGTTATTTTTACACAAATATGCCACAGAACAGATTAAATGTGTACACCATGGATACAGCAGTTAGTAATTTAAAAATAAATTAATTGTAATTTAAAAATTTACAATTTAAATAAGTATCTAACGTATATTAAGTTTCATCTAGGTATCGACGAAACAAGTTTGTAAGTTGAGTGGCAGACAAATAAAACACAGAAAAAAATACATAGAGGTACTTATGATCACTCAGCCCCAAATGGCGCCTCTGTATGAACGGCGTAGCTCTGTGGGCTTCATAAGATTCTGTTCGAAGGCAGTAATCTCGATCGCCAAATCGATCGACCGAAAGTGGTAAAATTTAATTCAATTTGGATCGAAATTTATCGAATCCACGATTGATCACGACTTTTGATGCAGGTCGCTCCTGTTAATACTGGGTCATAAACTGCGTTGATGCGAATTTTATCTCATTTTTAAGATCGGCATTATCATGCTCGCTTTCAAACAGTTTTTTTAGACAGTGCCGTGAAGAACCGCTGTCGTTCTCATATTATATAACAATGTATTAGCATTCCCGTCGGTACCTACTACGTGTCGCGCGGGTCGAATTGCATCGTAATATTATTATATTTGAAGTTTTTCGTTTTGATTAGGCCGCGTGCGCAGTATTTTTACTCGTTCGTAGCAGGTCGTCTCACAGCTCGAACGCGATTATTTCTCGTCCCGTACAAGTGATTGATCGTCGTCGCAACGACACGTCATTGTAGTTGGTGATGTAAAATTGTATATATATATATATATATACGCTTTCTAATTCGTCGGTGGCATACGACGCACCGAAAACACATCCCACCGCGATACACTTCTTTTTAATCAGAATCGATCGGCAAAACGAATAAAATTTATCCGCGACACTGACGTGCAACCGCTAGTCATTAAAAATCGAAAATAAAACGAACGCCGGAGTCCCGGACTCATGCCGTGGGCGCGCGGCGCGTTTCGATCGCATTACGCTCAGGTGGCGGCGGCCGCGGTGCAGGCATATACATATATTATAGGTGGGTATGTACCCAGTGGTTCCTACCGTTTTCGATCTCAAACTTCATGCATATTTCATAAGAGTGAGCCGCCAGCGCTATAGTCCTGACCGTGTGTACAGAGTGTTTCAGATCTGTTTATCGAACACCGTGATGTTTGTCCTATTTGTTATTATCAGTTTGTTTACATACAAATATATAATAAAAAAAAAACATATTTGGTTACTTGTTAAACATAATTTTAATTTATAAAAACTACAAAATAAGTTGGCTATTTTTTTGTCTACGTGAATTTTTCTAATTTTCTTGAACTGGAGTTCAATTTTATTGGTCAAAATTGCACATGTATATAATACAGTATGTTATGTGTAAAAATAAAATAAAAATACTACATTATTATTGTAATTACCTTTAAAACTGGTCTTTTTAGACCTGATTGCATATCACCTAAATCAATTTTCCAGCGGTCATATTTTCTGTATTTAAGAAATAACTAGAGCTAGACTCACTTTCGGTTTCAATCAAATGCGATGTACTCGTACTTACTTAAAACCCTAGATAATCGAACACTTGATAATGGAGTTGAATTTTTACTTTAAATATTTCTATGATTGAATTGTTATAGTTGTGCCAATCAGTTTTTAAGAAATTCACATTTTTGAGATTTAGAATAGTGGAGAGAGCACCGAGGTCTCAACATCATTATATTGGCATTACTCCGCTATATTAAATGTTTAATGTTTTATATCTTTTAATGTATTTCTGCATTAATAATTTTTTGAATGTAATTAGACTTCCAAATAGAAATTTGTATTTTATAGTTTGAAGTTTCAAGTTACGGTTACTAATCAAGAACACAAACGAACTTAAAAATCAGTGTGGGAGTTACATAAGTACAAATTATTATTTTTTTTAGGAAGTTTGTACTCAATTATTATGAAACTAAAAAATTATGAAGTTATTGACATGAAGTTCAAAACAATGAAATGAAAAAAAGTCATCGCATTGACCAAATATACTTTAAATATCCTGTATATTACGTTTTGGGAGTTATGTATCTGGGTAGACTCGTATAATACAACAGTACATTAAGCAATGGCTGTAATACGGTCGAGGCGCCCGGCTTCTCCTCGTTTCCACACAACGACAAAATAATACGTTTGAACGGACCCACGTGGCCCACCCGCGACGACGGATTATAGAATGGTGACGTGGTATAGTAATAATATCATGAATAGGTCTTTTCACGCAAACGAAAGTGTGAATACGCAGCGAAAGAACAAATAAACCAAATCGGAAATTCAGTACCGTTTAAGATTCAAATGTCAACGCATGGCAGATAGGCGTCGAACGACGACGTGTGTTGGGTAACGTCCTCTGGAATAGCTGACAGGTCCCGCCGAATCAAATCATGTCCCTCATATTCCACATCCCTCCATATCCCTCTTCTTGGTACAAATATACAAGGTAGACGTATTTGACCTCCCCAGAGACTTATAAATATCCTAGGAAAAAATTACCTCCCTAGGGTTGGAGTACACGTAAATATCTTTGTCTGATTGGGGCGTTGGTAGGTGGATGGTTAGTATTTATATACATTTTTTTTATATCGGACCACAACGAATTTTTTTCTAAATTACTAATATGCTAAGATTTTTTCAAAAAGGGCCGTGTGCTTGCAACGAAATATCTCGGTGTAAAATACTAATAACTTAATATTTCATACGAAAGATAAATCAACAATAAACAAATATAAAGTTATGAATTCGATGTGATTTAAAAGTTGTATTTATTAAATTTTGTTAATAACTTAACCAATCAATACATTTTCAATACATTTTCAAAACAAATTTTAATTTAAAATACTATTTATGAATTATTTTTATCATATTTTTCAATATTTTATTTTAATACATTTAATACTTTGATTCGTTATTTTCGTTTCATAAATCGTTCATCATACATTTTAAATTACCTACATTTCCGAATATTAATTCTTTATGCCATCTTTGGTATCGAATTAACTATTTTTAAACTGATTAACAATCTACTTTAACAGAATTAAATCATTTTTTAAATTTCATCAATATAAATACTTAATTTGATTTCTTTCTTTTTAATAATGTTTTTTTTTTTAGTGATTACAAAAAGTAATAAAACATGAAGTATTTGTAAAAATCATATTTGTTTATTAATATAATTTTTATTCAAATAATAGTTTTAAAAAAAACACATATTTTATAAATGCGCATATTGTTAAAATCTAAAAAAAAATAAAATGAAACTAGGGGGCTTAATGCAGTTCAATCATTAAATACCTATCATTTATTGTGAATGAGAAAACAATTACAAAATCATATGTTTTTCTCCATAAGATGGTTAAAAATTACTTCAAAACACATATATAGTTAATATTGCTTTATTATTTTTCTGCGAACCATATCCCATACAGTTCTCGGAATTAATTGACATATTTTACTAATAAAATGAAAAAGGTTCTGTATCATAACTAAAAGAATGCATGTTAGAAACTAATATGTTTAAGGAGATACAAAATGACAATATATTGAGTAAATCAAAATCAATATTCTAAAAAAAAATTATTTTGTTTGACCTTGTGACCTGTTCACAGGTTTTTTGATTTTGTGATTAGGTATTATTTGTAAATCAACGATTAGACTAAAAACAGTAATACATATTAACATTACATATTTTCTAGACATTTCCTTCGAATCGTTCATAAGATGCTTTTAAATATTTTTCAGATATTATCAATAGTACAAGAACGTCTGGTGCTTTGATAAATTCGTATCTAGATGTTTAATAAAACTGGCCGCCTTCCATAAAAATGCATTTATATTCACCATTAGCTGTTGCTAAATTCTGTAATGCACATTTGTAGGTTCATATTTATTAGGTATTCATTTGTTAAATCATTCTTAAATTTACAATGGCTTAAACATTTTGAAATCGAACCGAAATGGTGCAAACCATATTTACACTGAAGCTTTTCTGTGCTGCAGATGCGAGTCGAACGTATCTCGTAATATGTGCACTTGCTAGTATAACATTAGATTTACAAGGTATTTCAAAATTAATCGACAAATCCAATAATTTTCATTTAATGTACATATGCATATATCTATGTATAATTTCATCATCATAATAATATTAACATGACATATTATGTTATTTATAATTGTTTTAATTTATATTTTAACACACTGTGCTGTAATAAAAACATATTCAAAGATTATTTTCGGAATCAAAATTTAAAAATCTGAAATTTATTCTACATTTTGTTTAAATTAATGACATTTTTATTTAATGAACCAGGTTTTTAGTAAGTTTTGATTTTAAAATGTATGATCGTAATTACGTTTTTATTAATTATTTTTAAAATATTTTGAAATTTATGTTTTTTGAATCTAATGTTCAATCCAATCAATGATTTTGTTTTGTTTTTTCAAGAAATATTAAAATAGATATTTATGTATACGCATTATATGTTTATAAAACTTTAAAAATCGTAGGAAATGATTATGTGACCTATATTAGAATTTTAATGTTTTTTTTAGATTCTGAGTGAAGCGAAGGATCTAATGGTTTTACAATGATGTTTATTTTTCTTTTTTTTTTTTTCTTTTTTTTTTTTTCTGTAAACACTTTTTCGTATAGAAATCCTTGTCCAAAAGTTTCGTCCAGCAACTCTTTAGATCCGAAATCGAACTGAGATGGTACTTTAGAGAGGTCATTTTTCCAAAATCTCCATAGTTTTTCCAGTAATCAAGAATAACGATCGAAAAACTGAGTAAAAACGGTAAAATCGGTAACAATCCGCCGTAAACGAGATTTTCACTGTTCAGATTTTAAGTATTTAGTCATAAATCGAAAAGTATTGAAGCTAGAAACTTGAAAATTTTATCCAATATCAAATACATACTTTTTTATATTGGACAACATTTTCAGAACAATTATAGCACTTTTGACTTAAATATAGAACTTTTAATTTACCAAATTTTTTGAAAGTTTTTATGTAATATAATTTCAAATATTTGACAAAAAGTTCTGAAAATTTAATATGACCTTACTCATATACCTACCTAATTATCCTAACAAAAGTTCAAAAATCGTTAGTCAGGATTTTTTTTTTATACACGTTTTCATAAATTCGTATATGAATAACGACTGTTTTTACGTTAATTTTCAACTTAAAATCTGTATAAATCTTTTTTGGTGTGTCCGATCACAATGAAACTTGGAATATAGATATAAAAACATGTTTCGAATCTTTTGGTAACAGAAAATTTCTAACGAGTTAAAAATTATTTTATGAGGGTTTAATAACGAAAAAACTCACCAAAAATCAGACAAATAACCGAAAAATACGTAAACAGTATATAAATAATATATTATATTACACTGAAGCTTTGCTCAGAATCGTTTTATACTAAAGAAATGAGTCATCATTTCTTTAAAACTTAATACATTCATCACCAATATCTTGTCCGAGGTTAGGTTAGGTGATCCCATGATAGAAAGTGCTATACACTCCTCACCATTATCTTGTCCGAGGAGCGAAGCGACGAAGGACGAACTTCCACCACCATTATCTTATCGGCTTTTTTTTTTTTTAATTTTTAATTTTTTCTAAAAAGCAGATTCACTATAACAGATATTTTGGATTATTTATTTTTTTAATTGTAGAATATCATTTTAAATTTTCAAATTTGGGTTCCAAATATCAAATGTAATAGGTATCTTATGTTTTATGTTGTGTCTCCCTACTACAGTATTAACATAAAAAAAAAAAAAATACTGAAAAAATATTGAATATACAATAATCTATTGCATTTTTTTAATCATTCAGGAACACCTTGTTTATTATAGTTAAAAAGGATAAAACAAATGCACAGACCGTCATATACAATGTTGTAAAATAACGTTTAACAGAACCTATTTTGTGTTGTTATCGACACTAAATGTTATGCTATCAAAATTAAATTTACCCATTTCCAAATTGAACGTAAAACAATATCGTTCGTACGCCGTGTTTAAACGATACATCAGATATATGCATTCCTAAGAATTTTTATTTTAACAACTATTACGCGTCACGTGCTTTAAACTACTTACAAGATTACAATATGTTAAAAATCTGCCGGACAGACTCGGATAGTTTATAATATAACAAATGAAGTTTGATATTTAGTAAACTTGTTCTATCATTAACGCTAAAATGGATTTACACAAACGGATTCAACCAAAAGCAATTTTCTTCGTTATACCTAAGTAAAACAAAGATAACACATTCGATTATGATATGAGACATCATCTTAATGTATGTAACAGATGGAAAGAAGATGCATTTTATCATGAACATAAAATATTTTGTCTTTATAATTTTTTATTTTTTTTTTTTTGAACATCGTTTGTTGTCATTGAATGTAAAAGTTTATATTATTTTCATGGCATTCCCATTTATCTTGTTAATTTATTATAAGTGTTACTTCTTACAACATTTTAGAAAAGTTGTTTTGAATAAATGAAGAAAAATGTTCGTATAAAATTTAAGTGTACCATTTTTGCAAAGGTTCGTGTGCTATTTTTATTATTAAACATACTTATTATCACACAGGTATTGCATGTAGAATGTGGTATTGGGTGTTCACCGTGTCTCCGACTCGAATATCTGCCGACACACAAACGTGCACAACGTCGTCTAAAGTGAATTAACTGTTATTATGTATCGCAAACATAACAATATTAACATAATAACGTAAAGCTAGTTAGTTAATGTTATTTGTCATCGGGACCAAGACAAATGGATTAGAAATTGAAATTTAATTTAGAAACAGCACGCGCGTGGTTCATAGTAATAAAACGTAGTAAAATACACTCACACACTCACACATACATAATAATATGTGTAATACATACACGCGCCCGTTTCATTAACAAGTAAACCGTTCAATGATTTATGAACGCGTTTATATTCTTCATTGTGTGATAACGATACACATGGATGTGTGTATTTATGTATATGAGGGTCGTAGCGCAGTATCGATTGCGACGCGCGGACGAACTTTGATATTGTTAGCGGTGAATATCTCTGTGTCGCGTCAACATCGTCGTTGTCGTGGATTATTCTTATTCTATTGTAGAATTGTAGTACTTGGTCAAAATAACGCGTATCTTCTCAACATGTCCGATCTCTTAGTAATCTCTATAAATCTCGATCTCTAAGAATAACATAAGTGTGTGTGTTGTGTGTGTGTGTGTGTGTGTGTGTGTGTTTTTGTGAAAATGGTCAAATGAGGGCTCATTATCAAATGTTGGGTAGTGGCTAGGTGTAGGGTAGCGAGGCCATGAGGGTAATTGTCAAACGTAACAAGATCTAATCGTGAAAAAAGATCACGTTTTGTATTGGACAAAAATTAAAACTCATTTTTAAAATGTTTTAAAAACGTTCGGTTTGTCGGGGTCTATCGAGAAATCTAGCCGGCCACATAAAAAACGTTAGTCCCCGGTTCATGTGTAAAATATTGTGAAAATCTTCATATGACTACTATGATAATATTATGTATCAATAAGATTTTTGTATCATGACATAACACGATTGTTGTATGAAAGTCGTATGAGTCGTGCATATTAGAATCATCTCAGTTGTTTCGTCCAAGGCGAACACTTACAAGGGAGTTAAAAAGTTAATTTCTTGTTTTAATTTTAACTCGTCTGCTAAATTAGTTTTACTACTCACTGTGTGAAAAACTAGTCTAGTTAAAATCGTTTTTGTTTTAACTTAACTTTTTCAGTTAATTCTTGGTGTATAATCAAGTTTACTTGAAATGTCACGAATTGCATTATCTTCGTTACATTTTAATTAAAAATTGAATATTTAACGAAATACAGTAGCATAATTTGGATCGATAAACGTTTTTGAATTACATACTACGATAATGATATTTTGTTACGAAAGTATGTATTTGTGTATTCAGAGCGAGTGAGATCCATTTAAAAAATAAAATAACTTTTTTTTTCATCTTTTAAAACTTTTTTTTTTAATAAATCTTCGAGTCATACGTTACAAAAAAAATGAATTTAAAGATTATTTTTTATTTAAGACTTTGACGGAAGTGAAGGATCTATTAGTTTTACTATAAAGATTTATTCATTTTTTTTTTATTTTTTCTTTGAACACTTTATATGCAGTTAGAGTAAATAATTCAAACAATCGAAATTTCGTAGGACACTAAAACTATTTACCTCGAAAACCAACGAATCTGAGAAAAACATGAGCTGTAAAGCAAGGATAACAATTTTGTTTTAACCATGGTTTATTACATGTGTTCATCATTCAACGATTTGAAAGCGAAAAATCTAAGGCAATTATGGATCATGTACAAAGAGACTGGCAAATATGTTGTTGTTGCATAATAATTATGATGAATGTTTTGAACTCAAGAAAAGAATGAAGGGTTTCACACTTTTGTAACAATAATGTTATGCTTTTAATTTATATTAAAAAAAAAAGAACTGGAATTATTGCTGTTTACATTGGGTTTATTTTCGAAAGAAAATTTTTAGTATTTAATCATCACAGCAAAACCATGGAATCAGATCTTTCCTAAATATGATTATGAAGAGGTGGGGCTGACATCTTCAAGAAGAATTACTTGCACGTATGTCACTTACAATGTAGTAACTCTATTTATTTTTTTCTAATTTTTTTCTTTGATTATGTAATAAAGAAATATCGAAATGAAATGAAATACATGACATAGTCGAAGTAACATCACGATATGTTTTCAAATCACTTCAAATAAGGGATAAGGTGTATCTTTGTACAAATGTAATTTTTCGAACATCGAAATTAGTGTTGAACAGAAAGATATTGCTTACGTTATAAGCATAACGACACCATAATTTTCTGAGTGAAACGAAAAATGTATTTGTTTTATTATCAAGTGTTATTTTTTCTTCTTGAATGTTATCGCTATGTGTGTTATCACGCATACCTTAGTAAGGTAAAAATAATAGTGTAAAAACTTCATCCAGCAAATCTATAAATCAAACATTTTATTTAGTTGGTACTTCAGAAGTTATTTTTCTTTATTCTCAATAGTGTTTCAAGTATGTGGAAAAAAAATCTTAACATTGAGCAAAAACGGTAAAATTTGCAGTAGACGTGATTTTAATTTTCCATTTTTATGCTTATCCGTGAATCCAAAAATAATGGTACTAGATACTTGACATTTTCACCAAATATTAACATTACTCTTGTATATGCCTTGACATAAGTTTTGAAAACATTGTTGTTATTTTCCCGTAATGGTTAGAACTTTGAAATTATTGAAAATATCTCGTTTTTCGGAAGTTGTTATGAAACACAATTTTAAATATTTGACAAAAATCGTGAAAATAACGTTTTATCCATTTGTTTGACTAATAGTATAGTAAACTTTTGAAAATAATCCCAGGACTTTTGTTATATGTGTTTAAAGTTCGAATTTAAACAAAAATCACGAATTATTCGTAAATTAACGATATTTTTCTAGAATAAAATTATAAAATTTTAAATCCGGTACAATTATTTTTTTTTTAACAAAATATAGATTCACTACACATATTTATATTGAAGGTCCTAGTTTCATTAAGATAAACGCAATAAATTGTTTTTCACACACACTTAAAGAGGAATTATTGCTGAAATAACCCTTTTTACTTAGATGTTAAGTTTATTTTAATATTTCATTAAAAATATTATAATTTTTGGTTTGGAGGTCTAATTTTCTTATACCATCATCTTTATTAGTAACCTCAATTTTTACATTTTTATATTAGTCGGATTCGTATTTTTTTAAATTTTTTTTTTTTATAAAGTTAGTAAGAAATGTCTAAATATGGTGAAATGGAGTGGTTTAACGAATTTTACTAAATTTAAATGAATTTTTCTTTTTATTACTCCAGTACATTTTAACATAAAACTTGAAAATATTAATTATTCATCAAAAGGGTTTTCATTTTTTGATTACTTAACTAGTTGATACTAAAATAAATTACATCATACGTTTCGCTTATAATCGTTTTTTTGTAACACTGATTTCTCATTTATTTCAAAATAATATATCACATATCACTATATAATCATAAATTAAGTTTGTTTTAAGTTCTGTAAATCCATACAAAATATCTTGTCTATGAAAAAAAGAATACCCATGGTTCAATGTGGGTCTTGCTTTTTTTTCTTTTGCTTAAAAATCATGATCAACATGACTAAGGTACCGAAATCTTAAGTCATCCAGTGATTCTCGATAAAAAAGTGAAATTCTGTAAGTGAATACAATAACGGTTAATGTTGGTATTGTCTTATACTTAAGGATATAACATCTCTAAGCATCGTGTTTTCGAATAACCATATTTAAGTGAATATTATACACTGTGTATATATATATATATATATATATATATATATATATATTATCTTTATATATGTATATAGTTGCAATATTAATGTTTGCTCTATATAATTAAGATTGCGCTGCGTTAATCTCAGATTAATAATACTAAAAAAGTACGCATTTCACCTCATGGGATATTCTTCGTTCCTTGGGCAAGTTAATGGGAATGGGTGTATTGAATTTTAAAGAAATTATAGGTAATTTCTTTAGTTAAACAATTCTGAGCAAAGATTCAGAATTAAAATTTACCGTCTGGATTGACCAATTCCTTCAAATAAATTGTTAAAGTTGAAAATTTACGCAGAAACTGTATATTACGTTTAAGTCATAAAATAATTTTCTTAAACGCTTATAAAAAAATTATGTGTTACGATCATTTTTTTAGTTGTATTAGTGAAGTATATACGTATGTTCATATTACATTTTTAAAAGTTTTTGTAAAATATTAAAAATATACCGTTCATGAATTTCATATTTTTCGTCTAATTATCAGCAGATTTTTATTTTCGAAATTATCTTAAGCTCTTTTCGTTGATAAAGAAGACCGTTTTTATAAAAAAGATTTATTTTTTTTTTATAAAAAGAAGAACTTTGGATTGACCAATGACTTGAAATAAATTTTGATGATTGAAAATTGACGTGAAAATAATTTATTACGTAAAAATCACTTGACGTGAATTAGATCGCAAATAGGATATCCAACATCCGGAACGGATAGGAACTCATAGAAGAAGAAGAAGACGTACAAATCGTATAATAATTTACTTCAACCCATATAATACAAATCTGGAGTCACGATTTTCGATATTTTTTCAAAATCATTACAGAAGTGTATGGGTAAAGTCACATTGGATTTTTTAAAGTTTTAGTCAAATATTTAAAAATATATTAGGGACAAACTTTTAAAAAACAAAGTATTTTCAAAGTTCTATTTTTGGCCCAAAATATATCAAATTTTAATGAAATTTGTTTTGAAGCATGTAGTAATACAATAATACGACAATAATATACAGTGAATATGTCAATATCCAAAACAAATTAGCAACAGTACTTTTGGAATAATGACGAAATCACTAAAGTCAATTCAATGAAAATGTTGTCTACGGAAAATTTTGCCGTTTTAAGTCCATTAAGGACTGTTTTTTCTGGTCGCCTGGAAAAAATATTGAGATGAGAGGTTTATAAACCTTCCAGTACCAGATGTACCACCTACTTAAAGTTTCCGATCTATAAAGTTACTGGATGAAATTTGCTGACAAAGTTTAGTTGAGTAAAAAAATTCTCTGGAAAAAAAAAATTAAAATTAAAAAAAAAAAATGGAAACATAATTGTAAAACTATGAGATCTTTCACTTCAATCAGAATACAAAACTTGATAGTTTAAATCACATTCCTGCTTGCTTGAAAGGCTACAAATTGTTTAAATAATGTTCTATTCTAATCCATATTTATTTTAAATAATAAAATTATATTTAACTTTAAAATCTTAAATAAATTCAATTTTGTGCATATTCCTTTTTGGGAAATCGGGACGATTTAACAATTTATGAAACACGACAAACTACATATTACGAAAAACAACATCCGTAAAATATTCACCTAAAAAGCATCTGCTTCCTGCATTTAAGATGATGAAACCCGAGTGAAATGAATAATGATGTTAACTTAGATCACTGTGTTTAACAGTAGAATTATTTGGTTTTCGGTCACGGCCGCAGAGTTTCGATTTTTAGAATCCACTTTGAGTATTAGTCAGGATTTTGCAGCTTATTCGATAATAATCGGATGAAAGCTCTTCAAAAAAGTTTTTCGTACATTTTTGAAAATCAAAGGTAAGAAGCTTACTTTGAAATGGTCAAACGGTGATGAGAGGGTTCTGACAAGAGTTCGAGTGTTTTCTTCGGGTTTTTACATGGATGATTGTGACATGTTTTCATTGTGTCGAGAAGCGGTCGGGAAACGACTGATTACGCGTTAGGTTAGGTTAGATTGTTGCTTTTGGAGGACTGTATAATTCTTTTTTCCGATTTGAAGATAATTTACCTGAATAATATATAAGATGTAGCGTTTGGTTTTAAGTACACGAAATCTGCAAAATTAAGGTGTCATCAAGAGCATGCCGTGAAAAGAGTTTCATAGTTTGTCTTTCAAAATCATCAATTAGTTATGTAAAGAGTTTTGCGTTGTTTGTTTGTTTTTTTTTTAAAAAATTACAGATTGTAATTATTCTATATTATTTAAATAAAAAAATAAATAAATAAAACAAAAATATCTCCATTTTGTGTTAAAAATCGTACTAAAATTTTCAATATAACTAACGACATAATATATATTATATTCATGTGACCCTTTAAATAAGATATGACGGTCTCGTAACCAAACTCAGATTTTCGTTTTGACTGATTAAAACCAATATTTAATCAATAACATGAATTATTTTTTTAAATCAATTCCTTTTTCTCATTAGTTTCATTTTTTTTTCATTTTTATCCTTTTTTATTTATCCCTCAATATTGGTATTAGTTAAATGTAAAGTACATATTTCTACATTTTGTAAATGTATACTAAATTCGTTTTAAACTATAATTTTACCCCTCATACGATATTATTATACTCACAATAGTAATACACGTACACTGAGTAATTGTATTCAAAGAATAAAATAAGTATAATATCGGTGTTTTCCATTACAAAGCTTTGAGACGCATGTCTGTGAGTAAACCTTGGAAATACACCATTCGCTTAATGCCAAATTCTGTGTATTTACGCTTTATAGAAATATATACTGAGAAATTCTTTTCAAATATTCTCATCCTAATTCTTATCCCTGTTCTTTTTGTTTATGTATGATTTAAAAAACAATAAGAGAACTACATTTTTATAAGAACAAAAAAAAAAAAAAAAAAAAAAAAAATAGGGTTTTTAGCGATATTTACGGTCATGATGTTGCCGGATCATGGATAATCAAAATTTTGATTAGGATACGAAAAATAAATAAAGGGATACAAAAAATCATGGAATAGGTGATCCATTAAAATTAATAACCAGACATTTGAGCATTTGACGAAATCACAAATTAATGCTTATAAAATGAATCGAGTACCGTACGATGACTTTTCCGAAACTGGTGTTATATACTGCTTAGTTAGGTAATTTAATTTTAGCATTTAATTTTACCTATGAATTTACCAATTACTATCTCTTTATCAATATAATTATTTAATTAGAAAACTAGCATTACACAAAAAGTAAATATTATAATATAAAATATGTACTTCTACTACTACTACTACGCACATACACACACACACACACACACACACACACACACACATTCGTGTCAATTATTATAATGCAATGCATTTGTATAGCATACTTAGTTATGATGCGTAATGGATAGCTGATCAATTACTGCATAATATGAAAAACAAATGATGACTACACAACTTCTAGATAGGCTTTCCATATCAAATTCTATGGTTTAAACTTGAGACGTAAAACCAAATGTTACATTTTAGTCATTTATGTTATCTAAGATTCAATTCATCATTGCCAATATTACGAAACATCGTTATTATATTATATTATACATTGTTATATAAATTTTGGAGAGATTTAGAATCAATATTCATACATAACGATCAATATCAAGGAGTTGGTAATTCGTGAAATAGCTCATACTTGTTTATGGTTATTTTTTATCTTTGAAGGTTCATTTAAACTAAACCAAAAACCAAATTAAATTGTGGTTCAAAAAATGTAATTTCCTCGTGTCATCTTCTAATTACCCAATGATTAATAACTACCACGAAAATAATAAAACTCATAAAAAGAACCAAGGGCGATTTATAACATAATATACCATACCTACCTTAACATTTATTTGAGCACAATACTTTTAATAGTAAGGAGTGCCTTTAAAATAATGATCTGATCAACATTTACTGTAATTTTTCCCCTACTTGTTCACCATAAACTCAATGTACAATTGACCACCGAGAAACGGTACGTTCATGAAGGCTGTAACCGTGATCGTTCTGTATTCGGGGAATCTCTCGTACTTACACATAATTGTAATGGTTATAACGTCGTGACAGGGATGACTGCCTCGATACCTCCCTGGTATAAACTCAAGAGACTCATAAATTTATCCGTACACTACACTGGTACGAATATACCATTCTTTTTCAGTTTTTTTTTTCCTTTCTTTAACTTTTTTTTCACTCTTATTGTTTTCAGTTCCCGATTTATGGGCCTCTGACAGACGGCACAGCCGGCACGCGTCCGTCGGTAGTGGGATGACAAATCAACTCGATCCGAGTGAGTACATTTCATATTTTAATTATTGTAGTTGTAATGAATACAATTTTAATATTATAGTGTTGTAATATTTGAGATCACTATGGACGCGTTTACACTCAATGTATAGTGAACTACTATCACAATAATGATGTTGGTTTTGAGAGTACAAACTTAAGTCCAATTTACATAATAAAACTACGAGTAACTTAAACTTTGGTAGAAGTAAAAATTTCCATTTTGTAATTTCCGTATTATTTTTCATCAGAAAAAGTAATTCGTGTGTAGAAAATGATAAGATTATTTCAGTGCTATAAAAAATTTATAAGTTCAAGATCGATATCAAAAGTGATAATCACTGTTAAAAAAAAAAAAAATTTAAAAATACATTCTATTTATGAAATCTCAATACGTTTAACATTTCACAAGTGTGTCAAATGTTTTTGAGTCACTTTCATTTTTTTTCATTATAATTATTGAGCGCTTATACCAACGGTATCGAGTTCGCAGTTTTCAATGTATATCAATGGAAAGGACGAAATTTTCCGCAACTCTTCAGGGGTGAGGACCTAATGAGTTGTCATTACTTTTTAATCCTAAGTCTTATGATTTGATCCAATATTCGATATCATGGCGGCGTGGACGCCGAATCTATTTGGATTGATCTGACACCTGGTGATCGGAATTTAGGAAAATGTATGGACTAAATTTATATACTAAATTTACTAAAATTTGTTTTAATGAAGTAGTCGCTTACACCGTTTAATCATCGATAATGTTTATTTTTCACTATTTTGGCTATAAGGGCTCGAAATGTTGTTATGCTTATTGCTATTACAGAAAAAGATCCTTAATGGCAATCGTTATAGTATCATGATCGTATTGATAATTCATATAACATAAGAAAAAACTGCAGACGTAAAGAGTTTCACAATAATTTGTATAGTAAATTAGTAGGTATCTCTGTAATTTGAATAAGGAACTCATCAATTTAATGTTTAATCAATGGTAATATCATTGATCAAATCAACTGATATAAAAAATTACATTCTTCGGCCCATAAAGTATTCTTTGCTCCTAGGACAAGTTAATGTGGATAAATATATTGAATTTAAAAAAAAAAATGGTAGATCATTTCTTTAGTTGCACGATTCTGAGCTAAGCTTCAGAATATATATACAAAATATATATTATAATATATATTACAGAATATATATATATATATATATATAATATATACTGTTTGAATTGACTAATTTCTTCAAATAAATTGTTAAAGTTGAAAATTGACGTGAAAATTGTTTTATAAGGTAATAATTGTATAATAATTTACTTTAGCGCTTATAAAAGAAAATCCTGTGTCACGATATTTCAGTATCGTTAGTAAAGGTACGAGTCAAGTTAAATTCATTTTCAGAAGTTTCTATCCAATATTTAAAATATCTTCTTCTGGTTGAAGTTGAAAATTGACGTAAAACAATTTATTACGTAAAATTCAAATAATAATTTCCATACACCATACTGCAAAAATTCTTCGCTTCGTGCAGAATCTAAAATTAAGCTATAATAACATTATTTCTGCGGTTATTATTCAGAAAAAAAACCATTGAAAAGAAAATTATTAGTGTCTTTAAAATAATCTGAGAATCTTATTACAGTGTACTCTACATTATGACCTAGGAACCAGTTTCAAAATATCAATGTTTCAAATAATAATTCAAGTTGAACTTTTTCAAGATTAACCCATGTCATCTGGGAACACACAAAACCTATATTATATGAATAATTGTTATGGTGTATAATATCACAACTGTATTATAATCGGTATCGGCAATATTTTGTGTATTTATAATTATACATAGGGCACAAATATTCTTTTTATTTTATATTCGTCAGTTAAAAAGCATGTACTTATTGCGTATCATCGTTGTGCACAGTTCAATATATCTCAATCCTATTTCACGTTGTATTAATTTTTGCACCATGACGTCAATTGTCTTGTTATTCATTGTTCAGGCTCCGACACGATAAAATAAATACACTATATATACATATCTACATAAATATGCGTATGTGTGTGTGTATGTGTGTGTGTGTGTGTGTGTGTGTGTGTGTGTGTGTGTGTGTGTGTGTGTGTGTGTGTGTGTGTGTGTGTGTGTGTGTGTGTGTGTGTGTGCATGTAGGTGTTTAGTCGTTTATAGACGTATATATTCTCTTGGGTAATTATATGATAATAATATCACGCACACGTATTATGTTCGTACGTCATAGTTCTTCATTGCAGTATATATGTTACGGGCAATATGTACAATTTGGGCATTATATACAATGCCCGTCGTATATTGGGCAATATAGACAATGATATATTATAATATAATGTTTTATTAGATTTTATTATTTTACTATACAGTAATTTAATTAATTCATAAATAATTAGAGTACTAATTAGATACTTATAAGATTTTATTATTAGATAATTATTATCTAATAATAAAATATCTATATTATAATATATTTGTACTATAAATTTATATTAGTGTAAATTATTGTTTTTCATTTAATGTCGCATGTATTGCTTCCGTGGCATTTTGATGTACAAAGTCGATCCGCTGCTTTGCATTTGCACTTCCTTGTTTTGCACTTTTGTGAACACGTACATCGTTCGTATCCCTGACCACCCAAAATAGATAATTTCCGTGCGGCCTCTCGGAGTGAAATTTTTGTTTGTGGCACATCATTAACTTCCAAAAATTTTTCTTTGCAAATTACGAACTGATTCCTGCTGTAAAAAATTGACAGGTGGCCTTCTTTAGTCCCTATTTCGTAAATATTATCTTTTTATATATCATTGTCTATATTTCCCAATATTCGACGGGCATTTTCTATAATGCCCGGGCATTGTATATAATGCCCAAATTGTACATATTGCCCGTAACATATACATTCGTCATTTTACAAATGGATATTTACCGACAGATTTTTCTACAAACATTTTGTAACATTTTAGAGAAAATCGGTTGTCTTAAACATAATGTAATATTCATATGTGTACATGCACAATAGAAATAACAATAATAATACGACACCCCATTGAATAAATATAAAATATGAACTATTTACAGTGAAAATAGGCCACTTTACACCAAAATGAAAAAATTTCAAAATAAAAAAGCACAATGTCAAAATTGAATGTTTATGAAAAAACTGAGAATTGTGGTTAAACTAGTTTTGAGTACAGCAGTGTTAATGTTCCTACTTCATCTTATAGTTGTGATTTACTGATTTCCGTTGATAGGAATGGATACTCCAACTCACTGTAATGTGTTTTTCTTTTATGGACTATATCAGTGTCAACAGTCATGCACACGATATGGCACTAAAAAAAAAAAGAAGCCAGTTAGCCAGACATTTATACTTTATGGTTATGATTAGCTTATTGTATTAGCGAATGACGATGAATGTGCAATGTTTGGTCTCAGCATATTTTGTTCTGCGAATACTTGGCATCATTTCAAGGTATTCCAATTTTGTCTGATTTTCGAACAAATCAAGGCTGGTATAAATTGTTGATCTTAATAACCTATTTAGCCTATCATGTATAACAGGGCTGGCCACAACGAGGCTCGCGTGCCGCATGTGGCTCTTAAATCAGTTTCGTGCGGCTCTTGAACCAAACTTAGAATAAAATTAATAAATTTATAATTTGATTAGCACCGTAATATAATAACGTAACAATGTCAATATTCAGTAACTATAATGTTTTTTGTAGTATAAAATATAAATGTTCCATCATTTGATTTAAAATTAAAAACGTATCTTCATTTTATAAACATTACTTTACAAAGTGGCTCACCTCGAATCAACTTTATAAATTTGCGGCTCCCAAAGCTAAGGTTAGTGGCCACCCCTGATGTATAAGTTCGTATTCATAAAAACTTAAGGAATATTTTTGGTTAGTGCATTGAAGAGACGGCACTGATTGAGCGCAACGACTTAGTTAAACACACTTTCCATTTGTACAAATTTACGGACAGGTAATATTTTGTTCCACGGCAAAAATTTGCTTGATTTTAAGGTATTTTGTACTGCTATGGGACTTTTTGTTCCATGATTTAGTTTTATTTTAAGAAACCAAATATTCTCTTTTGCTTATTAAAAAGCATCAAAATATCTATGCAAAGGATCAAAACAACCCTGAACGAAACAATTTATTCCCACGAAATAAAATATCCACATACAGTCTTAAATTTGAAAAAAAAAACGATAAATTATCTTCTTGGTAAAATAATTTGACCACCAAAAATATACAACATAATTATTAAGATTTAAGACTAATCCGTTGATTTTTTTGTTTTTTTATCAAACCCTTATAACTTTTTTTTTGAACGTACAAGAAATTCTCTTTACCGAAAAATTCAAAACGTGTTTTTTTCCTATGTTCTAAGTTTATAATGATTGGACGATCCAATTATTTTTATAAAGTTAAAACTTTGAAGTTGAAAAACGATTAAAAAACAATTGATTTTATAAAAATATATAGAAATGTAGGTAAAGCTTATAAAAAAAATCCTAACTCTAAATTTTATTTTTTTTAGTTTCGTTATTTGAGTATATATAAATAAGGTGATATCAAATTTCAAGTCTTAATATCGAAAATTAACGATATTATTAAAAATAAACTTTTAAATAAATGAATATTTTCAAAGTTCTATTTTTAGCCCAACTGTATTGACACATGGTGGAAATTACAAGTTACTAGAAACGTTTCCTTTAAGGTGGTTTCACACGTAGCGAATGTTCGCGCAAAAACTCGATGTTAAAACTCAGCGAACAATCGCTCAAAATTAAATATTTATAAATAAGTCTACATATTCAGATAATAATAATCGCTCTGATAAAAAATGTGGCCGTTCGCAAGAAATAAGTCGTGTTCAATTTTAGGCGAACATCCGTTGTGGGGATCTAAAATTAAACACATTGTTTTGATGGGTAATATACACATTATACAATTAATCGTCGCGAATGTTAGTCAGCGGACAGCCCGAAATCATTAAAGCCTCGGCAGTTGAATAATAATATTTAATTGTTTTATTTTGATTTTTATATTTATTAATATATTTAATAATTATATTACTATATAATTAATTAACTAATTATAAATATGAGTTACGACCATAGCCGTCCTAAGGGAGGATTGTTGAAAACAAAAAAAAATGAGCCCCAAAAATACCACACATATCCGATTACTGATCTACAGATTGGGTGGACGAGTCTTTTGGACAAAATTTACTGCACTTAAAAATATCTCCAATATAGAAGAAAAAATTAAAAATTAACCATCATTGGTGACATAATAATTCATTCACTTTCGATCAGAAATCAAAGTATAAAATATATTTCATTTACTCGGGACGGGTTCTTTATTTTTTAGATTTAACGTTTTTAAACAAAACTTAGAGCTTACGAGAAGAATATCTCGTTCTCTTCGACCGTAAATATATTACCTGTTGTATTACCTACTATATTAACATTATATGGAGTACAGCCATATAAAACATTGGCTTTTCTACTACCAGGGGTGCTACGTGGCGTATCTCGATCGAACGCATTTCTCGTTTACGTTCGGAAACTAACAACCGCATCTTATTGGATCGCTGAAGAAGTCGTGAAATTTGGATCTCTCGATTTGCGTATATCACATATGTATATATGTATGCAGGTATATGTGCATATGTATTTTTGTATATATATATATATACAAAAAATATAAAAGCATGTGTTTTTGTGCTTTTGCATGCGTTATACATATAAATTTACATATACTAGTAGTTGAAATATAAGAGTATCGTTATTTTTCGACCGTTTTCATTTCGAGCCCGTCGCGTCAATGATAAATGGTCGAGGGGAAATAAAGGTTAGACCTTAAAGGAGGTGGCATATTGTTCCATAGGTAATAAACGAGATAAATAAAAAGAAGAATGAAAATCGGAAAAACCACGTGAAAATACTTTTAAAAAAAATAAAACTATAAGCGCCACCGGCTTACTAGAATGTCAGCAGTAAGCGGCCGGTATTTTTTTATTTTTAATTTAAATTCTCTGGAATTTTTACTCTTTGATCATTACTGCCACTTCCGTATGCACGTTAATAAAGTGCAAAATGTTGTTCCGAAAAACCGTCAAGGTCGTTTTATAAATTCATTTTTTCTCTCACACACCCACACTGAATGGATTATTAATGACGTGCTTTTGAATTTCGCCCATTAATAACGCTAGGTTTAATAAACTAAAAAACAAAACAATAAATTAATATTTCAAGTGTACAAATTGTACGTATACGCACAACAAACAATATAAATTAATTAATAATTGTCGAAACGAAAAACACATTTTACGTGTTTTAACTGTGCATAAGATAAGTGAGGAAATTATAAACTTGAAAACACCAATTCACGTATACTTGAAACAAAACACTTAATTTTTTTTTTTGAATATATTTAAAGTTAGATGCATTGGTTATAAATAAAAAATTAAAATATAAAATCCATGGATGAACAGCTTAAGTCAAAAATGCAAATGTGAAAAGTGTACTAGACAGTAAAAAATAAAAAATAAATATATATGTTGATATTTTTATATTACTTTTGTAAGATTTTAAAATGCCTTAATACTCAAAAATGGTAAGTAATTATTCTGTTATTATTTAAAGACTAAAATTACATTGTCACCAATTCTATCATATCAGAGAATTTTTCATTTCCTAAAAAATTGAACCGGTAATAAAACTACCTTGCTACAGAATTCTATATAGAAACATTTTTCAAATGCGATAATTTATTATAGTTTTAAAATTTTAAATAATATCATACAACATTTCGAATAGTTAACAATTGATAAACCAATTTAGTATTTTAAGTTACGTAACACTCATAAGTCATTACCATTGGGTATATCATAGCCCAAGTAGTTAAGTGATGAATGAACTTCCATCACGATAATTATCATATCAATTTTTTTTTTTTTTTTTACTTTTGGATTTATTACTCTCACGCATGCACTCTCTTGAATATGATAGGGATAATCTGTTTGTGAAATGTGAATTGCTATTTTATGCGATCGTTGTCATCCTAATTTCTATACGAAATTATAATTATAATAGAGGTATCTGATGCAAAAAGAAGTAACAAACTAAAAATAAATGATTATACCTGTTTAAAATCGGAAAAATGATAACACACACTATGAGTGTTTATAAACGCAGCGAAACGCGAAATTCGAAATAACTTAAAATTATAAATAACCAATACAAGTTTCCTTTTGTATAAAGTGGTTAGCAAAAAAGTGTATATTATATTAAGTTTCTAAAGTTGAAACTTTGAAATGTTCTCCGTCTAATTTTTATAAGTATCGTAATAACAATTAACTCGTGTATGTGGTACACGAGGAACATGTATGTACACTCGGTGTCTATCACGATATTTTAACTTTAGATGTTAACGTACGAGTATAGATACGAACCATGATCCACGCGGTAATTCATAATTTTTAATTTCATTTGAATTTTTAATGAAATAACTGCACTTCTATTCCGTTTTAGTGTATAGTTTTAGAGTTTGAAAAATAGTAGCGCTTTTCAAATCGTCACACGCAAATTAAATTATAAAAATTCCCTGGACCTGATACATGAACTGTGTATTGGATGCTCACTTCGGTTATTATGATAACCAGTGCCGTATTCTGGGGGTGGGCTTTTGGGCTTAAGCTCTCCCCCTCCCCCGAAATCTCCGGTGAGATAATTTTTTTAGTAATACGTAATGGGTTCATATCATAATAATAATGATAATATTGACGGGTGACACGATGTAGAGAAGATATCTTCTCTACATCGTGGTTTGTGAGGTTATCATTAAACTACTCGTGACAAGAATTACGGTATCGAATTCAAAGTGGTGATAAATTATTCTTAAATCACAGTCAGGAGTGTAGCAAGAATTCTTATATAAGTGCTAATGTTCAGAATGATATTGTTTCTGTTATTTCTGAATACATGCAGCATTCTATTTGTGATAAAATACAAAAGGAAAAATATTTTATAATATTAGCTGATGACACAACAAATAAAAGACATATTGAACAATTTTCATACGATACTAAGTTTTGAAAAAGATAATACTTATATAATAAGAGAACATTTTCTACGATTTGTTCTACTGTGGGATCTGAATTAACCAACACAATTAAAAGTACTTTGACATCTTTAGGACTAAATTTAGAAAATATTCGAGGGTAAGGGTATGATGGTGCAGCAAACATGAGATCTGCATTTAGAGGAGATCAAGCAGTTATAATGAAACAATTTCCAAAAGCATTATACACACACTGTTTTACTCATTGTTTAAACTTGTGTCTCAATGATGCATCAAAAGTTCAGCAAGTGAGAAATGCTCTGGGAGTTGTACAGAAAGTTAGTGCATGTTTTCGTGCATCAGCTAATATACAGGTCAAAATATATACTACGAAAAAAATTAGAATCTAAATCTTTTTCTGGGTTGAAAAAATTATGCAAGACTAGATGGGTGGAACGACATGAGGCAATTTTGATTTTGGTTGAAGGTTTTATTGAAATAATAAGTACATTGGAAGAACTTATGTCAATAAAACATGACAAAGCTTTTTTTCCATTACATAAATCTATGTGTAATTTTAACTTTATAATAACTATATGGCTTTTAGAAAAAGTCCTTGGAATAAATTATTTTATTTCCAAATATCTTCAAACAAAAAATATTGATTTAGCCATTGCAATAGAATCTGTAGAATCATTAATTCAAAAATTACATGATTTACGGACGGAAGAAAATTTTGTTTCTATGTTACATCGTGCTTGTGAAATTGCAATAGAAGTTGGTACATCGCCAACCATACCAAGAGTAGACGGGACTCAAAAACATCGAGAAAATCATGCAATACTCAATAATGACCATGTTTCTTACAACAATCATTATATTATCCATATTTAGATGATATTCTAGCATCATTTAATGAACGTTTCAATAAACTCTAATATTTTTATTTCTTTATCTTCTTTATTACCAAGTAAAATTGGTTATTTATCATTCAGTGATATAAAGCCAGCTATTGATTTTTATGAAGAAGATATTTTAAGATCTAATAATCAAAACATTCACTGCATGGACTTATTAAAAAATGAATTTGAATTTTGGAAGCAAAAATGGTTTAATGAAAAAAATGACTTACCGAAAAATGCATTAGACACATTATCAAAATGTCCTGAATATTTATTTCCACATAGAAATATTTTGCTAAAACTTCTTGCTATTTTGCTTGTATCTACGGCATCGGTTGAAAGAAGTTTTTCTTCTTTAAAAAGAATCAAGACCTACTTAAGAAACTCTACCAGCGAGGCAAGATTAAATGGGTTAGCACTTACGAATATACATAGAGACATACAAAATGGTACAGATACTGTCTTAGATATGTTTGCATCAAAAAAAGATCGGCGTTTAGATTTAAAATTGTAATAATTTACATATTTATATATTGAATGCATAATACAGTAAACAGTATGTGTATGCGTGTGTATATATATGTTTTTAAATTATTTCCTATTTTCCAATAGAGTTAAGTATGAATGCCCCCCCCCCCCGAAAACAAATCCTGTGTATGGCACTGATGATAACCTATTACCTATTCTCACTTATCGCATATTACGTGGGGGAATGGCGTCCATTATTATTTTTCATACGTTAGAGGGAGCACATGAGTTGCGTCCCGTGAAAAAATATACCCGTATTTAAATTAGGGGTTCTTATAAACAATTCATCATTTGATAAATCACAACTTGTTACCGTCGCATTATAATAATTATAATTATCAATTATTGATGAAAAAAAACCCAGTTTTGAAATTGTGTCCGAATAATGTCCCAACTTTAATAATAATTTTATACTAGCTGATTCCTGGCTTATTAGATATACGAACCACTAACGAATATACAATAATGCGATAAAACGAAAAATGCATTCCAATCTTTTATATATTTACTATATATAAATAAATACTAAACACATGATATAATATAAATTTAATCTTACAACAAAAATATAGGTTGACAATTAGGTTTATAAAATATGATCTTACATTAATAATTTTATTTAGACCAAAAATGAAGTCTGTAATGTTTTGATAAACTTTTTAAATAATATATATATATATATATATATCTATGTATATATATATATATATATATATATATATATAGATATATATATATATATATATATATCTATGTATATATATTTTCGTTTTAAATCTTAAATATAATTAAATATAATTATACTTATAATTTTATATGTGTGTGTGTGTGTGTGTGTATTTCAGAATTAAATTGGAAATATTAAAATGTATTAAAAATATTATTATTTTGAAACGATTTTCCGATAATCTCTTTAGAGAGTAGTATTAAGTGTTAACCATGTTAATCTCTCCCACATTTCAGTATTTTTATTGGTTTTTAAGAATAAACGTTTATTTCATAATTATATAATAAAGATTATTGATGGACAAATTTAACAAAAAAGTCTTAAATAGGTTTCATTTAAAAACCTAAAATTAAAACAAATATTGATTAATAAGTCTAACGTCGAGGAGCCTTCGATATCGGCCGTTTTAATGCTTTTAATTATACCTATCTACAGTTATTCAAAATAATTGGTCACCTTTATGCATTTTTTCTTGAATGATATAGACATATTATTTGTTCTTCACATCTCTTGAAAAATATAATTGAATTTACATATGAAAAATTCAAGGTTCATAATCCACAAATAGAAATCGACCGTACCTATTTTTATTTATTTTTTATTCAATGGGTGGTCTTAACGCACTGTGCAATGGTTATTGACGAATATCCTTCTTCTGTGACTTATTCGATTCGTATTAAGCAATGCCTTTAAAAACATGGAATAGTAAGTTATCCAGTTAACCAGATCTACATAAAATTGGGAAATATAATACCATGTATATATTTACGCACGCATTCACACATACACACACACACGCACTCACATGCGTGCGCGTGCGCACGTGCGTACACGAATTCATAAAAGTTCTTTGGTCAATAAGTCAAATAAACAAATAATGGCTGGGGATAAAATATAAAATAAAATGAATCGTCCGACACAGAAAGACACATGGAAGAAAAAAATAATAGAAAAAAACAGTCTTTGGTTATAACGAGGAGTTTAAATTCAGTTAACAATGTTCCCAACAAGTTCAAATCACGTTCCGAAGCGATGATTGGACGAGGGGAAAATCTCGGAGAATTTAAAATGCGACTTGGCCATTTTCTTTTCACGCTGTGTACACTTAAGATTTTCAATGGTACGAAAGAGAATCATTAGTTTTTTCCGTATTCCTCATCTCACGTGTTTTACGTTTTCACGTTCGATCGCATAATGTTCTGCGTAACTTCATTATTATTTCTGAAGATCTGCGAATGTATTCGAAAATAAAAATAATCGCCAGAATATGCGGGAAAGGAAATAAACACTGAACATGTCCATCTTACCACGGTACGTACACGAAATTGACTTTTCGAAAATATCAATGCCTATACATTTCATCAACTAAAAGTAATACATAGTTCACAACATATTTTTCAATCAAGTTAGCCATTTAACTTTAAAACGAAATTCTATGACTCTACACCATGTAATTAATTAAAATTTACAAAAAACCAAAACATTAATACATAATAACATAATAACGTTAATACAATAACTATCGTGTATGTACCCTTTGGCATTTAAAATTTGTTCGTGATTTGTGGTGACCAAAAGATCAATCAACAAGGTACGTTTATCTATGTTTGCTTTTATATGTTCTCCATAAATTGAAAAACTCTGGTAAAATGTACAGATTAGTGTTTTAACATAAATGCATTAAAATTAGTTATTTGACCAAATATTGATAATTTCTTATAAAATTAATTTTTAATTTTTATTCATCAGTTTTTTCTATTAGGAAACATTTTATCAGATTGTGTATACCAAGTTTGTATAGATATTAGATATATTTATCTATATTAAGTATTCGTATATTTGGATGTACAATTTTCTTTATTTATTTAAAAATAATAAGGATAAATATGTCTGTAGTGTACCTATACCAAGTTTGTATTGAAACATTTTTAAGTATCTTATATTATTTTATTTTATATACGAGTATAAAAATATCCTAACCCATTTATACCCAGTGTCCTACATATAGGACACCATTTTATACAATTTTTATAAATTATATTTTTAAATTTTTTTCCCGAAAATCATTGTTATCGATTACAGCAGTGTATAGAGATTAGATTTAAACAGTTATCGTTTATTTTAACTTGATATGTTAGTTCAAAACGAATTTTTTTCTTCTGAGAATTTTTCGATCATAATGCCGTCATTTTCAAAGTAAGTAAACTATTTTTTTTCTGTCGATAATATAAATGTATTTTACTATAAAATGTTGAAATGTGTGTACCTAATATATTGCAAGTATCATTATGCAGTTATATTACTCACATTTTTATTTTTATTTATTTTTTTATTTTTATTTATTTTATAATCCGTGCATTATTTATTAAATATATGAGTTTCATAATTAGACGTCTTGTATCCGTGTATTTAAAAACACGTTAAATAGTAAGCTCTACTATATAAGCGTATAGGTATTCCCAAATGCTATATTCCCCACAAGTTGTAGCCGTCAAACGTAGAATTCGCTATGTCGTACGTTCGTAAAACGGAGACGGCACATCGCGAGGGTGTCTCCTATAATATACTAAATGTGATCGGTCAGCGAACATCAATTTCAAATTATTCTTATAGCACAGCAGTTCGGCGTACGACTGCCTGCGAGCACTGAGCAGACACTTAAGTTCCGAATTCAAAATTAATATAATATAAAAATTAATGTATTATAATATTGTTTATAGTGTGGGTATGTTCATAGGGTCATTTGTTCAACAAACACGTTGCGATATATCTATCGTTAGTTTATCAGCGGAAGACGCGGCAGCGCGCCGTCGTAAACCTAAAACTTGATATCGACACGACGGGCGCTTTGTTGGTAATAATATTGGCTGTGCTTATACGCAGGTTCGGTACCTACACATAAGACGTTAAATGCAGGTACTGGGCCAAAATCGTTCCCTCATTATATTTATAAGTTACAGATAGGTTTCCTTATTATTTAAATGTATCGAGTCAAATTTAAAATACAAATAATTTATTATTATATTAAATATAATTTTTTGTTAGGATATTATATAATTATTCAATATGAAAAAAATTTTTAGACAGTTCTGGAATTGGTTAGTCGTCGTTTTTTTCTACCTGATTTTATACGAGTAGTTTATTTTGATGGTAGCTCACTGCTTTGTTTTGAGCGGCTCTGTCAACACCTGTTTTGTTGAAGGAACAGAGTTGTTTGAAAGTGCGCTTAGGTCTATCTCTAACTTTCACTTTCTCTTTAAACTCAGTTGAAATCGTCCTTAGGGTTGGCTTAGCAGGCTTGGTTCCAGGTTCAAAGGTAGCAGATGTTTCTTATCTAATTACTGTTATTGCGTGTATCGATGTACACCATCTAAAAATTCCGAGCGGTATGCTTCTTATCTCGTTATGTAATGCATATATTATGTATATAAACATATAATTTAGTAGTTAGTACGACCTCAACGTATTACCAGGGCCCGGACACTGATTACTGATAAAATTTAACACAGTAAAGATACCCAACATTCAAAAACGTGGCAGCCATCTTCCCGTTGGCTAATCAGTGTGACCATACCAGAAAAACAAAATGTTAAATACAATTTTTTCCAAAAATATTTTAAATCTAATTAGTTTTATTTTAATTGATCACTTACTTAAAATTATTAATTTTAAAATCCGTAACCGTTTACGATAAGTATTAATAAAATACATAATTAGGAAGGTACTCATATTAAATACATGATAGAAAAAAATACACATTCTATTATATCAAAAATATATTTTATTTATTAGAAGCTAAAATGCAGCTGATGTAGTTTTTGAAAGCTAATATAACACAAGTTGTTGAAGGCAAGCTTGAATAAAGGAGAGGTACTATAAAAATATGGGTTATAAATAATAGAATTGATTGAAATAGCATGTTGAAATAAAAAGAAATTATGGAAGTCAAATTTGGAGGAAAAGATAGAAGCAAGGTTATTGCAGGAAGATGATGGCATGTTGAGCAAAAATAATAGTAGTTGATCCCACTTGCATGGAATTAAGTCAAAGCTGGAGAAGCAAAAGCAGAATGTGCAATATTTCTGAAAAATAAAAAATTAATTAATATACATGATCAATATATTAGTCATGTTAAAATAATTAAATGATACTAATGAGATCACTTCACTGCCAGTTATGAGTAGTGTCTTAGATAGATTTCTATATTGTATACTTGGAAATTGTTAATCGTAATTTGAATTTTATATGTTATTTTCAAATATTTTCCCTATCTTGGTGACTCAAATTCCTGTAAAATTAATAAATTAAATAAGTAATTATTTTTTAAATATTAGACAACATGTTAACATTTTAACTGATAACACTTGATTGATAAAAGTAGCCAACGGGAACATGGCCGCTACGTTTTTGTTTACACTGAGAGTGTCCCTTCTGATTTAATCTATTCTGTGGTATTACATCCATGTGATAAAGGTACCTATCTGTAAATGTAAGAGTATTGGAGAACGAGTGAACGATTTTGACCCAGTACCTACATTTAACGTTTTGTAAGTAGATACCGTACCTGCATACAAGCACATCCGATAATATTATTATGAAAAGTACAACATAATAATAGTATTATACGCAATCGAAATTGCACGCGTTATCTACTCTTATCGCTGTATTGCATAGCGACCTATAGAAATAATTTATAGTTAATTCCAGGGATTCGTATTTTACTACACACACAGTCCAAATATTAATGTCATGTTAACCACCAAGATATTACTATTGATTAAACGTATTAATATGTATAATCAGTGAAATTATTACTCCTAAAAACGTGCAGTTCTCCAACACCAGATTCACGTCTTCTCGATGATGAGTGGGCATCGACGGTAGTCGCACCACCGTCCGTAGCGTGTCGTGTCTTTGTCTATGCGTAGCAGGTATATCGTATATGAAGCGCATGTGCCTTACTACATTAAACATTTATCGTTTAACGCTTCTGAAGTCCTCTTAAAGTTTCACTTAAAAAAAATTATTTTTGCTCATTTCTAAAAGGAAATTACAAACACATTACAATGAAGAGTTGTTTTGTATGCAACGCGATAAATGGGTTATTGATATAACGGTATAAAAATCCTTTTTTGCATTAGAAATGACTAATGAGGGACAAGAAACGATTACGAATTGAAACTCGGACAATACAGATGAATGTTATATTTTAAATATAATTTCTTCGCTCCGAACGCAAAATTAAAACCCCCCGACGATATTTGCCTCCGTGACCTCCAGTTAACGTGTTCGTGTAACGTGATCGAGACATATGGAGCAAACAATACGCGGAAAATCGTGAGAATCGACCTTTTCATGTCCACGTTTCTCCAGTCGTTTAACGTTCGTCGTGATTTATTGACTAGTGTTATAAATCAGCATTGTTCACAGAATTGTTACAGTTTCGCGTACGCGATGATTCATTGTCGTTTTCATCCTCGAAACAACAAAGGGCGTCCACACATTCTCTCAAACTGATACACACACACACACAACGTCACATACCTAATCACACGTGTGCAAAGATTTCTATCCTAAACTAACGTAATTTGTATATATATATGTATGTATATTATACTACACCCAAGGAATTTATATATTTCCCCTCTTTTGTACATTCGTTACAATAATTTTATACAAAACGTCTGAAAACTTTTCGACTGATAAAATAAAATATTAGTAAATATTTTTAAAATATTATCTTTGGTCATATTTTCGTTTATTTGAGCACAAATAGAAACACAAATACAAAAGACATCAAAGAAAAAAATGTATAAAATAAATTCACAGGAGCACGATTTAAAATGAAACTATGATATGTAAAATATTTTATTACAATTACATGATTTTTTAGAGCTGCACGGAATTCAAATTCATTTTTTTTATTATACTTGTATTTCCATTCTTGAATATGGATTACAAAGGTATACAGATTTTCAAAAAATCGTAACAAAAAGATGTTTGTAATTATTGTATTACTCCAAAAACTTCAATTTATTTTTAAATATATTGGATGATGTATACTATTATTGCATTAAGCTTAATTTGAAATCATAAAAAACAATATAGGTAAATGTTACTTAGAATTCATTTTGAATTCAATCACACTATACCAGAAATTTTAGCAGTGAATATTTTTGAGATTCATGTTCGATATTTAGCAAACTTTTGTATCTCTTCGAATTGTAATGATCATACAATTTAGTTTTTCTGTAAAATATGATTAATTTATTTAGACGTTCTAATCAAAATCATATGAATTTAAACACAAAAATCAATCAATCGATAGCTGCTCGTATTATATGAAATAAACAGTCAATTACAAAAAAATAAATAAAATAGGAGTGATAATTTTAAATTTGAGGGTGCTGAGGAATCCCTTCTGTATTTCAGTATGTGTGCAAATAACGCATTGGGGTTCACCAATATTATCGATCGCATTTAAATATTTTATTGCAGAAATACTCGTTTTACGAAACATGTGATTTGAAAGTATTACTCTCTGAAAATGTGTATTTTTATCTATGGAACTGACTCGCGGTGTTTCATCAAATTTACGCAACACACTGCTCCATCTCAGAGAACCTACCTCTAATATATCGGTTGAATTTCTATATCAAGTTACCGAAGTATTAATGAATTATAGCCTTAAAAATTATTATTGATTGTAAATAATGATTTGTTTTGTGTCCCTACATAATACATTCGTACGCTATTGTCTTAATTACATTTTATTCTACGTTTTATGCAAGGATTTTTTCGAACATGGAATAATCATGGGTAAAACGCTATAGGCAGATTTAATTTTTTTGTTTTTTGGACTTTTTGTGCAAGTGAGTGAGTGAGTGAGTGAGTGAGTGAGTGAGTGAGTGAGTGAGTGTGTGTGTGTGTGTGTGTGTGTGTGTGTGTGTGTGTGTGTGTGTGTGTGTGTGTGTGTATGTGTGTGAATATTGTTTTCATTTAGAACGTACGAACCTAACTCACGCGTGCCCGGATGGCGTGTACCTACACTTACAAGTCATTATATTACCAAGACGACACGGAACATACGTGTTTATCATGTGTAATAACGTGTTGTTATGATTATTGTTAGTGTGAAATAATTTCCTATACACCATCCTGGTTAATGATGTTTTATATTTTATAAAAGTCTCAAAACAATTTGAAAATTTTTGGATTAAAATATGATTTTTAAAATACCTTATTTTATCAATTTTTTTTTTTAACATTTAAGAAAAAGTTCTGAAAATCAAATATAGCTTTACTCATACACTTAAATAATGGCACAAAAAAATTTCGAAAATCATGAATCAGCATTTTTTTAATAAACGTTTAAGTAAATTACAGTACGTATTTTGGCGGAATCAACTGTTTATTTTATTAATTTTCAACTTCAAAATGTGTGTAAAAATGATTATACTATCCAATCATTATGAACCTTTGGATGTATATAGAACGACATGACAATAATAATAATAATAATAATGAAAATTAATATGAAACTAACCTGGTTTAACAAAGTCGCAAATAAATAAATAAAATAGTGATGTGTCGTACAAATACAGGATATTATATGTATAATAATCGCATTTGTATATTAAGATTTCATGATTTCATTTTCATTTTAATGACGATATCATCAGCTGATTATAATTATTACTATTATTTTTATTTTTTTGTGTTATGGAATTATTTTTTCTCAAAGTATTCCCATTACTTGAACTCTTCCTTGTTGGTCAGCTATGGGGAGCGGAAAATTAAAGCATTTATGAGCTCTTCAAAAAATTACATTCAAGCCTCGTACTGTGCTCCAGCTTACGTCGTCTAAGCGATTTACGCTGAATAACAACTATGTTCTTCTCACGTACTCGACACGAAATGCCAGCGTTGGAGTGCTGCTGCAGTAGCATACGTGTGAATCTTTGTCAGTCATTGCTCGCTAAAATAATCTGATCATCACTTACTCACCATGTGCAATGCGTAGAACGTTAGTTTTTTCTAAATATTGCAAGGCAGTTGGCAATCGGTCCACATTTTATCTGCTGACTTCGTCAAACAATATATGTTTGTATTTTATGGCTAGAGTATCAGACCAAACAAAAAAATGAAATATTCAAAACGTACCGGAAAGTGGACCTAAAATTATATAAAATTGTATTAAATTTAACAGAGATCATCGATTGATTTACTGGGATCATAACAGCGATTAATCGCACACAATGATTTAGATGAATATAATGTGCGATAAAATATGCTCTACTATACTAGCCTGTTTGCCTGTAAATTGTTGTGATTCAATCTTACGTTCGGACATTACGAGCTCACAAAATAAACGTAATAAATACACGTATGGTTAAAATATGTTTGTGAATGCTACAACACGTATCTTCATTATATTTACCGATATACGAGCATCCTTTTAATAATTTTCAACTGAAATATTTGATTATAATTATATCAAAAATAATAATAAATCAAAAAAAAAAAAAAAATTAAAAATTAAAAATGTTTATCGTTTTTAGATAGTGACCAGATATTGTATTACAAAAACTTATTTCATGCATGGGTTATATTTTTGTATTTTATTTGAAACTTTTCTAATAACTTTATAATATAAAAACATTAAAAACTAATACTCCAATATACGAGGTGATTTAAAAGCATATTCATCCCATTTTTATTTCTGTGTAATGCATACGTAAATTTGATTTATTTTCTTATAGAATATAAAATTACATTTTTTAAGATAAATTTTCTTACTTTTTTAATTTCGTGATTTTAAGTTTTTTTTTTTTAATGGAAACCATTATAGTATAACGAAAGTAAATAATTGTTTTAGACATTTTGTAATTTCTATTTTTTATAATTTCATCAATCGTTTAAAATATAATACTATTCAAAGTTAAGAAGAGTAGAATGGTGACAAAAATTTTTTTTTTTTTTTGGTGGGTATCTGAAAAGAAAAATGTTTTCATCAACGCAACTCTTAACTCAAAACTCTTTTATTTCTAAAACTGTAGATATAATAAAGCAATTGGTGATATCAAATTGTCATAAATAAGTAATATTTTTCATGGATTACCATTTCAGAAAACTAGAAATTTAACAAATCACATTGATAACAATTGTTAAAAATATACATTTTTTTTCACAAAAATGATCACTTCATTTGTTTTAAATGTAACGCAAAAAATTGTACTCAAATTGTAACAGTATACAGGGTTAAAAATGGATTGAGCATGATTAAAAAAACAATATATAATGTACATTAAATAAAAAACTACTAATGTAGAAAATGCATCATTATAATATCATTAAAATTAATGAGCATAAATGATCTAATAAAACGGCCGTAGCCATTTTCCTCCAAAAACGAGATACCATTTTCCTCCACTGTCCATTTTCCTCCAAAAAAAAAAAAAATAATAATTTTGACCATTTTCCTCCACTTTCTATTTTCCTCCAATAAATAAAATAATAAAATCGTCATTCGTTATCAGAATAAATAATAACAGAAGAATAACAATAAATTAGTTGATAATATAATATGTAAAATAATTCAGATGTTGACTTATATGCTAAGAAATATGTATAAATATCACGAATTATCAAAGGTTTTCCTCAAGAACTTTCAATAAACGTCGCTTTTTCAGACATGTTAAAAATTAAAATTTGCTAAACTTTAAAACACACTATAGGCACACTATAGGCAAAAGTAAAATGTATATACGTATATGACCGTATGTTGTATATGTAAGTATCTTTATTAGGCTTAATTAAAGTTACAATCGACTGTTATAAACTGCGTGTGCTGTCGGACACTTGGAATAGCATTTTTCCTTAGCCGATAAGAACGCGACCAGAATTTAATCAACAGATACGCGCAAAATGTGATCCTAGCCATACTCTATTTTTATAATACGAAACGCAACACTACAACACTGACTAAAATTTGGAGGAAAATAGACATTATTTTAGTCAAAAATAATGTGGAGGAAAATGGAAACCAACCTTTTTTGTTTTTGGCGGAAAAAGGACAGTGGAGGAAAACGGTATCTCGTTTTTGGAGGAAAATGGTCCCGCCCAATAAAACGTTGCATAATTAATGATTTAATTATACGTATTCATATGTATTATACTTAACGGTTTTTTAAGACAAATTGTAAAATCGAATGTAACCTATACGAATAAAAACAGAAAACAAAATACGCTGATGAATTATGCACGAGGATTATATTATAAATTCGTAGGAACTTTTAAGCAGTAGGCCTCATGAATGGAAATCTAATTTCTTGTGAAATAGGGAGGTCTACAATTTTGCCGGAAGCAGACGATTCCGAGAGTGTCGAGGACAAAACCGTCAATCATTGTAGCCTACTGAAAGTCGGTTTTCAGCTGTAGGTGAAATTATTCCCGTTGACTTCTCAAGGATTTACACTACAAATCTTCCAGGTTACAGCAAAATTATAATGACTGTTATTACATTATCGTCATCGCAATATTGTATAAACGAAACTACTGATGATCTTACATTATTAGTGGTTGATACCAGTAGTGCACTTTCAAAATTATTTTGTGCAAGGTTTTGAAAATTTGAATTTTTTCAAAGAAAAATTTCATTTTATTTTACAATAAACAATTTTGTGATAAAATGTATTTAAAGTGTATATGCATAACTGAATAAATTGTGATAGTTTGAAACATTATTAATCAATATTTCGATTTAAACATGAGTAATAGACTTGAAAAAAAAATATATATATATTATTTTATAAAATCATGAAACGAAATAACAAAATTAAAGTGACTGATCATCTGGAAATATATTTTTTCTCATTATTGTCAAACTAAAAATGGTTATATATATAAACAGCTTATTACTTTTTTTTTAATTTTTTTTTTTTTTTTTATTATTTTTTTTTTGAAGCCGTAACAACAAAGGTTATTGGCTTTTGTATCAGTGATTAAATTTACAGATATTGGGGAGGTGCAGTGGGTTACATATAGAGTTAGAGTTATATTCAATTATTAAATTAGACTGTACATTTTTTTTATTTTTAAAAAATTTAAAATTTTCTTAACGTTTTCTGGATCTGGACCTTATACTTTTATTTTATTTTATACCGAAGATTTGGTCAAAACTAAAGAAATTACGTATCATTATCATTTTTCAATACACACATCACTATTATCTTGTCCACGGAACGAATTATATCCCACGGTGTGAAGTACGTATTTTTAATGTATACTTTGAGTGGAGTGTGAGATTTATCCAAATAATATACTATAATGAAGTATCTAAATAATAATTTATAGAATCTTTGTTTGAATCAGAAATTTAGCTTCTCTCCCCATACGAAAAAAATGTATCTAGTTACCATTACTATTTAAATGAATAATTAAAAAAGCCGGTAAGACAATGGTGGTGGAAGTTTGTCCATCGTCGCTCCGCTCCTCGGACAAGATTATGGTGATGAGTAGAGATACAGGAGTTGGGTGGGATACACGAGATGTATTGATAGATTAGGCATTATAGGTTAGATTAGGACATTATTTTATATTATAAAAAAAAAAAAACGATTCTGAACGAAGATGAATTGTCAGTGAATAATATGTTTATAGTAAATCGTAATTTAACGCCTGAATTTTTGTAGAAATTACAGTTTCAGACGCCCGTTAAAATTTTTTAATTGAACCGATCATGATATTTTTATACTTTTTGCAAGAAAAACTTATGAACACCCTTGTATTAAATTTTCATTTCTTAACTTTGAATAGAAATTTTTATACATTTTCAACTACAAATGTTGTCGATTTTTGAACTTCAACTGCATATAAAAAATAGTCTAGGATATATTATATTTAAATATTGTAATATATTCTATTTTGAAACAAGTATTTTATTTTTCAATTAGGACGCATTTGCATGGTCAGTGTTGTAAAGTATTTGAGTAAAAGGATTTGGGTAAAAGTATTCAAATACTTTTTGAAGTATTGAATACTTTTTTAAATACATAGCAAATATACATGATTTTGACGAATTTTGTCAATATTAGCACTTATAAACGCTTATAAAAAAATTTTGTGCCTATGTATTTTTATAATTTTTGAATGGGAGTTAGAACAACTTATGTGGACCCTTCTATTAAATTTTCAAGTATTTCGTCCGAGCTACATTTTTTTTATCAACATTTATAAAAAAAAAAATAAAAAAAATCGAATATTTCAAATGCCTATAAATTGATTAAAAATGAGTGAAATCTTTTGAAAATAAAATTATATAAAGAAAATGCCAATATAAACAACTGATAAAATTTTCAAGTTTCTACAACTTATACTTTTTGAAAAAAAAACAAATAGCAAAAATCGTTTGAGGCTAAACCGTTGTTTAACGTGTTTTTGTAAAAATTTAAATTTCAAACACTCATAAAATTTTTTTGTCTGAATCCGGTAGAGTTTTTTTTGCAGATAATTGAAGAAAAACTAATGAAAAACCTTGTACCAAATTTTCAAAACTTAGTTATAAAAGAAAAAAATTTTACGATTTTTCAACAACAAAATTATTTGCAAATTTTCGCAATTTTTACATATTTCGTATAAATTGGAACTTTGAGCACTTATAAAAAAAAAATTGTGACTTACGATTTTGGATTTTTTTTTATCAGTTATGGAACAACTTATAAGAAACCTTGTATTAAATTTTCAAGATTTTCTGGCAAAAAGAAAAAATTTTATCGTTATTTAAAAAAAAAATACTTAAAAAAATTGAAAATTTCAATTGTCTATAATTAGCTCAATAAAAGTCAAAATACTTTGAAAATTTAACGGTGTATAGAGAACGCTAATCTAAACATTTGGTGAAAATTTCAAGTATTTACATCGATTAGTTTTTGAGTTATAGCAAAATAAAAAATTTGATTTTGTCGAAAACTGGTTTTGCGTAAAATATACCGTTTTTCCCTCATTTTTTAAGGGTTTTTCCCGGCGCGTTAAAAAAATATTGAAAATTTTTAACTTTTGACCCCCCAAAGTACCAACTAGATTCACTTTCCTTTCAGAAAAGTTGCTATATAAGGCAATCGAAGCATTTTTACTGCCCCAAATCGTGTCGACAGACACAAAAATAAATAAAAAAAAAAAAAAAAAAAAAAAAAAAAAAAACACACATCATTGTAAAATCAATACATTCTTCACTCCGTTCAGAATCTAAAATAACAATACAAAATTATAATGTTTTTACATCTTCCTTAAGTTTAACCTTAAGTTCATATGTGTGTTACAACTTTGAATCTCATAATTGTATAGACTTATCAGAATTGTTTGTTTATGAACGTTTATTAAATATATATATATATATATATATATATACAGTGGTGTATTTACGGGGGGGGGGTGTCCCCGGGTCTCGACCCCCCCCCCCAGAAGAAAACAAAATTAAATTTACGTCTGAAATGAAACGTTCTATATAGTAACATTAATAATTATATTTACAAGATTCCAGACTCAAATACAAAATATTTATAAAATTGTATTTACGTAGAAATCATAAATGAATTATTAGGTAAGAATAGAGGAAGAGAATATTCTTTCACTACCTTTATTATTATGTATTTATATGTATATATATATATTTATTTATTTATTTATTTATATATACATATTTATATTATGTTATAATTTGGAATTCAGCGATAATGGTGAAGAGGGAAAGAGGGTTACTCAGAATATAAAAAATATTTTTTGGACCCCCCCAAAAAAAATTTGAAAATACGCCACTGTTATTTATATATATATATATATATATATATATATATATATATATATATATATATATATATATATATATCATTCAATATGATCGCAAAACGATACCATAAGAAATTATCGAAACTTAAAGATTGAGGTACAATAATCTAACGTTAATTATAGCTGTGGAATTGCTTGACGCGATTTTCATAGAACTACAGACGTTTAACTGTCTCGGTTAACATCTTAGAGTGATTATATCAGTATATAATTTTGAATTATCTTTCGTTTTAATATATTATTTCTTTAAAAAGGAAAAGTAAAAAAATCAAATTTTACTCAATTTTTTTTCTGTATAATATTTTTGGTTTTTAGTAAATAGTCACCATTATGTTTATCATAATATCACAGAACAGAATTATCGTTTTTAGGGAAATCAATTCAAATTTCATTATTTAAGCAATAGTTTGAGATAGAACAGTATGATTACAGTTGAGACAAGTTCAGTAAATAAGTGGGAGGTACTAAAAAGTTCTACAAAAATGTACTAGAGCTACTAAGCCGTTATGACTTTTATAATATGTTTATTCCTATTTAACTATTTGTCCGGTATTGAAAATGCAAGTGTTTAATTTTCCAAAAAAGTATATAATCTGTTATTAGTTTATATTTTGAAATAGAATGGTTGACATTGAATAAAACAAAAAAAACAAATAATTACCCACTAATTCCAAGTGCATAACATACAGTCTAACATTTAGTTTTTGAATAATACAGAAGTACTAAACACATGAAATTAAAAAAAATAAATAAACAATGTACCCAAAGGTAAGATTAGTATAAAATTGTAAATGAGTCACATGCCATACTTACCAGAAAATATTAATGGATGTTTTATTTTTACCTTTGAATTGATTAACATCTAAAACTTCCTTTCATAAAAAAACAAATAACCGTAACAAACGGTTGAAAATGTAATTAATGTGTAGTATTATAAGTTTTTAAAAAAAATTTAAGTTTCGAAGCTTTTGATTTTTCTTCAAAGCATACTGTTTGGACACTCTTATCAATGTATTATAGATGACGTATACTTTTGAATTTCAAGACCATGCAACGAAGAATATTTGATTTTATATGATTTAACATGGTACATAAAATACATGTTTTTAAACACGTCATTGTATTTTTAAGATCTATATTGTGCGGTTATGTGATTTTAATAAAACGACAAGCTTAAAAATGTACATATCATATTCACAAATGTCTAAGGTCACATACTTGCACACAATGCTTTTTGACATAATAGAAACACGCACAAGGCATATGGTTGAAAAAAACTCAAACTAATATGTGTAATATATTTGTAAACACGTTATGTATATAAATACTACACATTTTCAATTATTTTTATAGCGTACGTATAACGAATATTTTGGTGTTCGTTTTGTTTTCATGGATGGGTAGATGGGCGATGCAAATATAATTCTTCATACGACCATAATTTAAAGACGTTAAAAAAAAAATTATTTTATCTCGAAATTTTAAACAAATATCTAAAAATATTAAATGTATTATTAAACGAATCCACATTATATATTTCGTCTTGTTTTTTCTACGGCTGTAGCTGTATAATTATATAATATAATATAATATAGCTTATAATTCGAACATTTTGGAAGATCAAATGCCATGATTCTATTATTACATACATATATGAAACATACATTTGTTTAGAACTGTAAACCAAAGAATAATTATATTGTTAATTGTTAAGTTACAATAATAATCCGCCTGTAAAGATATATTTGAATATGAAGGATATACATTATAAACATATAGATTGACCCTCATTTCATCATCCATAACAAAGTACATCACAACGCATATGTACTGTGTGTAGTACCTACACAATATGATACAAATGTGGAATTATAATAACACATGTTGTAATCGTTAAATGTTTTCGATTAGTATTTGGTTTGTGTTTTAGTGAGAAAAAATGCACGCACCCAGACTAATACGCTCATGATTGCATACCAATCGTAATGCGTTTAAGTGAATAGATTTTGACAGACATGATTTTGCTGTCGAAAAACAAGCAGCGTGCAAATAGGTACACGGGAAATGTTTTCTCTTGTAATTGTATCGAAATTGTACAATAAGTTCAATTTGTTTAAGTTATATAGTAGCCATCCATTGATGGTGGAAAGTGCATTTGAAATTATAATCGTATGGAAATTAAGTTCCATGGGATTGTCCATTACAATTACCATAGTATTCGAAGACTTATTTTTTTTATAACATTTTGACCTTTAATAGTATTAAACAACGCAGTTATAGTACATGTAAATGTGTCGTTTTAGTAAAACGAGGGGATTAAAACTTTAATGCAAAATATTTATATTGTTCGCTTTTGATTAAATTTATAAAATTATACGTTAGATCAGAAGACATTTATTTGTTATTCTACGAGTTTAATTCAAAGCCAAAAAATTAAATAAATATTAATAAGTGTTTCTTTCTTTATTTTTTGTTTATTTAATGTAGTTTTTTTTTTAATTATTTGTATACCATGCTTCTCGTTGTTAGTTAATCACTTTTAAAATTAGTTTTTACTTATCTCTGTAATAAGCATGGTTTAATGACGGAGAAAAGTTTCAATGTATAATATTATTTCATAAAATAGAATTCGAGAATACATTGAAATTCACCACTAATTTATGTAAATATATGGTCTGATTGATTTTTTTGAAATGAATTTAACGAGGTTTTGAAAGCCCCAAGCTTTAATAATAAACGTTATGGATCTATGCGTGAGCAAACTATACTCTTAAACCTTATTTTATATTGTAAGTGATAATAAAGAAATAATAAAAAAACTAGCGTTAGTTAAAATACAATGCAAACGTGTTTCTAATAATTTTAGTTTTATCAATTATTCGTAAATCGTATGATTTTTCTACAACATGAGTCTTGGGGTGAAAATAATATATAATTATTCGTGAAAATGCGTTTTTTCGTAAGTAAACACGACATGTGAATTTAATGAAAAGTTTTTTCTAGCTTATTTAAATTAAACGCTCCATTTAAATATTATTAAATCACGGAATTGTTTTTCAAATATTTTTCATTATGAACAAAATTGACTCCAATGACTTTAAAATCGTATAAATTTTACATTATTCATTGTTTCAAAATTGAATACATTTGCCTGTTTTCGTTTCCTAATTTTGATTGTGGCAAAAACAAACATTGATAATAATTGTTGGTCTTGTAATATTATTGTTACAACTTATTGTTCTATCCACTAGTTAGTTCTTACACGACAGTCATGAATTTTGACTCATAATACACAGTAGATAATTATTGTGCGTAATTTTATCATTTATCTCCAAACAAATATAAGCGATTAACAATAAACGTTGGTTAATGTTTTAAATATATCAAAATAATACCTAACTAAACACTAGATTATCAATTTAAAGTTGTTTAATTCACCATTGATAATCAACAATTCTTCACTAAATGTAATTTGGTTTTTAAATGACCTAAATGTTAGTATATAATTAATTTAACTTTATTATTATTATAGTACGGTTGTTTCGTCAATTCGTGTAATTCAACTACCTATATGTTTTGTTTTGGGTAATAACGTGCGAAAATATAAAACAGTAATGAAAAAAATAACATTAAAACAATACTAAATATATTCCTATTTTTTTCTTTTTGAAAATTTCCCTGTAACAATAGTAATAATAATAGAAATAAAAACATAGTTAAATACTATTTAACAATTTTCTGTATCTATATAAAGGTAGTTAGCGTACACAACATACACATTATACAATTTATAAATTAACAACCGGCAGAAACAGGTAATTGTGATCTTTTTAATGTTTTTGTTTGTTTTTTAAACCCACGAGAATAGTAAATTTACTATTGCTTTATACGAAATATGACGGGTGGTGCGTGCGTGGTAATTCACCACTAAGCTGTTGTGACAAAGTGATTCGAATCATTCGCTCCGTACCTTCACACCATGAATCACCCACATTACTCTACCCATATCACAAACGGAACAAGTATTTTAAAAAAATAGAAAAAAAAATAAGCCGTTTCCACCAACAACTAATGACGTCATGGCGAGCGTGCTCATTTAACAGTGACTTTTACTCTTGATAAGGGCATGGTTTTCAAATTTTAAATAGATACAATTTTTTAAACTTTGACGTGCTCTTCCTAGGCCGCAAAATTGGTTATCAGAAACCACATTATGCCATTGTCATATTTGGCGGCGGTAACCACCGACGACTCAAAATGCATTTAAGTGGTGAACATTAACGAGACACGTATGTACGAAATGAGGAGGGTTGGGGGGTTTAAGCCTCCAAAAATTTAATAACGTATTATAAAATAACAGTTTTTTTATTCGTTTTAGCTTCCTCCACAAAAAATTAAAACATCTGTTGCACTTATGCAGACGATTCCGTTCAACGGTGGGGACGGCCGTAAAGGAATGTACGATAATGCTGATTTGGCAGTAAAATAAATGAATACAATTTTCCAACGTACATATAACTAGGTAATGAATGGTAAACTCTTTCAAAAACAGGCAAATTCTAATGCACCTATATGGTACAAGACGTTATGGAATCTTCATTACGATATATTATTTAAATTTAACAAAAAAAAAAATGATTCAAAAAATAATATTTAAGTTTCATCATTGGTACCTGCACATAAGAAGTACACGATTATAAGTACATTTTTGCAAATGAAGATTAATAATATGCATAGTATCATTTCTATATAAGAACTTTTGCAGCATCATACAAGGTTTTATTAAATTAAAAAATAAGTCAAAATTCATCGTAGGTGATGTCACGCTCGCTAATTGGTTTACGATACAGACAAACTTGTACACTAGTCAGATTAAAAAGTTATACTAAAAGATTATACAACCTTTTGTTTAAAAAGTGTTTTTATTTTTTCTGTAGAAGTTCACATATAATCGTACTGTGTATAGTAAATTTTCAATTTGTCTCTCCGAGTACGTGTCCAGGTAAAAAATGTTTTCACTCGTCAATTTTTACGGAAGATCTAAAAAAAAATTATTAGTTAGTTACCAACATATTTTTATGAGAATAATTTGTTTTGAGGGTCAATTGAGAAACCTAATAGTAACTAATACTTTGAGTAATTATTTTAAAAAAAATGTGTATATTTTTGATAATTTTGGTATTTTGGTCTTTTTGATAATACATATTATAATATCAATAATATTATAATAATATTATAATATTATTATATTAAGTGATACAAAGGTTTATAATTCATAGTGCAATAGAATAGAAAAAAAATGACGTACTTCGCCTCATGGGATATTATTCGCTCCTTAAACGGTTTAATAGGGACGGGTGTATTGAATTTTAAAGAAATGATAGGTAATTTCTTTAGTTGAATGATTCTGAGCAAAGCTTCAGAATTCAAATTTATTGTTTGGATGGAACAATTTCTTTAAATAAATATTTAAAGTTGAAAATTTACGTAAAAACAGTTTATTACGTAATAATCAAAAAATAATTTATTTCAATGCTTATAAAAGAAAATCCTGTGCTTCAATTTTTTAGAATCGTTAGAGAAGTGTATGCTTAACATTTTCTTGTTGATAAATTAAATTAAAAGTGTGTATGAAAACTCAAGTATTCTATTATATGACTGTATGTTTATTTATAAATCGATGAAAAACCGAATATTTTCCCAATCATTTTTAGTCACTGAATTTTAGTTTGTTTTTTTTTACAACTTGGCCTGGAAATGGGAGGTCATTCATGTACAAATATGTATAGGTATATTTTTTTTTTAATAATAAAACGGAAGGCAACTCATGTGTAACAGAAGGAAATTCGAGTGACCCGTATACCGGTGCTCCCGAATACTTCGTCTGAAAATCAATATTCAGGTCGATTAGTGAACACAGTTTTTTCGTGACGGGATATGGTTGACCTGTGTGATAAGGGTATTTTCCATATTTATTTTACTCTTTTAATTATTATTTGGGTTTTTTTTCCCATAATTTACCTCCGATGGTTTTTTTACACCGAAATGAGGATTATTTTCCATCGACGTCTAAACACTAGCTCAGAAAACGACATAATGCAGGTGGCCTAAAACATCGCATTGCCGTAATCATACCTGAAATTGATTTATATCAAACATGTTTGGTTCTTTCTCCGATTTTACCTGCTCAGATGTTTTTTTGATACCAAATTTATGGTTTTTTTCAATTGAAGTTTAGGCATAAGCTATTGATCATGAACGAATACGACCGAAGTCTTTGAATCGGGGTTTAATACTATTAAATACTTCTAATTATAATTTAAACCAATATTGGTATTCAAAAACTGAATTTTTCTTTTTTGTTCAAATCTTATAATCGTTCTTTTTTGTTGAATGCAGTTTATATTTCACACACAGTCACGTAATCATCATGATGACTGTTATATCGGAAACCCGGTCATGAACAAATAAAAATAATTATTTTAATTTAAAAACGATCTGTACATTTGATGTAACTTATTTATAAACAACAAAAATCTTATTATTCTTAATTTTATTACAGTTCAAGCTTTAAAATACCATTATTTGATTATTCTATTATGATTGATTAATATTAGGATATTAATTTCTATTTAAAAAAAAATTGTTGATCAGAATTATATAATCACCAGAGAATAATAATTTTATTATATCAGTATTATTTGTACGTAAATTTTTCATGTATCAACAGTATGCATTGTTTTTAAATGGTTTTTACCAATCGAAAACTTTAAAAAATGCCATTGAATTAGACGTCAAGGTTTAAAAAGCCATCGAAATGCACCAGAAATAAACGGGGTTAAAACGTAGAACATTTTCACCGGAATATTTTTAAAATTTGTTGAGGCCAGTGACGTTTATTCACATTATAGAGTAGAAACATGAAATATTATAATCGAATCATTGCATTAATTTAAATTTTGAACAGACAATTTTTTTTTTTTAGCTTCAAAATGCGTAAATATAAGTGCAAATGCATGAATCGTAGCCTCGTTTTTCGCTTGTGTCAAAGAGACGGTGGATGACTGGGCCACAGTTTGAAACCGACATTGGTCCGTTGACGGGTGGGTACGCGTGCGATTGATTGACTCCGTTTTCCCGGACACACGTGCAGACGTCGCGACTCTTATGAACAGCCAATCAATTTCACCAGAGATGTTTTAGCGCGGTGGCTGAGGACTGACGGCTCGCCTGAGGTGGGGAACTACTCAGATTTGGCCACGCGTATATTTTAAAGACTCAGACATAAGTAGCCATGATGTTTTTTCGAAATACGCCCATGTCATCCACGTGTTTCCGATCTATTTGCAATGAGCCCGAAGTCTCACGGTGCGACTAGGCAACCGTACACCTGATGCGATATTCACACCTCATGAGATTGAATACCAATAAAAAAGTATTGGGGGGAAAAATCTATGATATTTGATTTGACTTCCGTTACAACGGATCAGAAACAATAACGAGTCGGACTATCGATTTCATAGAATCTCGTCTGAATTCCCACTTTCGACTGGGAACGCCCATGAATCCACATGTACAGCAGTCGAACGAATAACGTCTGGAAAAGTTGGTCACCTAATAATGTTGGTCATAAAAATTTCTGATAGAGTTATATTAACTTTTGTAATGAAGTTTTTGGACAATATTTTACATAATCAATTTCCCCTATCGTTATTTGAACGGAATAGAACTATTGTCTGTAAACACGTGGATACCCTAGGGTCAAAATTATGGCTTAGGACATTGTCTTAACGACTCGATCTGCGTGTGGTTTGCTGAAGATAATTCCACAACAAAAGGGGTACAAGTTTTAGTTTGAAACTAATAACACGAATAATATTTAAACAGCTATATTATTTACAAACGTATTTGCTAAAAAAAGTTTTAAGATTAAGATATTCTCGATGAAAAATCGAAAGAATTACACTATTTTTTTCGTGTATGGCCCATTATATAAATAAATATAAGTATTATTATAAATAATTAATATCTGCTTAACAACTTAGATCACAATTCAAAATCTACTACGTGAAATCGACCACGGAAACAAACGTGTATTTAGCCCAAAAACGTATATATTATGTTTAAAAGTACATGTTATACATCCACTAAAATAATGAACATGAAATGAATAAAATTAAAAACATATTTTTTACCTGAGAATCACAGACAAAACCATTTTTTTGGTATATAGTTAAATATTCTAAGAATAAAATACCTCAACAACTCGATCGGTTTTTTTTTTACCGAACTTCAACATTATCTACAAAGAATTCGATATTCGAAAATATTCGTGCTCAGACCCGTTATAAAAAGATTATAAACGATTTTCGTGCGGGTAATATAGAACAATGTCGCTCGAATGCATTATTGTCATCGCAGAACATGGCCGCAGCGATCGCAGCTGAGCAGGCCCCACGGGTAAGCGTCTGACGATTGATGGGCGGTTGTCGTTTGAGAGAGACGTCGCTGTTGTCGTGGGGACGTGGATAAAACAACCGATTAATTTCGTTGGCGGTTTTCTTGAGCGAATGAGGCAGACGACACGGCCTTTCTTCGTTTGCCGGTCACCATATTGCATATTGTTTCCGGAGAGGTCGATGGAAAAATGTCCTCGGCACGATTTATCGACTACACCGTGTATTACGCCAGTCTGGTCACAGTTGTGCATGTAAACGAAGACTTTCTCTGGAAAACATACAAGACCAACGTGACTTTGTCTCTTGTTGGCGACTCGGGTCTTATTTTTTTTTTTTTTTTTGACATTGTATACATTGTATACGACCTGCGTATGCAGGTTTGACGGTCAAAAAAGAAAAAAAGGAGCCTTTGGACATAAAAATGCATAATATATCCTAAATTGTTTTATTTTGTTTTTTTAAATGAATTAATTAAGATAAATGTAAACATTTTCAAAACAAATGGTTCATTTTAAGTGGTGGAAAAACCCGAACAATATTGTTTCAACAGCGTACACAAAATTAAAAACAAATAATATATTAATATACAATTTAGCGAGGCATTGAAGTACTTTCCTCCGACTCAGGTTTCTCTTTTCATGGCCCAAAAAACATTCATCGACCGCTTTTACTAAGCTGTGTGTTTCAGATTTTCCCAATTTCTGGATAACTTTTCAAAAAACGTTTTGATTGTAGTGGTAGAATGATTTGGACCGAGTCTAAGTCAAAAATAGCTAAACATTTTAAAACCATAAGTTTTAGCTCTATAAAACCAATACTAAGTCTTCTATATACATTCACATCGAATGTATCGTTAATACCTAGAGATAATGTAATTGTAACTTAAACAAACGGACGGACTCATTACAAGGATATAAGATACTCAATCATATTATGGTTTTAAATACCTAACAACTTTATCACACGCTATTTGTAAAAATTACGTTTTGGAACATAATAAAATTAGAAGATTTCTTGAAACACAGAAACATTAGAAACCCTCGATGTAGGTAACTCACCCAGCATTGGAAAGAGTGTACTAGATGATAGAGTTCAAAGCTTATGAGCTGCAGCCATTCGAACTCTTAGTATATTTGATTCGATATTAATTGTTGGTATTACAATGCAATGTACGTGCAGGTCAACATACGTAATAATATAATGTTCATCTTAATTGTAAGTGTTGCTTATATATATATATATATATATATATATATATATATATATATATATATATATATATATATATATATATATATATATATATATGTTTATCATGTTGAAAAATATTTTATCATATTTTTCTAGGACTATGACCGTGTGATGAGTGTAGCATAATATACGAATCGAACTCTTCTCTCCCGCTAAACGATAGGTACTACATTATACATAGTAGCACCAACCGCAGTTATAAGCGTACAGCGGTCGATGTGTATAAAACACATCGAAGACTAACGTCCGAAATTTCACACGCGGAAATCGTCGGAAGATAAGCCTTGAGATAGACGTGTGCTGATAAAATGCATATTATTATGTATATATGTATATATATTATATATATATATACTTTCATGAGTTCGACGCGGTAATGAATAATAATTAGGGTCTCGGAGCTGTGTAAAATATGCATTTGCATATGTGTTTAGACAACGTACGATGCCAGTGCATTGTGCCGAGTTTTCAGCATACGAACTATTATAGCACTACAAAGTCGTATCGTGCGCGATATTTTACTTTACATAATTTAACCAATCTCAGCGTCGATACGTGTGTGGGGGCGCGATGGATTAGATAGAGCTTTTTCGACAAAACCCAAAAGCCGGTCATTTGGTTCCGAAAAACAAAGCGGTCTCTTCGGGATTTTCAATCAATTCACGGTGTCCGACCCAAGGGAATAAAATACGATCACCGATTGAAGACGAAAGAATACGTCGATATCTCGTGCATGAACTGACACAACTAAAGTGATCCTAGATGAATTTAAAACCTCTTAAGTTAAAAATGTGCACCTCAAATTCTAAATAATTTTAATTTTTTTTTTTATTTTATTCTCACTTTCAGTTACGATATAGTGTTTTCTGATTATTGTTCGTATTCGTAGTTTCAGCATATTTTATATTTAGAAATATTTCTCTGTTTATGTTTTTGGTAAAATTGAATGATAATGCAAGTTATTGCGATAGAATATATTTCCAATGAAACGACTGGAGAATAAATTGGTCACATATTAAACTTTTATTTAGTTCTGGTTGTATAGTGTAAGAAAACATATTTAGTTTTGGAGTGAAAATCTATATAAATAAAAGCAAATAAACCTAATATATTAGATGTAAGATTAATTATTTAATTCTTTATTGGATTGTAAAAATATTTTGAAAGCATACATGAATCTAGAATGAAAATCGTTTCGGAGAAGATTGTTTGGGGTCACCTTGGATTGTTGAACAGTTGATGATTTTTTTTCAGATACCCCTGAATTTAGGTCTTGCAGTGTGTTTATGCGCATGGGCCAAAATAGTGCAATACTGGACCTGACACGTTTTGTCACTCGTTAAAACCACAGACTTGCTCTGTTTGTAATATTATTTTCATTTGTTTCTTGATTTATCTCTGTAACACGATCCATTTTAACCTCACTTAAGTATTTTGAGTTCAAATCACAAATATTTATAATAATATTCGAATTTCATTGATTATACAGATATGACGTATAACCGTAGTAAATCAACAGTTTTTGAAATTAAAGTCATGTTTATTTGCCTAATGCTATTTCGTTGTGACCGAGATTAATTTAAGAGTATATGTATTAATGTTGTTGTTTTTAAAACTTTATCATTTAGCATTTATTTTAAGTAAAATATAAATTCAGACAATTTTTAATAATATTTATTCGTAGTATAAAATATTATAAATTAAGATTGGTATAATATTGAATACTATAATATTGGTTTTATAACTTAGGAGGAATATTCATAGATTATTTGAAAATTCGGTATATATTTATGTCAAATTTACAACATTATTTGTACATTGGTTCATTGGTTATTATTAATTGGTAAACATCGTGTTTACAATAAATGAATAACTACACTATAATCTTGGAAATTTACCAATGCGTAAACTATATCAAACGTATATTAATGCTCACTATGCATTTGATATTCGTAATAGTCAATGTTTGTGAAACGTCGGAAATGCAACATGTATGTGTACGTACAACGAAATTAAATTTATTGTACTATTAGTATATTTATTTAAATTTCACAATATTAATCAGTATACATTTATTGAAAATCGTATCCTGGCCACAAGTCAATAGTAAATTATTAAAATATACGGTAGTTTCAACTAATATATTACTTATATATTATATTTATATTTATAGGCTTAGAATATACCACATTTGACTATAATATACATATAACATACAATTAGGTTTGTCGGTGTCTACGCAATCGTTAGTTTACTTTATAAATTGCTCTGCTCCATGTAGTTAATTTAAGTTATTTCGTTTGATATTTACAAACTTAAATCATACTATATTATTGTTAATATTACATTTTTAACAATAGTACATTAAATCATAGTGTAATTATTGGACTTAAAAAGTGATATACACTGAGCTTTGAATACAATAAATCTATTTTTGTCTATTGTATGGGTACGGCAGTAAATCGCTCTGACAATGTGCAGTATATCAACCCATGTAGTCAAATGAGGGTTCGTTTCGTCTACGGTAAGTTATTGAACAATAAAATGACCTTATAAGCCTACGAAGTTTGTCCAAAACTTTAAGATAATATATACAGTTTAAGATATTATTATTATGATAGATTAATTATTATCTATCTTATACTCTTAGTTTATATATATATATATGTATATATAATTCTATACTACCACAATTCTAAATAATTTAGCAAGTTTAATCTAAAGTAGCTAGCATATATTACAGTATATTCGAGCATTTCAGTATACAGTTTAATCCACAGACACAATGTAGTTTTAATTTTTCGACACGAATTCGTGAGATCAAACGGTGACCGTTTAATAATAAATTAATAATAAATATAATACGACATTTAAATAAAATTACTTCGCTCAAACGATACGAGACGTAATTTTCGTATCAAATATGACTGTAAATTCATCGACAGACCCATCGAACCGACGATTTTTAAAATGACTTCTAGACAGATTACAGCATTCAATCACATTTTTTTGGTATGTTTTTTGTTTTCCCACCTATAATACATTTATGTACCAATATTTCACTCGTTTGAGGCTATCTCCCCAATCTCTAACATGACGTGCATTTGTTCTTTGATTTTTTTTTTCAAAAGTTCAGATAAAATAAACGTCTAATATTATTGTGTTATTATACAGTAGGAATAGCTCATTTTCTGACGCTACGTACAAAATCAAAATTTTTTTTTTCGGAACGTGCTATTAAATTAAGAAAAATATTATGTATGATATATATATATATATATATATATATTAAAATGGTTTTAAATGTATCAATACTGAGAATGTATTTTTTTAATTCGTAATAACAGTACATTAGTTATTATTCAATTTCCTATTGCAATTTCTTTTCTTGATTACACGATGCCAATTATTTAGTTTTTGGTTTGTAATCAGTACATTTTATAAAATACGTGTGGCTCTGCATTCATTAGTTAGTCGGTTTTGCATATCAAACTGTATTAAATTCATTTTCTGAAAAAAGTGACTCGCATGAATAAAAAGAAGAAAAATATAGTCAAAATAGCTAACTCAACTATCATTCAAGAGGAGTAATATTGTGAAATTTATCTGTACATGTCAATATAATATATTTATGATAATATGATTTATATTCAAATTCAGTGTCTAAACTTTTTGCTTTATGTTACGTTCAATATACTATCGACGTTTCTAATAAAAATATAATTTCATTTTCTGAAATACATTAAAAATTATGAAAATCTCATATCATTGTGACGTCATTATTATTTTTCTAAATAAAATGAAATATAAATATATTAGTTTTTCTTATGTCTTCAAAAGGTTTTTGCGTGACATTCACTTGCAATTTCTGTAATATACAACATAGTTTTGTGTCGAATTCCTGGTTAATTTTACTTTTCTGGCACCGTAATATTTATACAATAACATTTACAAGCATAAATACAATTCTATGTGTCGTTGATTTTCAGTGTTATAATATGTACTCGTATTAAATCTATTTTTATTTTTTTTTGAATTTAATTAATACGGCGAAGCCGTGATGCGTCGGAAAACTAGTTAACTTAAAATCTTGGAAAATCCTATGGATGTTTAAGATTCTGAGTGAAGGGAAACAATGTATTAACTAACTGTTGACAAGTTAAGATTGAAAAAACCTGAAAAGGTACAGAAGTAGATTGAAGTAAAACAGACAGGGGCGTATTTCGATGGAGAAGGCAAGGATGGCAATTGCCCCGGGCAGCACTGTTTTGGGGACAGCAATTTGAAGTAGGAGCTTTTTTTAAACATACTTATAATGATTAAAGGGATGGTAAAAATTTTAGTTAATTTTTTTTAGGCAAATCAATGTCAACAAAACGTTTTAATAATACCAACACCACAACAAATTTATTTTGTGAAATCAATGTTCACATTTCGTAATAAGCGTGCATGTATTAGTTTGTTGTTTGTCATCGGCAGTTCAAAAACAGAAACACAGTACTACCACTCTATAGAATTCACGTTTTTTGATACCAAAAGTATCACAATCAAACAATGCATCATTTTTGTCATCATATAATTGGTCAAAATATTATTGGTTTCAAAAAGTAATTGAAGATTTTGCAAGATCAAATACAAGACGAAAAATATTAGTTTTGTTTAATTTTATTGATGTTTGTTTTTCTTCTCTTAAATATTTATATTTCACATTTTTTTTCACTATTTCGTTGCTTTTGTTGAAATTTTTTTCACTATTTCGTAAACAGATAGAAAATCAATTAATTAAATTTACAATTTGCTTTATTTTGCTATCATCAGTACTACTGAAAGTACCTACGAGATACAACATTCTAGAGCACTCAATAGATTTTTTTATTGCATGATAATATTATCATATAACATGTATTGTACATTTTCTTATTGGTGAGAAAAATGGCTTTTATAAAAAACTGGTGAGAGAAAGAGGGCATAAAAAAAAAAAATGTGTACCTGGGGCAGCAAAATCAAAAAATACGCCACTGTTAACAAAGTTCATAATTCGCTACTTTTTTGTATAATGATCACAATCGTTAGTGCTCAATAATAATTCTTAGATAGCGAGCTTCACTATATTTATAATTTACATATATATACGTCTAGCTGGGCCTATGTCGTTTCATTATTTATAAAAGTCTGGAAAATGAACTCACGAGTTATTAATTATAATAATTATTTATTATTTAAAACGCACTTTCACTGCAAGTACATTAATTCGGATGACCCGTTTCTCACCTAAACCCATTTTGATGACGGTAAATTCTATTCAGCGTTTAAGTGCATAGAATTATTATTATCAATGCATCCACTGCCGTGTCATTAAATACAATTTATTTGTCAACGATATGAAAATCACTCAAAATTGGTCAACATGAACTGGACAGAAACCTCGCCCTTATCTTGTTTGTCTAGTGTTATATTCACGCGTTGCACTATTCGAAAACTATTAATCATCAGGTATAATATAATTATTATTGTAATGACGCGTGACGAAATAGTTATCCACAAAGAGATATGATAAATTATGACCGAAATTCATTTTTATTTTATAGATTTTTTTTATCTTTTTTTTTCGTTATAAATTTATTACAATATCACGATTATTATTGACGTGAGTTTTAATTATTTTAATATTTTGAAAAGAGTGTAATTATCATTGAAAGTATTTCATTGAATAATATTATTTATGACGGGACCTTTTGTGAGGGCGTATAAATATCATATTTTATTTATTTTTTTTTTTTTTTTTTTTTTTAGCCAAAGTTATTTCAAATCTATTCATGGCATTTGTTCCAAGAGACAGAAATAATGAGAAGTGATAAAAGAAAGAAAAAATTAGTGGAGTGAGAGGGAGAGAGAGACAGAGAGAGAGAGAAAAAGAGAGAAATAAATACATGGGGAAAGTGTATCGATACATACCAAAAATAGAAAATGACCCTCCTCGTTAAGCTTTTTATCCATTTTCACAGGTCAGCCATTTGAATTGCCTTCCGGAGTTTTTTTACCACATCTATGCGTTTGTTTTCGTCCTAAATGAGCTTGGTCCAGCGTTGTGATCGAAATTTAACCGTATTGAATAATATTCAATAATAATAATAATAATATTCACGTATGCGCTCTTTAAATCACGACCACTGTATTACTACACCGCAGACAAGCCATCCCACTCTATTTTGGTCGCATATTTTTAGATTCTGGGTGACGTGAATAATGTATTGGTTTTACAATGATGCTTATTTTTTTTCTGGAGACATTTTTTGGTACGCCGAACTTGGTCCAAAAATTTCGTCTAGGAATTCTCTATATTAGAAATCACATATACATGGTACTTTGAGGGTCCATTTTTCTCTCCTCTCAATAGATTTCCCTGAGGACAAGAAAACCTGCCGAAAAGGCGAGTGAAAACAGTTAAAGTTGCAGTAAATGACACGTTAACTTAATCAACGTTAATTATTTAGTTATTACTCAGAAAGTGATGTTGCTTAAAAATTTAAATATTCAGTTTATGTATATTACAAATTGCTACATAATTTACAAAAGTGTCGAAAAGAATTGATAATTTTCGGGGTCATAAAATGACTTCGAAAATAACCTTTTTTTCAAAGTTTATTCCTAATAACATATTTAATATTTGTCAAATAGTTTTGAAAATGTGATATGATCACACCCGTATATAAAACTAACTATTCAGGAATAAAATTCAAATATCGCGACACATGATTTTGTTGCATAGGTAAATTATTTTTAGATTTTTACGACATTAACTGTTTTTACCCCAACTTTCAACTATAAAGTTTTATCAAAATAATTGTTTGAACCAATCATTAAGAATCTTTGGATGCAGATATGACAACGTGATGGAATCTGTGTTATAGTTGTTATAATATAATATTATATATTATATTTAATAGTGTTATAGTTAAAAAATGAAATTTGTAGATACCAAATGATTGTTGAAAATATAAGTTAAGCTTAACACCTAAATTAAATTTATGAAACCAAAACATTAGTATTTCAAATGTATAGAAAAATCATTAAATTTTCGTATTTCCGACAACTAGTATACCATATGATATAACAGTGTCAAACCATCACATTGGGAACGAATTAGACTTGTTGTCTAGATGAAAATAAAATAAATTTGGAATCAATTCGTCTAGTAAGACTGAGAATCTGATATTTAAACGGGCACCAATTCAGTTAGTAGAAAAGATGCTCATGAACCAATTTGGTATCAGCTGTGACAAGAATGTCTTTAATTCATCTTCATTTATTTTATATATTTTATACGTTATGGTGTGTGTGTGTGTGCGTGTGTTTGTGTGTGTGTGTGTGTGTGTGTGTGTGTGTGTGTGTGTGTGTGTGTGTGTGTGTGTGTGTGTGTGTGTGTGTGTGTGTGTGTGTGTGTGTGTGTGTGTGTGTGTGTGTGTGTGTGTGTGTGTGTGTGTGTGTGCGTGAGTTTATAACGCGGGGCGAATGGAAATGATGGATGACGGCTGGCTCAACTTCAACGTCCGGACCGCTTTTTAGAAAATACTGTGCCCCTGCTACGCTTATCTTTCTAAATGTGTTTTTATTCTTCTATCAATTCCCCACACTTATCCACACCTCATTCTGTATGCTTCTGAATTTGACCGATGAAAAGTTCAATCACAATCGGTCGAAATTTCTTTGTCGGTGCCGAAAATAATGGGAGGGTAAACAAAATGAAATAAAATAAATTTATTTCTCAAAAAGACTTACGTAGTTATAATACATGGAGTATTTCACATACGTCTATAATACACGTCCACCAGTGTCCTGGACGAAACATTAAACATTTTATAATCATATCGTTTTTGTATTTAATAATGTTTTGTAACTACACATTTTCACATTATAACAACAGTGAACTCTCTTATTGTTTTTATTTTTAATTTTCATAAAATCCGATTGGATTTCCCAAATGAAATAATACGTCAATATTGATACTTACCCTGACTGTACACAGTTACACACGTTATATTAATATAAACAAGATCAGTGAACGCCGTTGAACGATTCACACACCCATTCAACCCCCCCCCCCCCATACACACAAGCATGCAAACACAATTCACCTTATATAGGTTTATACTGTATAACGCAAAGATCTTATTAAATTGTTTGTAAAATATAATTGTCATAAGTTAAAATGTTTTATTGTGAACAGTAATCATGTCATACGGCCACCCAAGAACCCGGATTTCCAGTCATTTTTATACTATAGAACAGTGGTCGGCAACCGGCGGCCCGCGGGCCGCATCCGGCCCGCGTGGCTATTGAATACGGCCCGTTTTCAATTCTAGAACGACGAAATTTAATTGAATCTCATATTGCATTAATATTATTGAACGTTGCGTTTTTTGTATGGGTATTTTATCTCGGTTATATTTTATAATGGTAAGTATACCTTGACAATTACCGATAAGATAACATCTTCACCATATTCTTAGAGCGGGCACAAGTTATTTTAATGTGGAAATTGAAACACTAATCACCAATTTCTCACAACAAAAATCACATTAAGCATTTTACCAGTACATTACATTCATACTTTCATATAATAATTATACTAAAAACTGTAATTTTTATTTTATACTTTTTATTATTTTAAGTTTTAGACTGTATTTTTTTTCATAATACATAATTTAAGAATAAAATATTTTTATTTTTATTTGGCCCGCGAACCCTTTTCAATTTGTAAATGTGGCCCGACAGTTCGAAAAGGTTGCCGAACACTGCTATAGAACATAATATCTAAACTTAAAGTAATTTTATTTTATAATTATGTTTGTGGTTTTTTCGTATACATGCTGAATTTTATAGAAAATGTATTCTACATTATCTTAATATTTTATTAACTTAGTTTGATATTAAGATAATATTTGAGTATGGATTAACTGCATGGCAAATCTTGTTTGTTACAATAAGGCGATCTGTGAAATAAATTATGGACATTACTACAAACGGTTTAGGTACAATGTTGAAGATTTATTTAGTTTTTTTTTTTTTTTGTTAGTTAAAAACTTTTATTTTTTTAAAATTGATTTTCATAACAGTACCACGAGAAAAAAAATTAATAACCCAATGATATAGGTACTCGTATCTAGCAAATCTCTTCATACAAATTTGATTATGCCATTATTTTTTTCGGTATATACACTTTTCACAGAATTTTGACAATCGTTATCGTCAGAGTAAAAAAATAAAATGTATGTGATGTATTGATTTGTAACATTATTTTACAATAAAAATCGTAGTGCAGTTAATTTGTTGATATTTGACATAATCGGTTTTTTGGTTACATGGCTTAGTAAATATCCGTAGCCAAATAATCTTTAAATTAAAATAAATTAAAATGTATAATATTAGTTTTTTTTTTTTTTTTTTTATTGATCACATAAATAACATCGACAACAAAGGTCATTAGTTACAAATAAGGTTATTATACTAATTAAGTGCTAATAATAATAATTTTTTATACTATTAGTTTAATCATTAATATAATCCACTACTCAAATAAAACAAAATTCGAATTCACAAGTATTTCAATTATAAAATATAATAGGATAATTTTATGTCTTGTCATTTAGGTATTTCATAAAATATTGCATTGAATGTAATATTAGGTAATTCACAGTGAAGTATTTATTTATTTATTTATTTTTTTGTAACATTGTGCTACATTTTGGATCCCACAATATTTTCAGCCTATAGTACTCTTCTGCCATACATTTTAAATGACTTATGTTCTAAATTATTGATTCAATTAAAAACAAAGATTCTCTTTCATTATTTAAAAGCATTAATAATGGTTACCATATAATAAAATAAAAAGATTGAATCACGAAGTTTAATAAATAATAGTTATATAGAATTTATAAAAAAATAGTTGATAGAATATCAAAAAAAAAAAAATGTTTTATAAAAATGTAGTACCTTCTATATAAGAATAGGGTTTCAAAATTTAAATCAAATAAATAACAATCAAGTAATAATATAATTAAAATACAAGTTATTTAGTTACAAAAAAAAAAATAAAAAATTAACATTACAATATATTTACATAGGACTCAAGCGCATTGTGTAAATATTTTTCAAAAGACATTTTTTATACGTCATGTATACAACATTTTAATTGGTAAAATAAAGATATGATTTTTAACAACAATTCGAATACCCGGTATAAGTAATGAATAATCCATATACGACACCAGAAAACCATGTTAGTTGTTTTTAACCCGAGGAATTTTTAATATTTTAATAATTTTACAACGTGTTTGTGAGTATAAACAAATACATTTAAGTAAATGCTTTATTAAATAAGTCACTTTGTAAAATAGAGTATGATTCGAAAGAAGTATTTATTTATATAAATGGCAAGGAAAAATTGTATAAATAAATAAAAGAAAAACGATATATTTTTTTTACCTCTGAATATTATAATTGTATAATGTTTTATATACACCTATAGGTAGTACGATGTAGATGATACGAGTAAATTACTTCTAATATAATATTAATTTCTTGGAACGCGTATAAAATATAATGTTCGTAAATTTATGGGTTTTAATTAAAAATAAACATTTAAAAAGTGTTTTTATGTACATAATATTTTACACTGTTCTTAAAAAAATCCTTGAAAAAATGTTGTAAAAAACATTCCAACTTGACGGAAGAAAGTGGGTGTATTGTTTATGCGATACTTTCTTTTTAAAAACGAACAGATGTAAAAGGTATTAGCCTTTTTATTTGTACTATCTTTCCCGTTTTTTCAACATCATTTCACTTAAACCGGCCACGAGTCGTTATCTAATAACGGTATTCAAAATCGTTTGATATATTTTTTTTGACCCGATCTTCTAACAATTTTTTCATTTCTCTCTCTCTCTTTCTCTCTCTCTCTCTCTTTTCCATGCGCGCACACACACACACACACACACACACACACACACACACACACACACACACACACACACACACACACACACACACACACCCACCACTCCGTGTGCTTTATTATAAATTAACATGACTGCAATTATGTTAAACTCAAGTCCTCAAGCTACAATGAACGAACCGACACTTAGAGATTAATCAATTAATTACGAGATTGCAAAATTTCTATCACCATGATATGTTTTAAGTTATATATCACAATTTATATAAGCCATGGATTTTATAAAAAAACTGAATGTTCTACTTATGTGTAGTAATCTCATGGTTATATGAGAAAGAGGGAGACATAAACCCAAACGGTCCATAGATATAAGACAATTGTGATTTTATCGATTATCAAATAAACTACACTGTGTCTTAGTTGAGCTCACATAACATTAAATACGATATGATCAAACATACAATTATTAATAAATCGTTTTGACATATATGGATAATGATTTTTTTTCACTTGAAAGCAGCTTTCCGGTTGAAACATAATATGTAGATTGAAAACATATTAAAATATTAAATCTACTGTGAACGAAAGTATGCATGAGAAACCAATTGAACTTTTGTAGGGTTGATGACTTCAAACCACCGATATTTGGATTAAATTACTGACATTGTTGAAAAGGTACAATGGGTATTATGACAACATTTAAAATTAATTAATCAAACAGGCAAATTTTCAAAAAAATATAATTTTATCTAAACAATTTTTTCCAATAATTTCTTATGCCTTGCATAATTCCATTGTTGTGACAGCGTGTTTAGAATTGTTCATATGAAGGAGATAATTTTTTCAGGTTCAATAATATTTGAATCATGTTAAAGTTATAAATAAATGATTTTTATAAAAGAGATAATTAATGTCTATTTAAAAAATAATTAGAGATTAAAAATACAATACAAAATGAAATACACATAAAACTCTATTAGTTTGTACATATAAAACAAAAACAAGTCTGCTTAATCTATTCCCTGAATTATTTTTTGTGAAATCAGACACCACTAAAATTTTTAATGAGGAAATGAACCGGCATACTCTAAACAGGAGTCGGTACTAATATTTAAGCATGCTACAAACTAATAAACACATATCTTACTCGAACAATATTTCGTTAATTGATTAGAACATGTATAAATGTATGGTTAGAAATTTATTTTCATCAATCTTACAATGTTATCATATAGGTAGTACACGACTATGTTGTGATTTGCGTGCCGTGTAAATTTAATTTTTCACGTTTTTTCGTCATATTAAATCGAAAATGGTTGTCTTTAAAACGGAACATCGTGTCAAATATCATCTAGTTTTGTAACTACTATGCTATGATAATGTAAGTAATTATTCATTTTCGGTGAGGTATAATTATAATTTTTAATAACAATTTAAAATATAAATATATTTTGGCTCTTTGAATTTATGCAACTTTCATATATGGAACGATAATTAAATATATAACATAATGCTGTTATTGATAAACAGCATGTGCAATTTATATTGTGTGTGTTTGTGTGTGTGTGTGTGTGTGTGTGTGTAAATACAAAAATCATTACAATTTTCGAAGATTTCGATTCATCTTAAAAATCATGGTATATAGTTGTGTATTGCGATTTTCGGGGGATTATTTATATTGTAAATTAAACTAGGAATACAGAGTCACGTAAAATACAAATATGCAAACAATTATACATTTGTACACATATTATTTTCTAAAACACACATTAGTATTAATGTATTTTCGATTCCTTTTTTTTAATTAACTACATTGAATTTAAAAGTGAACCAATTTAATAAAAACTTATTGTGTATAATATATATATATATATATATATATATATATATATATATATATATATATTATTATTAATATTATATTAATATTATATATTAAAATTATGAATACAGATAGACAAAATTATGTTGTTTTCATAATATGCTTGCCGTTGAAACCCTGTAAGAATGATCAACTTACCTGTAGCATTAATCAAAATCAGAATCTAAAAGCGTGTATTCATACTTTTGCGTACTTAACGATTGCCGATTCAATTGATAGAGAAACGTCTTAGGTGTCACTGACAAAAACATATCGTGTTTGGCTACGGTCGATGAGGAAAATTTCGTCCTGATACCCGGGACGCGTTCGAGAACGGGTACGTAACGATTTTCGACAGAATGTATTTTTTCGCTTTCATATTATAATTGAAAACATGCCCGCTTGCTGTGAGACTGTCTCTTGGGATCCATAAAGGGTTTAGTCTATCGACAATTGCATTCGACGGGAGACATAACTTGCTCAGTGTGTTATTATGATTTGTATATGTAAATATTTAATATCCGTGGAACATGTGTGCACGCGTGCGTGCTATGTTCCCACGTATGCGCGTACGTGTGTGAGTGTGTGCGTGTGTGTTGTGTGTGTGTGTGTGTGGGTGTTTATCATTCTATTAAGTAATAATGTATTGAAAGTTCATGATTTTTTTTTTTTAATTTTAATTTGGATCAAAACAAATTGCATGAGTTAACTCATTATCTTCAAAGTGTTCTTCTTGTATTAGAAGAGTGCATTGATCATACCATTTGCCTAGTGTCTGTGGAAACGAATGATACATGACTGTTGGTCTTTATTATAGCACTAATATGCTTACATTTATAATATTAACGTATAACATTAACAGTCAATCATTCAAATTTGTTTCTGGTAAAAATATCTATACGCCTTTCCTTAGAATATCAAGTAGATACGTTAACTATAAAACATATTGTTGTAATTAAAATATGGAAATCGAGTTCTTCTGTTCATGAAAAAAAAAAAATCAGTTTTGAGATTTTGGTTTAACTCGTGCGTAGTTCATGATTTGAATTTCCATTGTTTTTATACTACACAGGAATTATATATATATATATATATATATATATATATATATATATATATATATATATATATATAATAAATACAAGAACAGGCCTTTTTTTAGGTTTCAGTTTTGTGACGACACTATTTAACATTTTTCAGAATTTTTTTTTCACAAAGTGATTCCAAATACTCTCCTGAGTGTTATCACGTCACCGGATTTTTCATTTTTTTTCTCTGAGAGAAAAGGGAGAGAGGAGCATTTTGTTTAAATGTTATGGTTTATAAGCATGTCATTTGAATAATTAAATGATTTTTTTTTCAAAAGCTTGTACCAAATACTTCTACGAGTGGTCTATTATTAACAATTTAATTTTATTCGTCATTTAATTTATAATTGTTTACGCAATTTGTTCTAAATAAACACTGGTCTAACTATTAATTACAAATTAATATAATAGTTTTAATATTATTAGAGTTGTATGGAAAAAACCTATTACTTTATCACAAGACTAGCTCAACTATGTAAATCGCTTTATTCAAAAATATCATTTGTAAATATTATTATTTGTAATTCAGCTTTGTGATTTTCATATAATATTAATTTAAATCGAATTCTAAAATTGGAGGTTAATATTTATGTAAATAAAACCTTCCTTAGAAGTAAAAGTATAAGTTAAAAATTCTGTCGGGTATAAAAATTAAACCGTTATTTCCAAAACAACTACTTTTTAACTGTAAGAAAAAAAACTCAAATAATTTCAGTATCCACAACATGGCCGACTTATATTCATATTTATAGAATAGTAAGTTTTATTTGTATCTGAACCTAGATATTTCATTATGTAGTAAAGTAATAGTAATATGTAAAGTAATATTTATGTAGTACATTCACGTATCTGAACATTTTTTTCATTGTTCAATCTTATACCAGTAACGGGTCGTATAAGATAAATAGGTCACCATGATTGTTGGAGAGATACAATAAGTCCTAGTATGACAACTGTAAAGTTATTTTTTGTAGTAATAGTATTTGTAGAAATAATTATAATTATACGTAGTATCGGGTTATAAATAAGATTACCTCTCACAATTTTGCTCTATTTTCATACGTTATTAAAACAATGTAATAATCAATAGAATCAATCGTCGATTTTTGTCTTTTATCAACATACACTTCATCACTTGTGCAAAATGACGTGTCACCATGAATGATATGTTAAAGTGATGGTGTAATATTTAAAAAATACGATTAATCATCACATTCGGATATCAATTCTAAATAAAGCACCGGGTGAAACCTTTTTAATTAATTTATTCATTGAAATTCACCTTTGATTAAAATTATCATAATATTTAACTTCTACTCACCGCGCTCGTCCAATATATAGGTATTTTATTCACGTATACATGAATACGTGTTTCCTACTCATATTCGAACTCTTGTGTATTTGTTGGTTGTAGAAAATTATACTCAGAAAATCACCCAGAGGCTACATAAAACTAACTTGAAAAAGTTTAATTAATAATAAACCTGAAAAACAAACCAACAAACATATTTTATGTCTACCATGATTAACGATTTTTAGAAATAATTCCATACTACTACAAATTGCTATTGAGTGTGACATTATTATAAGTAAACTTTTATTGTAAGTAGCCGATGCGGATTTCAGAGCACTGAAAACAGATTTCAAAGATCATTATTATTACGATTGTGTGTAACATTAAGTCAACCGACATAAATCATGTCGGGTGATTTAATGAAGTATTCACTTAAATTGTATGCCATTTGATTTTATGAGGAACAAGTAGAGTTACAGTAATTAATCGTACTTTAATTTATCGTTTTATTGGTTCAAAGGGGTTTTTTTTTTATCAATTGGTTATTTAATATTTCACTAGGAGAATGATGGTTTACATCGAGTGCGTGTGTCTGATTGAAGACAATCCATCACAAAATCCACATTCTCTGCATTTATCGAACCCAAAAACATTATTCACCCGACGCAAACTCTTACACGGACAAATTATTTTAGATTCGTAGTCAAAAAATTGAGTTTGTTGACTGACACAGTGCTATTAAAAGGATGGCGATATTGCAGTGCATGCCATTGAGTATACATTTATAATAATTCAGTTGCACAATCATAACAATAACACAAATAATTATGAAAAAATTATAAAAATATCGATTACAATTTCATCAAGTTAATCGATCATAGTAAATAGTGCCACGTTACTAAGTGATTCTTTTTAGTGAATTGCAAAAATAGTGAAAACGTATCGTAACTACACTATTGGTCGGTACCACGATTAACAATCGTTGAACACAACATTATGATAATGTTATATAAATTATGCTGCCCGTTGTCGTCACTCGGTCGAACCTCATCCGCGACTTTATGTTTCAGCACATATTGATTGAAGACAATCGATTTATTCACGTGCAATAAGTAGTTAAATTCATTTTCAGGTTTTTTTCACTAAGTTCCATGCGGATACTCGTGAAAAAGTCATAAATTTGATTAGTTTTTATTGAATAGACGGATTTTTATAATAGCCATATCATTACTGAGGTAAAAACTAAGAAAAAATGCACAAAGGTGCTAATTTATTATTATTATTATTTTTTTTTAATTATAAAATGTCATATACCTTTAAAATTAAACTTAAATATATACTAAGATTTTACATTGAAACGTTAAACAATTACAACTTGATATACAATAACACTTAAATGTCATCTATAAAACAAATTATAACGCTTTGGAAAAAAAAATTGGCTTGAATTATCATTATTTCTCATATACTATTATTATAATTTTTTTATACAAATTTAAAATGATATCCTAATATAATATATAATTTAATTATTTTAGTTATGTAGCTTAAACAGAGAAAATAAACTGAACTGATCATTATACTGTGTTGAAGTTACGAAGTCCAGTCGGTCGACCGGTTTTCGTCAGTAACAAACAGGGCACATTCAACTAAGCTTCCCACTATTTCGAACACCCGTTGATTCACCGATCACCTGATTTTGATTCCGAAGAATGTGCGTTTTTATTGCTTTTATGTTTGGTCACATCTTATGTACGCCGCATAGCTTGTCATTCTGATCCTGTGCCATATACCCAGTATGAACTATACAATTTAGATTATCTGAATTTGTATGCCGTCAAAAATATAATTAAATGCGCTCCCGACGATGATAGTCATTAAGGCCGTGCAACAATTAAACGATGACACGCGTAAGCGCAAGCGCAAAATCAGCCCCATGGGTCACTTCTTAACATGAACATAGTATTTATGGATAGGAAGGTTATTGACAAATTTAGTAATAAGTAAAAAAATAATGAGAACATTTATTCAAAGATAAGTTAGCTTATTGGATCAATTCCTTGAAAGATTATCAATGCGGTGACCGTGAAACATTCAACGAATATGCCGAATGACGGTATTGAGTAAACGCCGTAATTACAAAATGGTTTTATTTTCCGTTCTCACGTTCAGCATCGCACGCCTGTCTAGGTACTTCAAGACATATGTTCCTCGGCGCCACGTTAAAAAGCGTCTCAGATATCATTAGTGTCATTTACGCCGTACGTCGTATACCATACTCAAGGGTTTTTCGTGTGTATTGTTCCACAATTTTTTGACTTGAAACGTCACCCGGACTGTTCTGTCAACGTCTTATAATGATTCGTATTATCAAGAGCCACGCCTTGTGTGGAACTATTCTTTGTATTGTACCCCACAATTGGTGATGAGTCCCTATAGATCTTTGTGAGGCAATATGCGAATCAATGTCACAGAAAAAGTCAAAGATATTTTACTGTGTATATTTCTGGCAGTTAAATGTTGCAAGAAACATCTGAAAAAACTATTAAATAAAAAAACATTATCTTTTGGAATGCGTAGTTATATTCGTTCATAGTTGTTAATATTTTCTAAAACTAAATTTAAAAAAAAATGAAGTACACAATAATTATTGAAGACATTTTTTTTTTTTTTTTATTGATCACATAAATAACATCGACAACAAAGGCCATTAGTTACAAATAAGGTTATTATACTAATTAGGTGCTAATAATAATAATTTTTTATATAAGATTAAAAAGTTTTGTTTGTTCCATAAATTTAATTAAATCCAGGTTTTTTTCTTGATTGGGTCCGAGTGAAGTGTCTAGGTTGTGGGATATCTTGTGCTCGGCCCGTTCTTGATTGAACATTAAACAGTCGGCTATTATGTGTCTGACTGTTAACAAGGTTCCGCAGGTTTGACAGATGGGGGGTTCCTCATTTACCATCAGGAAGCCGTGAGTAATTCTGGTGTGACCCGTACGGAGTCTATTGAGAACCGTATCTTCTTTACGATTGAGGTTAGGATTAATCCAACGGTGTATGTCTCTTTTTATTTCATTTAATTTTGTGTTTTGTAAGTTCCATATTTTTTGCCATTTATATTTTGTACGTTCATTTATGAGATTTTCCACGTCGTCGTATGACATTTTATTGATTAAGACGGTTTCTTTGTTGTTGATGGCAATTGAGGCGTGTTCATCGGCTATTTCATTGCCTATTATACCCGAGTGTCCAGGTATCCACATGATGACGATATTTTTACCCAGACAGGAAGCTAGGTTGAGGTTGTTCAGAATTTCGGATGCAATATCACCGGGATTGAAAAGGTTCTGCAGACTTCTTATAGTGCTCAATGAATCACTGAGAATGATGAATTTCGAATGAGCTTCTTGTAATATAGTCTCGATAGCCATAAGGATGGCTATAGCTTCGGCTGTGAATATGGAGCAATCCGGAGGTAGTTTGTGTATGATTTTTTTATTTGGGAATATAATCGAGAATCCTACACCTTCATGAGTTTTTGAACCATCAGTGTATATTTCCTGGAAGTCTTTGTAGTTACTAATAATGCTTTTAAAGAAACTTATTGAAGAAATTATCTATTATCTTAATATATGTTCTATTATATCTTAGCTATTATTATGTTTATTTGTTTATATTGTTCTAGTTTTGAATAATATTCACGAAACTTATTCAAAATTATGCATTATGAGTTATCTTTTGCCATTTTGAACTCATTTTCGTAATACATTTTTAACAGAAAAAAATATCCGAATTCAGGAAACTTAAAACACTTAATATTATTAAAGCTTCAGATAACTATACTTTATTTTTATGATTTTTTTTAAGGTAAACACTTTTTTCCAATATTCATGTTATTGAATTACTACTGAAATTAATAATCCTTATCTTCTAAGTTTGTGGTGTTAAAATAAGAACAAATAAATTTAAAACATAATTATTTTAAACATATTCCAGATAAAATGTAGTCCACGATAATAAACCACCCATCAATAAAAATAAAAAATAAATAAATGTTTTCACAAACCCAAAAATGATCTAGAAAACGAGTGAACAAGAATGTAGATCGATTGAAGAATTACTTATTCTGTACAAAATGGAATAAAAATTGTGAATTTCTACTGTTTCATTTTGAATATAATTTTGGACGCGATTTCTAAGAGGTGTTTGATTTATTTTCTTCTCTGAAACATAAAATCGTATTCGTGAAAATATACCAGTGAGTGTTGCGATGATGTATAATATTTGATATGCTCAGAGGAAATCTGTTCGTCGGAGCCCAAAAGCGTGTTTAGAATTTTTTCGCCTCTTTCTTTGTGTAACCACAACGACGACGACGACGGTAATACAGACTGACGATTTTGATAAAGCGAGGAGGAAACGGGGAAAGAATAGCCCGCGCTATTTTCATTAATATTAATTGTTACAATGCGACGCGGCACACTATAGTAACATAATACGATATGATGTGAAGTGGATGATTGTCTCGGGACAACATTCACAATCTTATGTTTTTGTCGTCTCATGTACTATGACGATGCGATTTACTATTATACGAAACAATAACGACTGCGAATAAACCGAAATTTGAATTCTAAAACCTCTCTGAACACTGGCGGTCAATTCACGTTATTCTAAGTTATTCACAGTGCACAAAATGGTCATCTCCGAGATCGGGTGTCTTTGTAAAAAAAAAAAAAACAAAATAGGGGCAAAATATTCGAATAGGAAATAACAGATTTTGACGTGATATTTTTTATCGGTAATCAGCAGAGTGGCGAAATATATCACGTGAAATCGATCTATTTTTGAATTTTGACGAAAGTCACTTAAAATATATATATATATATATATATATATATATATATACTAGCTGACCCGGCAAACGTTGTTTTGCTTTATAAATTATTTCTAGTCAGTAAACGGTCACAATGAAAATAAATGGATGATGCGTGTGTTCAATACTTGTAAGACTCATATTATTTTTTCGGAACTTCGATGCCTGAAATGAAATGTCGCGTGCAACAGAAAGAAATCTGTAAAAACGAAAATCAATTATCTTTAACTAGAAATACACGCACCGTGAGTTGATGAATTTCTGGCTCGCAACAATGACTTAGGTATGTTGAATATTCTGCAGTGATAACAGGACAACAGTACAAACGTATCATGTTGCAACGTGCGGGACCGGTGCGATCTCAACCGTCCCGTGATGCCCAGCCCGGCTCGGCTTCGAAAATAGCGAAGTTATTCAGGGTTTTAAAAATGACTGTTAAACACAACGGACAAATCTAACGAACATGTCGGACGAAAACGTCATATTTACAACGGTACAGTCACATGCCGAGTGAGTGCGTACGAAAACCTTATCGTGTGGGCAATACATATCACGACACAAAAAGACCGAAATCTATTATGAGTCATATGTTCGTACAGACGTAGTAAGTTCTGGTGACAGTTGTTCGCGTGATCACATCGAACGCATCGACAACGATATACGACAACGACCACCATAAATAACGTTAATGCACGGCCATTCTTTTTTAAAAAAAAAAAAAACAAACAAAAAACAAAGGTATGATCACGGCGTGTAACGGATAACGTAATAACGTAGTTGATATTATAATACAGATGGTGATTTTTACAACCTTCAACGTCACTCGGCCAATCAGTGAAAAATCTGAACGATAATTTTTATTTTGTGTACGTACACACAAAAAAAAGGCCTTTTATATCAGCTCTTCTGTTCCTCAGCATTAGAAAAAATATAGTTAAAGTGAGTCCTCGAGTCCCGGTGGCAAATAATCTCAAACTTCACCTAAATTCACCAAATACAAATAAATGAAGAAATGGCAATAAAACACGCCCGTTGAACGATAAAATGGTCTGCCCATAAAGTGTATATAGACAACTGATGCAGAAATTTATAACATTATTAGTACAATGTATTGAGTTCAAATCTCATGTACAATTACAAATGTTGTACTTATTCCGTAAAGTTATCAAAAATATTCGTTCATACAAACCTCGTATGGAAATGTATTGACTTGCGATTTGATATGACAGAGGCTAGATTCAGTTGAAAAACACAGAGTACAGCCACAGATAAATTGATTTACTGTATTCATATTTATTGTAAATTATTATTCTGTCACAGAGTATTTAAAAACTGCATCTGCCAATAGAGTATGATAATAGAATACATGGAAACCATTTGAATACAAAGTAATGGAGTTCGAATCTCAAACTCTATTTTCCGATTTTTGTGAATTTTTTTCGTTTAACCGGCGGACTTTCCAAAAATGTTTTTTATACCAACCAATAAACTATCGTATCTCTCAAGTTGGAACAAACCGCACATAAAAAAAAAAAAAAAGTTAAAATCGGATTATTAGTTTCGCAGTTCATCCCGGACGAACATCGTGACACGAGAATTATACATAATATTATATATGCGTATATGATGAGGAAAAAATAATATTTTACATAAAATGACAGATTAAACCTGTGCTATAGACTTTTAATCTCGACAGCAATTATAACGATTTTTTTCCATTCGGATAAAATGTGCCATCGTGTTCAAATATATTTATTGCCATAATGTATTGTGTGTACAATGTAGTACCTATTGCGATTTTTTTTTTTTTTTTTATCAACACAGATCAGTGGATTTTATATGTACAGTTCATAAACGTTCATTATCAAGTTTTACACGAATAAAAACAATCATAATTCGAATTTGTATGATGTTATTTACTCGTCGGAAAATTATACAGACGATAAAAATTAAATATTATTGCGAGAAAAGATTAATATAATAACATTCCTGAATTTTCGTTTTTATTATTATTTGACTTCGTCGCAAGACGTGACGTGTTTACGAACGAGAATAAAACATTATCAAAGTATGCAGTAAAACTCGTTCAAAAACAAAAATTAACCGTGTAATATAAACTCAACGGTCACAATATTTTATAATGTAACTAAATAAGGTTATAGAACTATACAGACGAGAACGCATGGTAATGAAATGAAAAGTAATATTTTTTGTTCCGAAGAGGGTGAGTATATTAAAAAAAAAAAAAAAAAAAAAAAAATGTATAAAATATTCAAAAATGATTTTATAAATTTTTAAATCACAATGCACCTGTGATACAAAAAAAACAATTATCATAGAATATGACGTATGCTAAAGCTTTAGTAGAACTTAATTTATGCTTTTAAATGTAACAAAATATATATTTTTACGAATAATGAAAAGAATAAAATATTATCTTACAATTTCATTAAAATTAGATATGTTAAAAAATAATATTAATTAATGAAAAATGATTATTAATGGGGTTGTTTTATATTCAAGAACAATTTCTCTTTCAAAAATTACCATCAATTGTCACACAGTGAACGTATTAATTGTCACTCAATATGAAATATTGGGATTTCTCCAACCAAACAAAAAGTATTTCAGTATAATTTGACAAAATATGTGCGATTACGTTCAAATGACAGTTTTAAGTCATTGAAATCAAAAGTTTTAACATATAAGTTCTAACCATTTTGTGGTTTTTTCTTGAACTCAATAACCTTCATACTTCTGATCTTAAAAGGAAACTTTTTTTTTAAAGATTTTAGAGGCCTGTGTCTTTAGCTAATATGTTTCTTTGTCATATACTATTCAATCTGTGCTAAGAACAATATTATCACGTTCTTATATCGATTAGTTAATCGGTAATCATGAACAATTTCAATCAAAGTGTTTTGAAAAACCTAATGGATTTGTCGGGTTTTGCAAAACCACTCGAGCTTTTCCTTTACTTTACTACTGGACTGGTCATGTTTAGACAAATCGCTATGATACAAATAGATGTGACTTGAAATTATATACAAAAATAAAACAAAAAACGAATTTATTCAATTTTTGCGATTGTCGGGTTTTGTGAAACCACGCTTCAATTAAAACTGAGCCTTTCCTGTATTTGAATACTGGGAACGTCCCTGATACATTCGCTCCTACGTTGAAAATAGAAAAACAAATATGTGTTCGTCCAAAATGTTGGTGTATCGATTTTTATACATAATATACAAAAAATAGATCCGCCACTTCAGTCGAAATCTGAAGTTCTAATTTATGAACAATGCAGGGCTCATTTGCTTGAATAAATCGTCTAAATTGAAATTTGAAATTCACAAAGTTTATTTCCGGTAAGAAATATTTATATCTGGACAAACACTTTTGAACTAATGAGTATGTTTTCCTTACTCTTATTATCATTTTATGATCTTCAAAAGAAATAACATATACAAAATATTCTAATCCGTCAGAAAGAAAAAAAAAACTACAACAAAAGTCTGTAAGTTTCCACAAGTCAAAGTTCTACGTAAAATCTCATTTAAAATGTGCATTTTACTTGGATATTATCTCATATACTATTGTTGTCATCACTGATCGCATAATTTTGAATTATTTAGCTCGTGAAAATACATAGTAAAAAAAAAAAAAAACATACAAATATAAACTTCGGTCGTGTTTCGAGTTTTATACCGTCTTTGTGACTGTCGAATTTATTATTTATTCTCATACTTTCCAATTTATGTAGAGGTCTGTATGTAGGAGTTTAAAATGTTTGAACTGAAATGTATATAAATAAGTTAAGAACAAATCAAGAATATGGTGTAAGTTTTGTGATACCAAACATCGAAAAGTTATCAGAAAAACGTATTACTTTTCAGCAAAAATGTTTTTTTTTTAATTTATAACTGTATTCAGTTATTTTTTTTTTTTTGCTACAACGTAAAGTAATAAAATTAAAAATCCAAGGGTTCGAGCTATATAAGTTAAGTTGAAGAGTGTTTTCTATCTTCAAAAATTGTATTCAGAAAACCAGTGTAGACCAGATATTGGCACACTTATATTACCTACTATGATGATATATATATATATATATATATATATATATATATAATCAATATAGGACCATAGTGAACCCGAAAAGATTAAATGGTCTAGACATTTCTAGACATTTAGGCTATAAATAAGAAGAAAGTAAGATTGTAAAATAATTAATTACTGTGACGTAGTTGAAGACTTTGCACGACTAACACGAGAAAGGCATATTTTTCAAATTTTAATGAATACAGATTAATTATTTTATAAAATATTATATGAATACAAAGTTTTCGAATATTTTCTTTTTATATAATTTTATAAAACTTTTAAGTGCACGGGGTTCATGGAAAAGTCTGGCCACGATACCTGCGTGGCTCTCAGTGGCTCTGAATTTACGACCAAGCCGTTAGACTTTACGCAAAAATGTATAACCCAAACAAACCATCATTACAATTATTATACTTTACTTAAGAGATTTTTGGAAACGTCCAAAAATCGTCTCGATCGGAGAATAGTGAGCAAACGAGAAAATTATTTTCTATTTTTCATAGTAACTATTAATCAATGCTATTATTTCACTAAGTTAGTGACACTTTTTCTTATTCTACGTCAGTAATAATTTATTTCTTTGTCATAATTGCACACAAATCTAATCGAATTTCATTTAATAACAACCGTGTATAAATGTATAATGTCTTCTTTGTTTTAGGTTTTTAGTCTTCACCTTTAAATATTTTATTTTTACATTTCTTATCCATCTTTTACTTTCCTTTTATAACCATTACTCTAATAGTTTGAGTTTTAGGGCGATTTTGAACTCCACTGAAATGATGTACATTTTGTTGGTCGAAAACGATTATGATGATAGATACCTATTCGTAGTTTATGAATCCTACTGTATATTGTATTACACTTTACGTGTTTAATTAGATTTTCTCATACTCATCGAAATCAGAGATATGATAAACTATGAAGATCAAGTGAATTCGATGTCTCTACTAAAACAGAACTTCGTCACAGTGATACATTTTAGTCAATCATCAATAATTTTTAAGTTTATGAGCAATACTTACGAAGAGAAAAATAATTATACTTAAGATGAAAATAAATTTAGTTCAAAGTGTGATCATCTTCGAAATTTGTTTTATACCTGTAAAAGATAGGTGGTGGTTTCGATTGCTTCTTGGCACTAATATTCAAATATCACCAAAATCAAGACCAGCATAAGCTTGTTTTAATAATACTATCAAAACACATTTTGACGTTTTACGAAAAATATGCTATTTACTGAAAAATCTGTCCAACGAGTCAGAGTGAGTAAATTTGAGAACTTGGTAACGTGATGGTGGTTCTGGTTTATACAGAGACAATGTACCTATATGTGTTGCACGTACACGTAAAATGAAATTCACGCGGTTCCGATTGAAATTCGGTTTAGACCATCGTCAGGTCGGTTTGGTTCTACACGATTATGTTAATATATTGACATCGACGGTTCAAAGGATTTAAATATTTACCAGTCAAAGCAGCATTCCAACGATGATCGGTTAACGTGATCGAACGTGCACGGTACGGTACTGATAACGTGTGAAACGCCGAGTTTGTTCATTTTTTTTCTTATCCACGCGATTTTTTGACGGAAAAAATTCAAAAAAAAACACAAAAGATGTGAAATTACGTGTCCTCGAATATCGGCTATTGTTTACACAAGTTAGGCAAACTTTTGCTTAAAATTCGTATCCGTATTAGGAGTTCAAAAGCTAGAAGTGTACGTACCCAAGAAGATGGTATTTTAGGGGATGAAATTATCCTTCCATAGAAGATAACAAGAAAAAAAACGAATATCGTTAACTTAATGATCGAATAATATCAAAGAAATTTGGACAGGATTGTATTTCAGAACGCACTTATAACGAGGTGGTTTTAAATAATAATTGTTATATTACAGTTTATAAGTGGAGAGGTACGTTTTTATAGGGTTCGCAATAATCTTTAGTGTGTAGCAAAATACACACTCAAAATGTACAAACAAAAACTCAAAATATGCCCTTAATTTATTCGCCAATCAATATTTTATGCTAAAATATTTGATATTACAAATTATATCTGTGATTAAAAAAACAAAACAAATTTGAGAAGCAGTAAATTTATTTACGTTTAGTAAGTAAACATAGTAGATTATTATTTGTTGTTTATAATACCTAGTTTACAATAACTTACATCATAAAAGTAAAGTTATTTTTGTACATTAAAATTATTATTTATAGTTAATTTATTAATACTTTATAATTATTTTTAACCTGTAATTTATTATCATTAATTAAACCATTAATAGCTTAGTAAACTTTAACAATTAAATACTGTTTTTAATGAATTGCACTGGCCAATTAATTCCTATTGTATTATTTATACTGAAATTAAAACTCATGATTAGTGAGTAATAAGGATTTAAATTGCATTTAATAGTAGTTACTATAGTGTCCATTAAAAAAAAAATAAAATCAATTTCTACAGATTTGCTTGTATTCTGGAGTTTTTGAATTTGATCCTTTGCTACGAAGAGTTCAATATTTTGGTCTCTGCGTAGAAACGTGTTTTTCTTTGCAAATGTTATGATGATATAATTTCACCAATATTAACTATTAACTGTATTTAGAATAAGGAACGTGGTGGTTGTGAGTGATGTGACGTCGAGAATGGTGGTCACGATTGGTGGTTATAACTTATAACCACACTATTACACGGTTATTATCAGGTTAGACTCCAAACTAAATAAAAATACACGAGATAACACATAAGTTCATAAATATAGTGGGTGTATGAGAAACAGAAAAAAGAAGGAAGAGAAAAAAATAGGAAGGAGAGAAACGTAACGAGTTTTATTTACCCTTCGTATGTTCCACTCTAATTACATTCTGAAGACTTAATACAACGCCACTTATAGCAGTCTAATTTGACGGTATTTTTCACAGTTTCAACACATGAATTCATTATTCGCTTGGATAGTCCGTCCAAAAAATTTAACGTGACCAAAATACTCGTCGTACACACCTATTCAAAACAATAAACAACCACGATTTTAGCAACCGTTGAAAATAACACAATATGAACATATTACTATTTTTTTTCACTATTATTGTTGTGCAGGGTGCCATTTAATAATGTACATTTTTAGAAGTTTTAAAACAAAGTTTTTTCCCCAATAGTGTGTTTTTCAAAGTTAAAAAAAAAAACAGCAGTAAAAGTTTTATTTTTTTTTGTATATTTAAAAGCATTTTTGTATAAACTACAAAAAATCGTAAGTATTTTGAACTGTGCATAGTTATGCATTGTACACGGTTTGTGTGTGTGTGTGTGTGTGTGTGTGTGTGTGTGTGTGTGTGTGTGTGTGTGTGTGTGTGTCGTGTGTGTGTGGTGTGAGTGTGTAAAGATAACTTTTAAGGAAGTTATATAACTGATTATTATTTGTTTATTGATTTTAAAATTATTATATTATACGTGTGAGCTTAATCAAATTGTGTTTACATTAAATTACGATTAAATATAACAATTATATTTAGTTTGTTATCGATTGAATTACGAAATGACTAAAAAAAATATTAAAACTTTTATTATGATGACACCCGACAGAACAAGTAATAATCTTATTAATATCGTTTTGTAAAATCAAATCTGGGCTTTTCACTACTTTTGTAACACGATTAATTAATGAATACATTTTAAAACTTTTTTTTGATTTAATTGCGCTGAAAATGATCATATTATAGACGGTAATAATTATTACCATACATTTATACGAATTCAGGCATGGTTTGATTGTTTTTTTGAAGCAAAAAGAAAAAATATATATTTTTCGCAAACAACGTCACATCATTTAATATATATATATATATATATATATATATATTAAATATATATATATATATATATTATATATTTATATATAAATAACAATGAAACCACACATTGTTTCATGGCACATAATATTAATTTCTACTACCAATCCCCCAATGTGTTGAGTTTACTCAATATACATAAAAAATAAAGAAACTGCCACTTCAATTACAGTATTTTCATCGTTTAAAATTACTCGTATGTTGCGTCCACATGTTATATTTGATCAAAGAAAAAATTTCAATAAATAAACACTAAGTACAATGATTATTTTTCATTTTAATATGTTAACTGGAAAAAGAACGGTAAATGCCATCGGAATCGTCGGAGTTATCAAACGGCAATGAATTACCGATGAATTACCTATTTATTTTCTTTTTTTGACGTCTGATTATTGAAAAACAGTAGATAATATGAAGCCTCGGACCTAGGAGAAGAGATTCAAAGTCAAGCCTGATCCCCCACGCATGATTTTTTCCTCTTTGTCCATGTATCTACCATGAATCTTAATCGGGCGTCTCTGTTCGTAGACTAATTGGAATCGACAGGGAGTTTAAAAATGCGTACTATGTCGTGTTATTCGTAAACACCGACGTGTTAGCAAAGATTAGGGCAGAGTGAAAAAGTGGTCCCTCTAAATTGCCGATTTATGGTAATTTTAATCTCGGCTTTGTCCCTTTTTCGACAAATAGCCCGCAAATGCACGAAACTCTCCGATACGAAACTCGTTTTGTTTTCTATTGAAGTTGAATATCATTTTCAATAAATCACGTGAAAATCATTGGTGCCCATTGAACCCTGGACATAAAATCTGAGGACAATTAAATTTAGACAATAAAATCGATTGAAAATTTGCGTACTTACTTCGTAGTTGGAGAATAAAGTCCGTAAACAATTTTCTTTGAACATACTGTACCTATTTAAATTGATTTTTTTAAGTATGTTCATACCATTTTAACACAATAAAGTATATAAATTTGATATTTTTTCCGTTAAATTTAAAACACCAAAATAAAAATATCATAATAAATCCAACAATTTATTGTTTATTATTGATATGTTTTCTTTTTAATTGTATGGTATTTTATTCAAGATACAACGATTGAATTACAAGTTAGTACGAAGTCAAAGGTAGTGTTATAGTGACAGATATATTTGCAGAGTACTAATAGTTTTCGACTCAGCAAATATAAGTTTTAAATATTTTCTATCCCAATGAAAGTTATAAAATTGTCAAAAAAATTGTTATTTGCCTTCATAAAATTAAAGTATAAAATGTGGTTACCATTTAAGAAACTTAAATAATTACAACATTATCATAGATAAAAACTGTATGTATAAGCAATAATTTTCTTTGATAAAAATATGGTTATATTAGCTTTTTAAATTGTGAATTGAAAAGTATCTGAAATCGTAAATTAAACACGATTAAGAACAAGATGAACAATGAACATAACATGTATTTAAAAATTAATCTCGCATTCATAAGATATATATGAACAATTTTTAGGACTTTGTTATTTGTTTTATATTCTGAGTGAAGTGAAGGATCTTATGGTTTTACAATGATGTTTATTTTTTTTTTAATTTTTTTTTTCCGTAAACACTTTTTCTAATAGAAATCCTTGTCCAAAAGTTTCGTCCAGCAACTCTTTTTAGATTTGAAATTGAACTGAAATGGTACTTTAAAGAGGTCATTTTTCCAAAATCTCCATAGTTTTTCCAGTAATCAAGAATAACGATCGAAAAACTGAGTAAAAACGGTAAAATCGGTAAAAATTCGCCGTAAACGAGATTTTCACTGTTCAGATTTTAGGCATTTAGTCATAAATCGAAAAGTATTGAAGCTAGAAACTTGGGAATTTTATCCAATATCAAATACATACTTTTTTATATTGGACAACATTTTCAGAACAATTATAGCACTTTTGACTTAAATATAGAACTTTTAATTTACCAAATTGTTTGAAAGTTTTTATGTAATATAATTTTAAATATTTTACAAAAAGTTCTGAAAATGTGATATGACCTTACTCATATACCTATCTAATTATCCTAACAAAAATTCGAAAACCGTGACTCAGGTTTTTTTTTTTTCATTAAATTGCAATATTGATAGAAATACATAAAAAAAAAAATCACGGCTTTATGATTTTTATTTAGAATCACGAGAACGGTTGCCATGTGTGACGGCTAACAACGCGCGTGGCAAGGTTCGTTTACGAACGACTCGGTCGCAACCGAATTCGGCGTGGGCGAGAAAGCGATCGGAAAAATCACTGACCGTCGCGATTTGTACGCCGTCACGGAATGTCACGTTTTTCGAGATTTACGCGAGCGCGCGCGGCGACGGACCGAACGAGTGGACGAGGAGTCGACGCGGTCACGAAGCGCTGTTTGATCGGTCGCGTGGACCGGAGGGCCGACGCCCAGATCGCGCCGTACGTCCGGCTGCCGGCGGCTGCGGCCACCGAGACGGGAGGGACCGTGGTGGACGCGGTGAAAACGTTGGCCGGCCTCATGCGGTGGCTGTCGGCCGTCGATGAGACGCGTCCGGCCCGCGGCCCGACCAGCCGTCCCTGTCCGCTCGCCAGAGAGGTGACGTGTTTACGCGTTCGTGCCGAGGCGACGCGAACCGGACGAGTTGACGCCGTCGTGGGTGGCACGAACCGCCTGTTCACCCGGCGCCGTCACGCCGACCGACGGGCCGCCGCCAAGATCGCGCCGTACGCACGGCTGCCGGCGGCTGGAGCTGCGGCCACAGAGACGGGAGCGACCGTGGCGGACGCGGTCAAGACGTTGGCCGGCCTCATGCGGCGGCTGTCGGCCAAAAACGATCGCGGGTCCAAGGCGGCGGCGGCGGCCGTGGAGCCGACCGCGCCCGCCGATGAGACGCGTCCGGCCCGGGGCCGTCACGCCGACCGACGGGCCGCCGCCAAGATCGCGCCGTACGCATGGCTGCCGGCGGCTGGAGCTGCGGCCACAGAGACGGGAGCGACCGTCGCGGACGCGGTGAAGACGTTGGCCGGCCTCATGCGGCGGCTGTCGGCCGACGCGTTGGTGGCCGCGGCGAAACGGCTGGAGAACGCGCAGGCCGTGGTGGCCGCGTTGAGAGTCGCGGACCGGCGTGCCACGGGCCCGGCCGGCGTACGGCACGACGCGACCGCCTCCGCCGCCGCTGCCTCCCCCGCCGTCAAAACCGTGTCGTTGTTGAGCTCGTCCGGTGGAGCGGCGCGGCTGCGGACCATCATGACCGAAGCCTGCGCGCTCAGACGACGTTTTATTTTAAAGTTGTACTGAGCCCGTCGCGGTTGAGCTTCGTTCGCCGCGGACAATAATTGCCATGGGTACCGGCGAAGCTGCGGGCCGTGGTCGTGGGTACCGGCGACGCCGTGAGCCACGTTCGTGGGTACCGACGTCGTCGTGAGCTATGACGATTGTTCGCTGTGGCTGACGCATGTTAAAAAACGTTTTTTTTTTTTTTTTTTTTATTGATTTAGAAAATTACAATCAGTTAAACGTAACACTGTAAGCAAATTTGATGATAATACAACAGTGACGTGAAAACTTGAACAGGAAGTGGCCCACTGGCCATACACCTACAACAAATTGTTGAAAATGAAAATAAATCGTTATTTATCCAATCGTAACCGGTGCTATTATTTTGTACGTTTAAAATAAAACAGTACTTGAATGTCGGATCCAACCTTGAAAACTAAATAATTACTAATATATACAAAGCTCTTCTGAAACCCATATGGACGTATGGAATCCAACTTTGGGAATCGGCAAAAAAATCAAATTTAAATGAAATTCAGGCCTTCCGAAATATCGCACTAAGAAAAATCGCTAATGCTCCACCTATGTCTCTGGCCGGACCCTTCACAAAGACCTAGGTTTAAAATAAATAGAAGAAGCTGCCGTTTTCTATAAACGTTATTTTTAATATGGTCACCCTGATGTACAATATTTATATATTTACCCACACACACTCTCACACATTATGCACCGTGTTTGATGACAATATTACCCATGTATAGTACATATTATAGCGTTATCGTATAAACGGACGTGTTTCGAAACGGGTGGCCGACGGACGTGCGCCGCGCGACTTCAGTATTTAACAATATCGTTGTGTTATAATGTAATAATATGCGTTAGGACGACGATCGCCTCGCGACGATACGAGAAGTCGTCGTCTCCGGTTTTTTTTTCTCCGTCTCCGCGACGACCACCGTTGCCGTTTACGTATTCGTGTGCCTGCTGCTGCCTAACTAATTATCCTAACAAAAATTTGAATATCGTTAGTTAGAATGTCTTTTAATACATGTTTTAATAAGTAAATATAAATTCGTATACGAAAATATTGGCTGTTTTTACGTTAATTTTCTGCTTAAAATCAGTTTAAAACTTTTTTGGTGTATCTGATCACAGTAAAACTTGGAACATATAAATATAAAAACATTTTTTGAATCTTTTGGGGACAGAAAATTTCTAATGAGTTATAATTGTTATAACAATTGAAGTTTACATTGAGTTATATCTAATTGAATATTTTACGAGGGTTTTATTACAAAAAAACTCACCAAAAATTATACAAATAACCGTAAAATACGTAAACAGTATTTAAATAATAATATATTACATTACACTGAAGCTTTGCTCAGAATCGTTTTATAGTAAAGAAATGAGTCATCATTTCTTTAAAACTTAATACACTCATCACCAATATCTTGTCCGAGGACCGAAGGGACGAAGGACGAACTTGTACCACCATCATCTCACCTACCAGGTTATTTATTTGTTCAATAATAAAATATGTGCGCAGAAATTTGGTAAAAGTATTTTAAAAATGACCTTTTGATTTCTGACATTTTCATTATTTTAAAATCAGTATCATGTATGTTCAATGTATATACCAATTTCGTTTTTTTTTTTTTTTAATTTTATTTTTTTAAGTACAATTTTTTATTTTATTTTTTCAACCAACTTATCCGAAACTCTGGTAAAAATAAACATATATCATCTATGTTAAACTATTGAATTATCAAACAATAAAAATGTACGTACTTCGTTTCATGTGGTATTTTTATTCCTCGGACGAGTAAATGTGATTTGGGTTTATTGAACTTTAAAGAAATGGTAATTTTTTTTTTTTTTAATTAACGATTCTGAACAAAGCTTTAGAATCAAAAAATACAATTTTGATTGACCAATTTCTTCAAATAAAGTGTTAAAGTTTAAAATTGACGTAAAATCGTGTAAAAATTCAATTTTTTTTTTTAGCATACGGCTCCGGCATAAATAATAATTACATAATGTAACATCAGATAATAAAGACTAAGACTAACAAACTTAATGAACTAAAACTTAGGCTAATATTAAGATAAAAGGTTACGTTAAAAATGATAATAAGATAAAATATTAAACGATAAAATAAAATAAAATACAAATTGGTAACAAAATGTGTTCTCTTTCCACTGAGGTTTGGAGTGGGTCATAGGCGCACACCTAAATTTACTATCCAATCGATGGCATCAGCGTTGGCTGTGGGAACTTCTACAAAACCTCCTGGATATTTCGTTATTGGGCAATTAATTTATTATGTGCCTGACAGTTTGCACTTGCCCACATTCACATTAAGGGGATTCTGTCATTCCCGATTTGTGTAATAGGCAATTACATTTACCTTGCTCGGTGCTCATATGGTTTAAGGTGGTTCACAAGCCACGTGGTAAATCAAAGTCGGGTATTTTTGCTGTAGGATCTCCGATCAAAGATGGATTTCATACTACAGATTCTAGTCATTTCTTTTTCCGTTCAATCTGTGGATCATCTTTATGTGTGACTGCTTATTATATGTGATGTCTGAATTTCAGCCTTTAAGATGGGTGATGATAACTGTATCGTTGTAGATTGGCACGTCGTCATTCCTTTTAATTTTGTTGATGATATTGTGGGAAGCTCTTTGTCTCCTAAGACTTGAAGGATTGACATGTTAAAGAACAGGGAACCACTGGGTTAGACTGCTTCTGACGGTCCATGTGATAGTTCTCATGACTACATTTACTTGGACGTACATTTTTTTGCAGTGAGCGCTCCTCATCTATGCGGGCCTCATCCATAATTTATTTGAACGATTATAAAAAAAAAAAAATGATTTGTCATGATTTTTGAAATTATTTCAGTATCTTTAGTGAAGTGTAATTGTCAAATTGTTTGATCCTTTTTTCGAGTATGAAGTGATCCGTCAATAATGTATGATGAAAGTTTTTAGATACATTGTTTTTTTCAAGTAATGATAAAATTATTAAATTCGATTAGGTAAAAGAAAGTTTCATTTATGGCGAATTTCACTATTTTTGGTCCATTTTAGGCTGTATTTCTGATCGCCTGGGCAAAATACTATTGAGATGACAGCTGAATTAACTATACAAGCATAGGCGCCCGCAGAATTTTTTCCAGGAGGGGGTAAAATTCAATACAGAACTAGGAAATGTGGTATTTACTATAAAATATTTATGATAGGTAATTCAAATTTTAATGCATTTGTTTTTAAAATGCTTGATCCAATGCAAGGTACTTTTCAAGATATAAATGTGTTTTCAACTGTTTCAAGTAAACAAATTGGTATCGGGATATTGTTTCGGGATATTTTTATGCATTTTTGGTAATTACTTATGCGTTTTCAAAATGTTTAACCTATTATAGTAAAATTACAAAAAAAAAAAAAAATTTACATGACTTAATATTGAAATACCAACACTATCAGAACATTAGATCATCAGGTTTTAAAATAAAACAATACCTGAATTTATTTATAAGTCATATTTTTATTTGGAAATTAAAAATTAAATTAATAGTTGTGTATTTATTTTTGAAAATTATTTACATTTTATTAATTTTTTGTAGATTTTGGGTCTTTAATTCATTTTTTGAAAGGCATTTAAATCTAAAACTCAAAAATCGAATATTATGTAATATTCCTAGTCTTATAAAATAGATACAAATAATACATATTATCCTGTTCACAAACGGATGACTAGAAAATAGTTTTAATAACATAACTAAGTCGACTAAGGTAAAAAGTAATGATAAGATTCATTATTTTTTTAATTTTTCATGCAATTAATTCCAATTTAAAATATTGCCTTATGTTTATGGCTCATGTTTGGTTTTTAAAATTCCAGGGGTAGGCCAATGCCCCATCTTGCCCCCCACTTCGGGCGCCTATGCATACAAGTACCATCTACATTAAATTTCCAATCTCTATAGTTACTGGATGTAACTTTCGGAGAAAGTTGTGTTGAGCGAAAATTTTCTCCAGATAAAAAAAAAAGAAAAAATAAACATCATTGTAAAACTATAAGATCCTTCGCTTCATTCAGTTTCTAAAATGGATCTTATTTTCATTGTTTGCGAGAAAATTAGTTCCTACAGTTCTAATGAAATCGATACAGACCAGCATGAAATGTAACAAAAATTACGTATTTAGAGCCCAGAAAATAACTAATACTTTATGAACACTTCATACAATTTTTAAAAGAAAACAAGAAACAATCTAATAAAGCTTTGTCACACAATTTCAATGTCTATTGAGTCTAAAGGTTTTTAATTCAAATATTTGGTTTTTTTCCTACTTAAATTTGATGTTATTAAAGTCTTCTAGTACAATTCGTAAATGTTTTATTTTCAATTTTCATCGAATCACCAAGACCCAATCTTATCAATACAGTGTGATTCGGTTTTTTACGCTCGACACAAAGCTTCAATAATTACTAATAAGAATTATTGCAATCGTATTACAATTATACAATTACTATAAATTTTACATACAAACACACGTGTGGTTCGTTGAATAGATTTTCTATATACGGGGCGGAGAGTTCGTGCACGAAATGTTAACAGATCTGCTGGTGCAAAGAGACGTGTGTGTGTGTGTGTGTGTGTGTGTGTGTGTGTGTGTGTGTGTGTGTGTATGTGTGTGTGTGTGTATGTGTGTGTGTGTGCGTGTTTGTATTGTTTTCATTAAGGACGTACAAACCTAACGCACGTGTGCTCGGCTGGCGTGTACCTATACTTACGAGTTATTATATTACCAAGACGACACGGAAAATACGTGTTTGTCATGTGTAATACCGTGTTGTTATTATTATTGCTAGTGTGCAATAATTTCTTCAACACGATTCCGGTCTCAGGATATGGTGATACGCAGCAGTTGGAAACACGTATTAGGGACGCCGCGTCTGGTTAGTGGTGCTAACTTTTCCGTAACCATGCGTATAGAAAGCTTCTAGATCACGTTTCAATGGTTACGAGTAATTATTTTTCATCGAACGTGGTGAGAAATTGCTACTTCCTTTACGTTATGACCAATCGTTTCCTTTTCAATTAAAAACCATTTTTTTTAACTGTCTAATAGCAAAATATTCATTAAGATTCACGCCAAATATTTACACCGTTCCCCCAGACATTCGTCTCACACATTCTTCACCACATCAGGTTTCCAGACAAAACATATTTTCGATACAAATTATTTTCCCATTTTGTCATTTATTTTATTTTTTTGAACACATTCAAACTGACGTGTATCTTATCTAATATTTCAATTTCCACACATTTTTCTTGATAGAACTTTTCTTTGGTTTTTCTTATTTCCCTTCGCATAATTTTATTCCCTTACTTATACTTTACTTCATTTACATTCTTGTACCTTCGTCTTTCTTCCATGAGGTCTAAAATATTTTCCGTAATCCAATCTTTCTTTTTTGAACGTTGAAGCATTTTCAGGCTTCAAATGTTGTCTGGTTTCTGTTAATATTGAAAATTGAATGTTTTTCAACTTAGTATTTACATCATTGGTTTTTAGATTCTCACTGCGAATACCACTGGTTTTGTTTTTACATATTTGATACATTGTATCAAATATGTATTTTATGCATTGTACTACATATTTGATTTTTTTGTACACATGCATGAAGTGTGTCATACTACTACACCACTGCATATTATTTTACTTCTTGGTCTTGTAAAATAGTAAATTTAAGACGGACATTCGAATATTTATAAACGATCATAGAAAACTCTAACGTTTACTGATATCAATAATACTCTTTCATGCCAAAAAAAGTATAAAAAGCGTTATAAACTAATATGGCGTGTCCAGGAACAATACGTTGTATTTAGCGATATCAGTGCCCACGTTATAGGTATTTTTCGTACGGATATTAAAAATATACTTTCATGTGAACAAATGAAGTTAATTATTAACACCAGAAGGGATATTTCGCGTTCAAATGTAAACACTGTAAAAAATAAAATTGCATGTTTCATGAACTACAAAATGTATACGTTTTTAGATGAATTTAAAACGACTTCATCATTTACAAAATAGAATATTTTAGTGTGCATTGAAATTTTAATAAAACTTTATACTTTTAAATATTTCATATTGTTACTTTGAGTTAGCTAGTACGCAAAGAAACATCACAAAAGTGTTTCAAATCAGAGTCAACAACCTTCTCTCAGACACGTACACGCAAGTAAATGGAATCCATCAAGAATCAATACTTTCATAAACTATATTCTTTATTATTATAAATGACATCACAAATAACGTAGCTTTCCCAGCAAAATCTGCAATGTAGACCAAATACTTTAATATTTTTGTGCAGGTAGCCAAATAGAATCCATTCTGGTGCATCTACAAAGTTTAACCAATGATATAGTCGAAATAACAACGATTTTTGCTTTAAACTTAAACTCTGTATAAAAATACCAATTAACTATCTTTACGTAAAAACACCAAAGCAAGTCATTAATATTCAAAAATATAAGATCGGAAAACAAAAATAAATCAATTCTTAGATGACTAAAACTTTTATGGATCCATGTCAACCATATAAAAGCTCAATTGGGTCATGATTTAATAATATAATGAAAATACTTGGTCATACCACCTATAGCTCCAAAATTTAAAAAATTACTGAATTACAATATATTATACAGTATATCATATTATCAAAGTTGGACTATGGAGCATTAATTTAAGAAAACTCCAACAAAACATTTTCAAAAAGTCGATGTACTTCATTGCGTTAGTTGACATAATTAAACACAATGTATAACAAACCAAAAGTAGCAAACGTATCACTCCTTGAAATAAAAAAAAACCGACACTCACTGTTAATTAAGAGCTTAAACCTCCTCATTAACGCATTCGACTTAACTCGAAATTTCCCAAATTAAATCACATTGTTTCGCGAAAACCAACTCGTAACATCTGACGTACTTCCAACACTACACTCACAAAATCAACTAAGGATTTCTTAGATTAGCACAAATACTAAATTGTCTGAATTCGATAGAAATTCCACATTACTTACCAACTAATAATATCAATATATTTGGGATTTTCCATTATTATGGTTCTAATTTATACATGGATATATATGTTTACTTAAACTTGATACATTATTTAGGAAAGTAAAAAATGCACGTGGCTATTGAATAGCCTCTGAAAAATTAGATCGATTTTCATCATTATGTATGATGTAACTACAGACTTCTAAAACTAATTATTTTTATAAAGTGTCAAAAATATTTATTTCGTACATCTCTATTTGTGAGTATTAAACAAATATGTTATTTTATTTAACCATTTGTAAATAAAATTTATTTCCACTATATGTTTTTCAAAAATGGCAATTATTATTATACATGTAATAATTGTAAACTTTTAAAAGTTTTATTGTTACAAAATATTTTTTTGAAATATTATTATAGGTTTCAAAATAGCTCAAAACTCGAAAATTCTAAAATGTGATGAAGCGTTATTTAAATTTCGTTTCTTTTTTTTTTTTTTTTAAATAGTTACATTTATTTTGAGTTATTTCTTCATGTAAACTGTAAACATGTAAATGTTTTAATCAATTTTTATTTTTATTTTTTTATTAATTTAAATACATACTTTGTAATTCACAATAGAATCACATAATTTTCTTTGAATAAATTACAGCATTTATTGTATTTATGAATTTTTAATCTGTATACAAATCACTTAAAATATATACCAACATAGCAAACTCGTTCAGAAACATTATTGCAATGCGATGATTTATGATTAATTCCAAATGGTTTTAAATAATTATAAACTTTGGATCTTGTCAGAGTAAATAAAATGAGATAATTGTTTAGCATTGAGACTATTTTGTTCAATATTTGAAGTATGAGACATTTTTTTCACGTGAAAAAGTACCAAAGAGCTGTTTTGACGTCAATTTAATGTTTTGAATACTAAAAATACAATACACATTTTTAATATATACTGATTTTTTTTTTTTTTTTCAGGAAACACTGCTGCAATCAGTAAGTATTACGGTTAATTATAATAGGCATGTATATTGCAATACTCTGATAGAATTGTATGACTTATGCTGTAAAAACAATTATTAGAACATGTTGAATAGCTAACAGAAACAGAATATTGTAAATAGTTTATATTTTGTGACATGTTAGATATTTTGGACACAGTATATATTTCAAAATTGATTATGTACTTCGTTGTTTTTCTTAGAACTAATCTTAATCATTTTTTCAAATTTGTTACGTATTTTTGATTTATTACGATACGTTGAAAACTAACATTAACATTGAACGATAAAATATAGGTGAACTGTAATGACCATGTGTATTACAGTTGGTGATATTCATGTGTCATCCGGATGTTATGATAATGTTATCAATGATTTTAACTCTTAAACCATTACTAGTTATACGTTTAAGAGTATCGTGATTTGTATTACAGTCATTATCGTCTGCAACGACGACCAAGGGACCCGTTAGTATACTTGACATTATATAACTAGGTATCTAAAGGTATACATTATACAAACATATGTGCAATACGAAACGGACAAAAGTACTCGATCGTTATTAATTATCTTATTACGCTTTAATCGACTATAATTAATATTATCGAACAGGTATTTAAGTCGATGGTTTATAACAAAAAAAAAAGATAAATTAACGACTATTTTAACATGTGAAAAAATCAAGTTTTAAATAAATTATTATTCGTTTCGTAGAATCGAAGTGCCGGTACACAATTAAAATTGATATTTTAATTCAAAAACATGGACTGCATGTTATTTTCACACCATGCTTAAGAATAAAATCGAATTAAAATTTTTAGCATTTGGTTTGCTCGTTTTAACCCCACGTCACATCATCGTCACACGAAAGCCATTGGTGCGTCAGCAAGTACATGGGTTCTGTCTAGTCTGTCCGAGTACTTTAAACGCCATAACAGAAGATCATATGTTATGACTATGTCGTGCGTTTTATTGTTATCAATGTCATCGATTGAATCATTGTTCTTGTTATTTCATTTGTCTACGCCAAAAACGGATAGTTATGAATTATATGAAAACAACGAAATAAAAAAATAATTTCAAAGAATACCTGTATACTTGTATGATATTATTTAAAATAATTTATAAGAAAAATAAAGGGTCTGATTATTAGAGATGCGTAATTAATAATTTTACATTAATTAAGAGTAATTTTGGATAACTCAAACAGATTTTTTTACTAAAATTTGGAGTTATAATAATATAATTTTTATAAAACATCATATTTTTTCAAATTGCAGAGATTTGAAATATTATTGAAATTATTTATATATTTTCTCCCGCGTGCTTTTTATAAATTACTTATTTTTAAGGAATTCTCGAGAAATGTTTTTCCACTTACCTTTTATATGCACCCTTCCATCAAAAATCAAGACAGTTAGTTATAATTACTATAGAATTATATGCGGAAACTGTTTATTTAGCTTATGTGTGTATAATCATAATTTAATTTTTTGAAATGGGTTAAGTTATGACGATATTTTTTAAATACATATGCACATATATTAAGCACTATTATTATTATATCACAAACATACCCGTTTTTGTATTTCCTTACTTGGGAGAATCGGCATATTCCTTCCAAGTAAAATTCTTTATGTTGACTTTACTGTATGGTCATACAAATCGAGGGGCGTTTAGAATAGCCGTTCATGAAAACTCTCGTTCCGACCATGATCCTTACAAAACGACGGGATATCTCAAGTATACAGATTGGTGGTGGTGGTGGTGGAATGAGTGGTGTTGAATTTAGAGAAAAATCGAGGGGAGAAGAGAACGAAGCGTATAGAAGATTCAAGTGTGGTAGAGTGGTATAATAAGGGTGAAAAGGAAAGAGGTCGTGTGAAAGTTTGACCAGTTGTTGTTTCGAGAACGCGTCGTGTCAGAAAAAGAAAAACCGAGAGATTGGGTGAACATGATTTTATTATTATTAAAATTCGCCCACGTGGTCTGCGTCCCGTGCACCCAAGCAGGCACGTCTTCATCATAGAATCCGTGGATCGGTTGAGATGAACGCGGTCGATCCCACAACAATACGTGAAAACACACGTTATGCTCGTCGTGTCCGTGGACTCATTCGTCGAGTCGTGGCCGTGGTCGTGAATGCGTGACATCACGTTATTTTACGTTTACAATTGGCTACGGGGGGAAAAAATACAACCACAAAAAACATCGAATGGGATGTAATATGTGGCGGACGTCGAGTGAGCATGCCTGGTGTGGTTTTCCCGGGTACGATTTTTCAAGCTCTCTCTAATAACCTGTGACGATAATAATAGTTACGTGTTGGATTTGTTTCAAATAAAAAACCAATCTCGAAAATAGAAATTTGGACCAGCCAGAATGCTCTACGCTGTCATAGGTCATAGGTTATAGTATTTTTCCGTGGTTCGAAGAGAAAAAAAAGGTTCTATGAGTGGTAACAGAAGATCGGTTAAAATTTTTATTTATGGGATAGTGATGACAGTGAATTTTCGTGGCACACCCTTACTTTTCCTCACCTCTATTTGAAAACATAAAATGTTTTTCTCACTTGAACGACATCGAAATATTATAAAATAAACATTTTCAAAATTAAAAATGTTTTCACTCGCAATAACACGTAGGAATAAAAATAACTGGTATATCTTCGTAAAAGCAAAACAAACTAAGATCGCTTGAGTTAAAGTACCAAATATAATTTATCGTAAAATTGTTGTTCGAAATCGTATTGAATCATATAATAAAAATTCTAAAACACAAAAAATCTACTGGTAAAATGGTCTGAACATTGAAAGAAACACTGCGCATAATAGGTATTCTCTTACGCCGTCGTTACAGATTTCACGGTGCTGTTCGAAAGTTTTCACTCCTTCGTACTCGTACACTCGTGCACTCGTACTCGTTAGATGTTATTGCATTTCGTTATAGGCTGTGAGGGGTTTATTTTTTTTTTTCGCAAAACATTAGAAATATCCGTTCCAAATCTACCACGTGGTGACAGTCGTAGGTTTTTATTTATTTATTTATTTATTTTTCAATTACGCGGTTAATGTTTCACACACGCCCGGAATGAAACGAACACTACGCGATAATGATATTAAAACTCGAACGCGTACGTTCTCTATAGGATATATCGGTTCGGATATTACTTCTTATTGAGTTACACCCCCCTCCCGCACAAACACACACACACACACACACACACACACACACACACACACACACACACACGATCTACATTATTATTTTACGGGTTGAGAATACATTTACATATTGGATCGTGTACGAAACGCGTAGACGTAATGCACATGCGTACGTCATTATACGTCATTATATACGAGAGTGACAGTGTATTTGTATGTTATATATTGATCGTAGACTCAAAACGTTATGAAAGTCGGATTTATAAATGCATTTTGGTCTCACATAATGTATAAAATTACACAAATAGAACTTTGTTTTTTTATTGAAAACAAATATTATTTAATTTTTTTTTTTTGCCATCGTGATTTTTAAGTTTTCGGATTTTTTCAAACTATCAACTCTACTATTAATTAAGTATTATAAAGAAAATAATTTTTTTCAAATATTTTCATACATAAATTTTAGTTGTCAAAGAATTTACGTGTCCCCTTTACTAACCAAGTGATATTTACTATTTTTTCTTTTTTTTTTTTTTTTTTTAATAATGTACAATATGTTTTTTAAATTTAATTTTTTATGTTCCCTATTTTTGGCCAGAAAAAATATATATATAATATCCAAATTTTCAAAAAATAAAACGTTTTGATTTTTCAATAAGTTGGTATTAATTTCTTAGTAAAATGTGATTTTCATTTAGAAAAATTTGGACATTTTTCGCACCATGACTATTATTCGCTCCTCGGGCCAAATATGAAATCACTGACTTTCCTGTACAATTAAAAATATTTAACTTCGTTGGATTTGGTATTCAATTCACGCCATGGGAAAACATCAAATTGTATATGCCTTTATTTACAAATTTATGGCTTAAATATATAACCATTATTTCATCGGCAATCTGGTAATCCAGAATAACAGTCACCACTGAACAAAAAAACCTTCAACTATTCCTAGTATTTTGATATAGATACGTGTTTACATACACACACAAATTACTCAATTTTTTATGTATAGAGCACAACCTGATAATTTATTTTAAATTATAAATTATATTACAATTATTGTGAAATAGGTTTAAAGTTTAAAAAAAAAAAACGTGGTTACATTTCTCAATTAAAATTTGTGAATAACTACTCAATTTATTTCTTACACTAAATAATAACTTACAAAAAAAAAGATGCATGTAAAATATTTAGTTGGCTAGTACTTAACTTGAAGTAGTACTTTATAACGTATTATAATAACTTATCCTTATCAAAAAAATTTCTGTATTGGTATGGAAAGGATAAAAGGGTAACAAAAAGAAAAGCAGCTAGCGTTTTCAATTGTTGTCAAATGCCTTTGTATTCATCAAAAGATTTCGAGTTGAATATCGTATTAATCCTTCAAAATTTTCTTTAACCAAATCTTTTGTCTTTGTATTTTTTTTCTCTTTCTCAACTTCAAAACGGGTAGTAAAGTTCTCAGTTTTAACAATACAATACCTTCTTCCACTTTTCAAACAGTAATTATAATTTATTTGATTCTATTTTTATACAAAAAAAAAAAAAAAACAAGTTAAATGATTCAAATTAAATTATTTTGAAAATACACTCGAAATTACATCGATGGTATCGTTTAAAATTAAAAGAAAAAACTGTATTTAAAAAATTTCAATTTATATTTCAATTACGATCGATATTTACCTACCAGTCGGACGCTAAAAAGTGTATATATGAAAAAACGATTTTTTTGCGTTGTAAATATTATCGTCCGATAAAACTATGCGTTATCGTACGTGTATAACCTTAGGACTCGTTTATTTTCGATTTAATATAAGTTTTACAACACGTGCCAGAGAGAAAAAAAAACAAGAAAATAATAAAACGCTTACCCTCTACGACACAGACCGACTTGTGTTCACGTGTGTGCCCATGCACCAGTTAACGACGATGAAATATATTATTATGTCACAACAGAGTAATAGTGTGTACGATGTGGACGTACATAAGTTCGCTGCATACGCTTGCGGTACGGTATTTGTGGTTAGTACATTTGACGTGATGTTACGCGGGTGATGCGATAAACGTGCGCGGGCGATGCACCCCTTAGGTTACCCAAGAGAAAATCGTGTGTTGCTCGATTAGGATTATGACGATCAAAACTATGTTGCATATTGTACTATTTATCTGCATTAATTGTGATTCGAACGTGACTTTAGCACATTTAGTGGTAATATCGACATTCCCGAATTTCGTTGGCGTTCAGGAATAGAAACGGCAATGCCTGGCCCAGATTTTCCAATGAAAATGTGCATTCGGTTTTAAAGTTTTACCGACTCTCAGCGATTCGCATGTACTCACACTGAGAGAGTAACGCGATTAATGTAATAATATTGTTGAAAGCGAGGGTTTTTTCGTATTGGAAAGCGCGCGTCTTTCCGCCGACAGATGAAAAGACATAGTTTCGGGGCCGTTACCTACTTATAGACACTGGCCTCGGCTGGCGCTTTGACACCGGTAGCATAATAACATTGAACCGATTGATTTGATACAAAATCTACCTCAAGTCATCATCTTACCCCCGTCAAATTAGAAATCAGCCCTGTTTTGACTATCTGCAAATACATGTAGTTACTGATTTATTGGTCGTACTGAATGTCAACTTACAAGATTTGCATCGCACCATATTTACAATGTTTTGTAATTAACAGATCTGTAGAAATTTGTATCTCATTGAAAAAATTAAATGCTTTTCTGCAACTGTCACTGTAAAAATCAGTCTGCTAATTGAGTTTAACCCTATCAGCCCAAAGTTAAAAATGAATTTTATTTTCCACAAACTAATATTGAATTATTTTCAAGTTATTATTAGGAAAAAAAAATACATACAAATATTTTTCCCGAATGGCCTTTAGTTTTTCCGTTTTCCAAAAAAGGCCACATGGTTTCAAGTGGTGACCATGGGAATATCATTTTAAAATAACATAAATATAGGTTGGTTGAATTGAAATAAATTAATATGTGCAAGAAGTATAATTAGATTATTTGATTTTCGTCCAATTTTCATGACATTACCTGGCACTAATTAGTAATTTAGAAGTATAAATGTAAAGCATGGTTCTAGAATTATTTTATTGTTTGATATTATGCGAGCGATCCATTTAATGAAAACACATACCCAGTCAGTTTGGACTACATTTGTACGAGAAGCCTCATTGGTCATTGGTCAAACGTCGTATTGTATATTACGGATAGGTAAGGTAACTAAACACAGTACTGAAACAAACAAAGCTTAAAAAAATAGTTTAAAACTCTGGTTAATTTTTGATTAAAAACAATTTTTAAAAAAATGTTTTATTAACTGTTAATTGTGCAATTTATTAATTGTACGTAACCAGTTTTTATACAACATTCTTTACTTATAAAATTGATTTGCAACCTTATTGTGATCTTCTTAAAATGTTTTAATTTTGAAATTGCACAATTTTTTTTATTGTTATTGTTATTTGATCCGTTTTAAAATATGAAGTCAAAAATTATAATTGTTAAATATTTCTTTTGTATAGACGCTCTACTATATTTTATTAAAAATGCTTTGTGTTATTTCGTTTTAACGTAATTTTGGTAAAATTAAAAAATTCTCTTTGATATAATATCCCAGCAATAAAATCAATCCTGACAAATCGGTTTTATTGGTCGATGTTTGTCGTATTTGTAGTGATTATATTTCATTATGAGCCATGACGTCGGCACTAACTTTTTTTACGTATAACACTGATGATTTTTTATATTTTTCAAAGTACTTTGAATTATGATTTTATTGGTAAGAACATTTTTCGATTAATCCAAGCGTGCTTCTCTTTTGTCAAATAGGTTCACTCAATCGTATTGTTTTTTGTTCTGATTTTTTTTCTAACCAAAATTAACGCTAAGCAAGAGTTAAATGAAAATTCAAAAAACGACACACATGTATTACGGAACATTACACAAAGATAGTATAAATCTATTTGGAGTCATAAAAACATATAATTGCAAATTTCTAATTCAAATGTGAATTAGAGTGCAAATATTGTCACTGTCATGCTAGGTATCATAATATGTTTTATACTTGTGCTTCACGTGTCTTATTTTTCCAATAGCAAGTATAACGACGGATAAAAATATAAAATATAAGTGTGAAAATCAGTCGATTTCTACGACGTATTATATAGACCAGGAACTTCAAATTCGTGGTCCACGTCAGATCCACAAAAGCATTTCGTCCGGTTCAATGCTGTTTTATTGAATTAAAAATATTAAAATAAACAACAATGCGATTATTTTGTAACAAAATAGTGATTTTACAATTTTCATTTTTTTGATCATGAAAATGTCGCGGACGACTCCCGATGTGAGAACATGTATATGGGCCTCGCTACGTACATTTATAAATCGGAATAGGTAGCAAGTATTCTTAATTCAAAATAAGTACTTTCATAACTAATTGAATTATCAGCTTTTTAAAGTTACAAAAAATGATATTTGTTCACATTGAATTTTTTGAAACACAAAATAATCAATTAAACTAAACATGTTGAATACATTATACAAATGATGGACCGAAATCATAAATATCAAAAAAATATATTTTTCTCAGTAAATTATAAATGTCGAACATTTCTCACATATCTTTTAATAAATTAAAAGATTTACATATTTACACGGATATGGAATTGACAATAAATCAAACTAAAAAAAATATTCGCATGTAGACATGTCTATTCGTCGTAAATAATGCAGATTATCGCTTTTTACAACGTTAATAATAATCGGTTTGTGATAGCTAAAATAAGAAATGACTTTATCGAAATACTTGAAAAAATACATTTGTATACCTAATATATTAAACTAAAAATATTAAACATCATAAAGACACTATTGAATATATCAATTTTTTTATTTTATAAATATGAAGAGCCGTACCAGGTTTTTAATCATAAATCATGATTATCGTGCCATAAATGTACCTATGAAAATAAACGGAGTACCCTTTGTTTTCCTATATCACGCTGCCATGACAATCTGTCTCACAATGACTGTATGTATAAATATATAAATATATATATATATAAATATATATATATATATATATATATATATATATATATATTTATATATTTATATATATATATATTTATATATTATATATACATATGCAGGACGTAACGCAAAATGAGCCTAACAAAAGGGTAACGTTAAAAAAACGTTTACCCTCCTCCAAGTGGAAAGATCTAGATAACATACAGATGTTTTCAAATTAAAAAATATAAAAAATTAAAATTAATTAAGTAATGAACCCAAAAAATACATCATCACATGATTTTATACAGTATTTAAAATATCGGAGCTTCCAGGAATACGTTTTGCCAGGGGCGATGCAGAATTCCCCGGAGGGTTTTGCGCGTTGTGTCGTCGAAAAATTGTTACGATTTCTAACGACCCACCGCCACCATGTTGCCGTCGTCTGGGTCAAGTCTACGGGGATAAATTTTCCCCGTCACGTTTTTTTTCTTTCTCTCCCCCGATATGGCATGACAGCCTACACGGTCGGTTCGGCGGATGGATACCGTCGTTGGGTCGAAATGATTTTGGTTGTTATTGTTATTTATCGCCCGTCGACTGTACTGGGGGAGGTGATTCGTAGGTCGGGACGGCTTAAAACCCGCGTCGTCCTCGATTTTCTCGTTCACTTTCCATCCTTCTTATCTTTCACCCTGCTTGTGCATCCTGTCCTGGTAGAACGATAGTGTTGTACACCACTCACACCACGTCGCACCTGACGCCGGCGGCGGCATTCCACTCCGTTCGTGGTCGTCAACCTGTATCGCATTTGTCACCGCCCGTGCGACGCTCGGCATCGAAGCACGGAGGAGATGAAGAATTTTTTCCACAGTTCCACCTTCATCTCGCCTATTCTCCTTGACAACACCACAACATCTCTCTTCTTCTAACTGTTTATTCTAGCTTCCCATTTCTCTATCGTCACGCCCCCCCCCTTCTCTCTCTCTCACACTCTCTCTCTCTCTGATTCTCTCTCCCCTTTCTCAATTCTTTACCTCCTCCTCGATTCTGTTATCCCTGGTATACTCCTGCTATCCGTACACGTACACACGCGTATCATTATAATATTATCTATCTCTTGTGTGTAAACAGCAAAAAAAAAAAAAAAATAAATAAATACCTTTCCCTTCCCTCTAATCTCTTGATATATGTTTGAATATTCTTTATTCGTTTTCTATAAATTTGTAAGTTTCTCAATTACAGTATCCAACTCATTTCGACGTCATTTCTATACATCTCTGAAACCTTCGGCGCCGTTTTGATGAAAACTCACCTCACTTTTGTACACACAACTCTACCTCAAAGATGAAAAAAGGAGAAAAAAAAAGTACGTGATAATATTATTTAATCTTACAAAAAATCTACAAATCGGAATCGTTTTCAAAAAAATCCAAGATAAGATTTAATGAAAAGTTTTATTTTTTTTTTTTTTAATTTTTTTTTTTATAAATCTGCGCGATATCTGGATGATTACCAAATGGACTATAAAATACTGGCAGAGTATGAAAATGATTTCTAAAGACAATTTGTTGATTATAAACAAATGCTAAAGAGACATATTAAAGTTACATAAAATTTCTTTGGGCTTTTGAAAAATCGTGTTTAGAAATAAGGGTACACCTGTAAACGTTTTCCAAGGGTAAACATCAATCAGTTTTGGATACATACTAATATCGGACTATATACAACTTTAAGTAGAGACATATATATTGAGGGACCACTTGATTAGGTCAGAGAACAGGTTAAAAGACATAGGCCGTCGAAAGACCTTCAAACGCTCGAGACAGAAGAGTAAAAAAAAAGGCAGATAGCGGAAACTAACGCAAAATAGGTCGTGTCAAGCATTTACGACGCGTTGAAGTCAAGGAAGTACAAAAAAAAATAACGTCTAGCCCATACATTTGCCGTATCCTGGCCTAGAAAAAAAAATTGCGGATCTAGTGGTAACCCCGCAGTAAAACCGAATATCGCAACCGTTGCGGTAACGACGAGCAAAATAATGTATGCATGGACGGCTGGTCTCGACGAGTATTGCACTGCAGGCCGGTGCACCGGAGACGGAGTTTCCGGATGAATCTCCGCGATAATATTGCACAACAATATAACGTATTGAACCATCTCACGTCAGCAAGTGCGCCCGTGTGGGTGAATCCGGTACAATAAACTCGCGACGCACGTACGTGTGTTGCGAAATAATCGAGAGATAACTCCGTCACGTGTATAGGGAGAAGAGAAAAAAAAAATAATAAAATACCTTTCAGATACAAGAGCTAAGCAGAATCACGGGTATGACGTGACTTCAATACGACTTTTTACCGAGTAGTAGTGTTGCTTTTCGGGGGTGAATAATATATTTATTTTTTCCAAGCCTCTTTCAATTCGACCTGGTTCAAATCTCTTTACATAATTTATATATTTTATTATCTGTTTACTATCGACGACAGGGATGAAAAAAAAGGGGGAAGCAAATAAACGTTTGCGCAAGTGCTACTTCGACCGTTTATCGTCGGATCATCGCTACTGACATGGAAAACATGATATATTATAAAAGTATACGGAATTCGAAATCCGTGATGGAATACTTTTTAGTCATAGTTTTTATCGTTTCTGACCGTTACACGGCCAACTATTATCATTGATTCAATATTAATTTTATTATTTCATGTAAAACGCATTTAACAAGGGCCCACGAAATATTTTTCAAAACGATAATGTCTGTACCTATTATGAGGTTTTTTAGTTCAAAACTCGTGCATGGATGTATTAAATTATCATGTCGAATGAGGTTCGATTAGTTTGAAATAATTCGTCATATGTTATAATGAAAAGTTATTATAACCATCCAATTCACGAAACTTAACAGACTTTTCTTTGAATGAGTGCAAATAGGAATTTTTTTCAAACGTTTTTTTTTGCTCACTTGTATTCACGTTTATTACATCGCAAGTAAACTAAGACGTATTATGATGTTCTACACGCTGTTAATCATTTGCAACTGGTTATTTTTATTTTTTTTTTGATTTTCATGAATTTAAATACGATAAATTTTAACTAAACTATATATATGATACATTTTATAGTTACAGACAGTAATAATCGGTTATAACCCTGTTTGTTGTACGAATGGATTATGATAATAATTAAAACAGTGTGGCATCGAAATCCATTGACATTGGAATCTGGGTGTATGAATTTATATTTAAGATATGCGTTAAAACGGTCCGAATACAATGTAAAAAAGTAATCTGAGATTAATTATTCTCCAGCGCTACTGTTTATATATATGCGTTGTTTATAGTTTTTATATTTATATATTATTCACGTTCTTGAAGGTCATGGGAGGAGATATAGCTTTCCAATAAAAGCCCATATTTAAGTCGTGTAACTAATTTATCTTTTTTTAACATTTCAAAATATATGGATAATTTTTAAATACCAAAATATAAAAATGCTGAGAAATCAAATACAACTTTTCATATGAGGTTTGGTTTTTCATTAACACAACGCTTTGTAATATTTTAAGAACTAACCACAAACATTTGAAAATGAAATGAAAACGCTATTGTTGTACTTTGTTATACATTATGTGTTTTGTCCAAACAAGTTCAAGCCTGATTCAAATATGTAAGAAAAATATTAAAATCGTTGAGGATAAAATCTGACACTATAGTCAGTGAGAAAACAAGTTGGTTAAAAACATTATAATGAGACGAAGACTTTTTTGAATATAATGAAACATCAATTGAAATAATAATATAAGTTCAGTTTTATATTTTAAATGAAAATGTCTAACGCATACACCATCATTTGGTTGGAAAAAAACTGATGATCATAAGAACCACACGCCGGCGACCACGGTTGTCGTCAAAAAAACAAAACTTTAGAAAAAACGCTTCGTCATATACAACGACAGCTCGTCCTGATTCAAAATAAATCTTGTTTGATGCTGCATGTTTATATTATGTTCTTGAGAAATACCGTGGACAAACATAACGACAGGCAAACCGACAAAATTTGAAGTTACATAAAAACCTTTGATCATAAAGGATATTGTAGGACGAACAAAAAATCATTTGTGGCCATTCCTCGATGCTCAGTATTTATGAACGCTTAAAGTGACGTGTTGTACACTCCATAAGAAATTATAGAAATTATTATTCTAAACGTCATTTAACAGTTTTTTGAGTTAAAAAAAATATAAATTGTTCAAATAAATCATTTGATTTCAGTATGATTGTTTTTCTTAACAAAATCGAGTTTTAATATTAAAAAACCATTCACAGGATTTAGATAATTTTTAATATGATTATTTATGTCATCTTCTATCAACTAAATTAAATTCCCAGATACGGCTGATAGTTTGACGGGCACGCGATGTAATGTAATGTCAATGTCGTGTAGTCATGTCCTGTTGAAAATAATAAAACCGATGATTTTTCGCTTTAATTTTTATTTCACTGCGGACGAATTAATAACATAACGGCCACCAAAAACACAAATCATTAAAATATGGATTTAGTATATTTTATAGCCTGAATACTGAATGACAACTCAAATGTTAGTTTTTTCAATTAATTAGTGTTTGGTTTATTGGCAAATGACCATTTTTACGTTTAGATTTAAATGACGTGCCAACATATTTATGTGTTTGTAACCACGTCGTTTTTCCCCATCATATAAAGTTATAATAACATTGCGTTCGATAATAATTGATTTCACGCACGATAATAATAATAATAATAATAATAATAACGTTCATATGTTCCGTGAAATCTTGTTTCCCTAGTTCTTCCACTCGTTTTAGATCCTACGCCTATACGAAATATATTGGTGTCATTAGCACGTGCAAAAATATCTAAAAAATAAGTTTGTATTCATGTGTGTGTTTAAAAGGATTCGCGTTCGAAAAAATAATGAAAATAGTGAAAATAATAGTGAATAAAATGCAAAACACGAGGAACGTCGTGTTTCAGACGTTCCAGTAGTTGTAGTTCTTTTTTTTTCGTATTTTGTTAAATCACCGAATGCAGATAATATCACAAAGACGATATACATACATAAACATGTCTAATTGTTTTCGCCAAATTTTTTACCTTTTATAACGAATACATTTAAATTGTTTCGAAACATTAATAAAACAACAATTTTCCAAACATATAATTCATTTATTTTATTCACTATTGTCATAGGTATTTTAAATTTGCTGTATTGCATTCGACGACCGATATTTCCACGTTTTGGAAAAACAATCTCTTCTGAAAACATTGATATCAATGCTTTCTTTAATACAAATATTTAAAGTTTACAATGGCAAATTAATTGCAGTAAGTTTGTGTTGGGAAACGCATCTTGATTCCGTTACACACTTAAAATGTTTACACCTCTTAAAGTTTTATTGGAGCTTTAAATGGCATATAAAAAATTAAATTAAAATGTCTCATTAGGTACAAAAAAAAAAAAAAAAATAAAAAAAAATGGGAATAACACACTTAAAAATCATTCTGTACAACTTATACACTTATACTATGTGTATATTTGAAGATAGGTCGTTAAGGCTGTTTCATTACATCGTTTCGTGCCACTTTGTCGTCTCATATGCGCGGTGAACACTCGACAAACTTTAACAAACCGTGTGAATTATCGATGGGTTTCATTGAAATTACTTTCATGGTTGTATACGTTTCAATGCGTACACGTGAAGAACGAAACACTACATTCGTGAAACACACACACATACACACACACACACACACACACACACACACACACACACACACACACACACACACACACACACACACACACACACACACACACACACACATACACACACATGGTATTAGTCCATTTCATGGTATTAGTCACACTTATCATGAACAATTATTATTTCATAACATAACAAAAAACTGCTATTCCCTTTATTTTCACCAACTAACGTTTTTGCTGCCACGAAAAACAAAAAAAAGAAAGAGAGAGTGAAAACGCGACACCGACAAATCTGTTATCGTCCTTTGTTCGTGTAAATAATTGTCCATTACAGAATAATTTATTTAAGTGTTTGTATTATGCGCTCTTGAATTTAAAAAATATTATACAATTTCTGAACGATCAAGTTTATTGTTGGCAGTTCCACGGGAAAAATATAACTAAGCTGGAAAATAAAAATAAAAAACACCTGTCCGACTACTTTATACATTCACAATGCTCTCGCACTTTAGCTCATGTTTCACAATAAACACGATTGAATTTAATTTATTTTTTTTTTCCTAACGCATTTGAAAATTTGAACTCATTGAGATTTCTAGGAGAATCGTTTTTGAAATAAAATTATTATCACTATCCATTATCTAGAGGAGCAAATGGAACCCTACAATTGTATCATTATATCACGTCATTTTACCTGCGAGCAGCAGGAAATCTTAATCACTCGTTTTGAATGCACCTTTTATTACTAGATAATCGAGAATAAATTTATTTTAAATTCATTTTCAAACATTTCTTCACGAGTACTTGAAAATAAAATAGAATTTTATGTTGAATATGACTTCATTATGGATAACATGGCCGCTAGAACGTCACCGTAGTGATGAAGAGGTTAAGCGAGGCCTACACCATAGGTATACATTTGTAAGCGTGAAATAAATAGATATTACAAAATAGGCATACTCCGTACCATGGGTATTCATTCTTCCTCAGATAAGATAATGGTGATGAGTGTTTCGCATTTTACAACAATGATAAATCATTTCTTTAAAATAACGATTCTCAAAAAAGTTTCAGTTATTTAAACTTATAACAGTTTACACGATTTACCGTTTTTAGTTTAATTGTTTGAAGGTGTTTTTGACCAGACTTGATTAAAAGTTTTTATTAGAATAAAAAAGATTTTTTTTTTTTTTTTGCGGAAGATCTAAACATGGTGTTTTATTTGTATTCAAAGTTGTATAATGATTAGATGGTCCTATTATTTTTCATAAACATTTAAAGTTGAAAATTGATGTAAAACCAGTTGATTCCATAAATATGGTAAACAAATTGAGTTGAACGCTTATAAAAAACAATTCTTGCTCAAGTTTCTTAAGATTTTTTCAATTTCATTAATTAGCTATGTAAGTTAGGTCATTTTACATTTTAAGATATTTTAATCAAATATTAAAAAATGTCTTCAAAATTATCTTTCAAAAATGAGGTGTTTCGTAGGTTCTATTTTTAGCTCCAAAATTAAATTTAGTTTAAAAAAAAACCTATCGTTAATAACAGAAGTTATTAATATATATGGTACAAATTTCAAGTTTTTATCAACATTACTTTTGTAGTTATGATTAGTAATAACTGATTTAAATGGTAGAAATCGATTAAGTGAAAGCCTCATTTACGGTAGTTTTTCCTCACACTTTAGACGTACAATATGCGATTTCCGATATTTAAAGTTGACAGATAAAATTGTTTGACAAAGTGTACCAAAAAGTAACTTCAGAAGCAATAAATTAATAAATACCAAATCAATAGATTTTATCTCACTTCTCTTAAAATCTTTAATAAAAGTTATGATGTATTAATTATCGAATTATGTTGATGATTAATCTTTATATAGTAAAACATTCTGACCTAAATGTTCTATTTTGTTTCGTACAAAGTGTTCACATGCACTGAAAATTGAAAGTGTATTTAAATAAAATTTCTGCAAATTAAATTGTTTGATTTCAGTCACACTGTGTAAATACGTAATAACCAATCATATACTAGTCTAGTGTATTTGTGTAGTCAGTATTTATGTTTAAATTGTTTGTTTAATATATCGTATATATTATATATATATTATTGTAGTTTTAAACACATATGGTGATTGATATTTCATCGATAACTAACTATATTAGATTGAAATTTTGGGAGAGGTAAACCGGGGTACATTTTGAATTAATCGTATGTTGGAGATACATTCTAAGGTTTCACTAAATTTGCACTTCGCGTGCACGGTAAATTGGAACCTCGTCTCAGAATTTCAAAACCAAAATCGAGCAATACATTTAGATTTCATACGAATATTTGTGTTTTCACTATTCTTGCGACAACACAGTAATTATGTGGATGGTGCACTTCACAGTAAACAATTTGATCATCTCAATAGGGGTAAAAAACCAAAAGACTTGGTACCAATAACATGGTCCAGAACAAACTAAGCAAAAACGGACAACTTTATTCCTATTTTGAAATCGCATAAGGATGGGGTGAGAAGTTCGATACCTAGTCATTACGACACTGGAATGGAGGTTAACGCGAGCACGTTACGCAACGCAAAAACTATAACAGCGTATGCGTAATACAGCCAATCACCCAATGGTCTACGACCGGTAAACGGGTCTCATGAGAAAACGGTACCCGCCATCAGACCATCACACTTCAATCTCGAACTCGGCCCTCGACTATGGCTCACGTAATGCCATAGTTTCCTTGGAACGCCGGCAACGGCCCTCGGAAATCACCGACGTCTCGTTTGAATCGGTATTCCATATTCCCATCCATTCATTTTCAACATTGTTTTCAAATCAATCTGCTTGTGTTATGTTAGAATTGATAACTACGTTTGTTTTTGTATTCTGATTTATTTATTTATTTTTTAAGTGTTGTTATATACAAACCGTGTAAAACAATACATTGAAGTTATATGTTGCCAGTGAGAAAATCCACTCAACAGATAACCAGATATGAAATAAAAACTTTGGTTTCCATGTAAATATCACGTTTAAAATAATTAGTATGCACTGTAATGGTTTGTTTGCCAATTGACATCGGGTTTTAAGGTAAGGTTAGGTCAAGTTAAATTCTTTAGAGACGTGCTAATTGTTTTTAAGTCTTCATTTTTTATGGTTCAAATTATTTGAACACTGACTGTATTAATTTCATCTTGATATCATATCATCCGTACATGAAAACGAGATAATATTCCAAAGCCGGTTGATCATCAAACTGGTGATTTATTACAACAATACAATATTGTGTGCGTTTTTCAATGGCAGAGTTATTTTATTTTTATTGTTTTTGTAATTGACGGGCGTGGTAACCGACGGAACTACAACGTAGAAGCTTGTTATTCAGAAGAGAGATAAGGAACGGTAAATAAAACCAGATTATACTCGAGCACATAGTTTCACGACAACATTTAATTTCTGAGTGAGATATCGTGATTTGAAAATATTATTTACTTTTGACTACAAAATAATGAAAAAAAAACGGCGCTTCTCCAGTATAGCATTTATATGCGTTACGTATGAAATGAAACAGATAATGAGAACAATACAAGCAATATCTAATAATAGTTATGATAATAATAATTATACTTCGATTGCGTTGGCCAAAGAGAAAACGGTATCGTCGTATAACGATATACCAGGAAAAAGATCTCCCCTTCTCATCGCACTACGCACCTGTCCGACTGAAAGTTTTGCAGTTTTCGAGTGCGTTCGGCCACCTGCGCTTTCTCTACGATCGGTGGTCTAATAGCCTGCCACTGCATTAACGGAATCGCTTTGTATATATATTTTATTTTTATGTATCATGTGATCGTGTTGAACACTTCTTTGTGCACGATCATAATAATATGTCACGACGTCTGCAACGAGGAGATTGTGTGTGTCGAAAAACTTTCTAGCGCTTTGCAAATAACATCGAGAAAAGCATTGTTATTTCGCCAACGAATCTCGAAAAGATCTCCTTCCACCTACATCATGGCCATGCTGATAGAGAATGTAATTTCAAATTTCGGTTGACTAAGACTAATTAAGAGAGCTGAAATCATAAAAATTTTCCTTACTTCAATACCACATGATATTGAATGCCTACCCATCGACATGTTATTTAGCTTAGTTTTAGATGTAATGTACAAACAATAAAAACCGACAAAATATGTGGTTTGTGCGTGTGTGTGTGTGTGTGTGTGTGTGTGTGTGTGTGTGTGTGTGTGTGTGTGTGTGTGTGTGTGTGTGTGTGTGTTATAGTACGTACCTTACGTTTGTATTAAATTATACATGTTGTGTTCTCGAAAACAATTTTAAATGTAGGAAAAATTATATTTTGAAGTTACGAGTCATTATGACTATAATGAGCACAATAACGCTCATAATAACAAAAAAAAATGTGGCAAAAAATCGTACAATTCTTTTATTAAGTTACAATGTAAACAAAATCAATGTCATAGCTTAAAATTTTGGCATTATAAGACAGAATATCGATAATATTTAATCTTTTTTTTTTTTTTAAATTAAGTAAATATTTGCAATAATTTAATTATTTTTACAAAGATGAAAAATTAAACTGTTTTAAATTGTTTAAAGAAAAAAGACAAAAATCTGTAATTATAGTAAAATTATTTATCGAATAGCAATAAAGATCAATATAGATACTTTATACAACCAAATTGCATGCCCACGCAATGCACATATTTTGTTAAAAAAATACATTGTCTGAAAAATATAGTTTTAAACTCCATGATTGCTTTTGCAGGACATTATTTTGTATATTTCTTTGTTTTTCACCCATTCAGATATTTTTTGCCAAACGTCAACTTTTAAGTTTCCCTTTATTTATAATTTGATTTGTGAACTTTGCAAAATTACATTGTATGTCTATACAAAACGTCGAACCCTTAACAACCACCATAGACAGCTTCACTTTCTTTCTACTCCCGAATATGCTACACTTAATAATACAATCCCCTCCTATTATCTACTCTTTAAATCTGCCTGGTACTACAGTATTCAACTCTAGGGATCAGATAGAATCTCAAAAATTTGCGAATTTAAATATTTCTCATCCAAATGTCTTCTTCAGATAACCCAATCTACATTTTATACATAAAGTGGTACCCTCCACAGAGATTTTCTTATTTCAATTTATGGATAGATAAAATGCCAAAATTCAATGAATATTAAGACATGCATCTGTATTTCTTTTCACATCCAGTGAAAACGTTTTTATGTTTTTATTATGTCAATTCATTGTACCATTTATGGTTCTCCATAACAGTGATTTGTGCTCAATTAATAATTAAAAATAATTTCTCGAAATAACCTACTTAAATTTTCATCGATAAAAAAATGCAATTTGCCGTGGAAACGTTATGAAATATACCATAGTTGTATAAATTCAACTCTAAATTGTAGAAAAAAAAAACAGTACAATAAGTGTTTAGTTTTATAAGATATTTTTTTTCTAATTTTACTTGTAAAAATAATCTTCTTACGATATTACATTTTTTCTCATGAAAATTATACATTTTTATTTAATTTATTGATTTTATAAAATCATTGTTTAACGAAATCTCTTATAATCACTAATGTATTAATCCAAGACATAGACAATGTTCTTTTTGATTAAGTGAGTGAATGAAAGCACTCCGAAGAGCTATTAGTCATGTTATTTACATTATTTAGTTCGGCTTTAGTAGAAAACAAAATAAAATGTGACGCACTCGACTTGTGGGACCTGTGATCACTAAATAAGACCGTGAAAACACTTTTGAGTTCACTAGTCACAAGAACAAAGCGTTACTTAAACACAAATCGCAGCCACGGTCGAAGGTGGTTTTTGTTATTTGTTTGAATCGTGTAGATTTTTCTAGAAAAGTTGTCTGCAGATGACAACCATGTCAACACAGACCCCACCGTATCAACAGCGAACGTAACAACGAAACGAACGTCATGAGATATGTCGCGTTGTATGCAACGCGCTTTTGGATCGAGCGGATCTGTGTATATGGCACCGCGCGTCATACGTACTATTCATTTGAACAACCATTACTATAAACCGTATTGTTGTAGACGCACGCGACGAATAAAACGTAATGCGCTCTACGCAAACGACTACAGAAGCTGACTAGAGAACACCCGAGAATTCGTTAGACTATGACTGAAGCATTCACCACGATCCGCCATCGGATAGTTATTTATTTGTCCTGTTCGAACGGATTTCTCTCGAGAAGTATTCTGAAAATGGACTGTGAGTGACAGACACGTCCACGTGGTGGTCCTCGTAACAGCTACGACAGGAGGAAACAATAGTGTCACGACTGTGTGACAGGTGGCGTTTTTGAACATTCTGCCATGTGTGATCGGAGAACGCTAACCCTTGAATGCGATCACGGTATGATATAATCATGACACAGAGAATGCTAAGCACTTCAAATATTTTCGATTTAGGTACAGGTGTATACGTTTTTCCATTTTATACCACTAAATACCCCGAACATTGTTGATGTCATATTTACCGATGCAAAATGTATTCTTGTAACAACTGTACCTGAGAAAATTTCCTAGAAAATATATAAATATCCTATTGTATGGGTACTATAGTATACTTTCATAATCATTCGTTGAAATAACGACACCTCTTCACACTTCTCATCTTACCAACATTTTAAGTGGTTCAATCGAGTTGCGACCGTATAAGCGATTCTTCATTGTTGTTAAATACATCGCTCTCGGCCCGTTCAAAATGTAATCAAATGTAAATCGGAATCATTGTTTTTTTACGTTTATTTTGGTGGGACATGGTTACCGGTGAACAGTAATTTTGATTCCGTGAAATTGTACCCCGTGTAAAATTTCACTAGCAATATTTTATGCCCTAGAATAAATTTACGAAGGTAAAATTCTTCAAGCAAATATCTACCCCAGGTAAAATGTCATAATCTGGTCAATATTTACTCCCTTGGAAAACTGTATCAAGAGACAGAAAATTCCTGGTGAATTTTCGCAGTGGATAAAATCCACATATTTTACCTCGAGAAGTACACTATCACCGGGTTATATTTTCGTTGCTTTTCTGGTGTTTTCAATTGTTTTCGTCTATAATGAACGCACGATTTATAATAAATAATAATAATAATAGTGAATAATAATAGTGATAACAATGTTCCTCGACACAAATACTCGTGAAGAATATAACTTTCTATGGAAGATTATCCAGTCAAATTGATGGCCTGTTTCATTTCCGAACTGTGTCTAAAGTGCATTTGAAGTGGGTGCAGGGTTAAAATCACTATCCTTGTCACACGCACACAAACACACACACACACACACACACACACACACACACACACACACACACACACACACACACACACATACACACACACATAAAGAGGGTGTTTAACTAGTGGGGTGGCCTATTGTTAATTTTGTTCAAAAGCTGACGATCACGATATCGGACGTGAAGACACTAGGTTCCATTTGGACATCCCGGCAACGCGGCTAATCCCCAGAAGCATTAAATCGGGTGATAAGCCAAACGTTACCGTTTACAAATTCAACGACACCGCTGCCTCCGTCGTCCGACGGAAATCGCCCAATGTGCTCCAGGCGTTTGTCGTTTTCCGGTACTTACCCGTTTCGTCGACGATTCGTCGTTACGGCGGTAGAAGCTTGTCGATTTACGGATAGAAATATATACGTGAGCACGCGGGAAACGTCGGCGCTTGTCCGTTACCGTGTAATGTTATCTGAATAATCAACGTTTGAAATCGATCAGAAATTGTTTTGTAAATAATGAAAATATTTTTTTTTTCGTTTTTCATATGATGAAAACTATTTAAAAATACTTTTATTGTAAATAAAATGAAATATATCTAGTAAATTGTGGCTTTAAACACGGCTATTTTTTCTCAATAAATGAGCGATATAGACAAATAAATATTAAACAGTAATGATAAACTAATATATATTTTATTTTCATTGAAATGAGTTCTTTGAAAAATAATTTTAAAATATATTTGACGTTTATAATGTTGAACAAGATACTGGAAACATTGCAATTTATGATTAACTTCACGGGCTTTTACATAATTATTATTTTTCTGAGAATATTAAAAAAGGAAATGAAAGAAAAAATGAAGAGTTAAAAATGACTCAGTGGAACTAAACGTTTCAACGGTGAACTACTACAATAATGACAAAATAAAAAAAAAAACAACTAAACTTATTACTTCTTAGAAAATCCAGTTATGGTTATCCACGCAACGTTGTTTGGCACAAGAATAGTATGCTACATCTTCGTACAAATTATATCGATAAAGAATAAATGTACATATTCGTATTGTTAACGTTTATGCACTATCTAAGAGATAGAAAAAATTTAGCTTTTAATTTTCCATTTTTATCGGAATTCAAGTGACCAACACCATATTTACAGTGAAATAATTATAGTCCGGCTTAAAAAAAAAAAATTCTTAAATTCATTGGAAAGAAACTGCCACAATATTTTTGAGTTAAATCTATTTCTTTATTATTTTTATCGTCGTGTTTTGAATAAGACGATAGCTCCACGTGTGATCACATACCATGTATTTTAATTTTCATATGGTTTTTTACGCGTTTAATTGTTGTTGTTCTTACGTGTGTAATTGTGTTTGGGTACCTTTATAAAATGCATGGTCAACAGTTAAGTGGAATTTAATGGAATTTTCAAAGTGTTGTAGGTTTTGAATTTTCTCGATCTATTTTTTTTTTTTTTTGTATTATCCACAATAGAACAGCATTGCTCCAAAACAGTATTCTCATGCCTGTAGTAAAATATGGAAAATACTCGAATGTACCAGAATTGGTGATTTTTGGCAGTACACGAAATCAGTGAACTATTCGTAGACAACATTGCATTCTATCTCATATTATGATGAAAATTTCCGATCAATGGGAAACGGATCACCTAAAGGGTCAAATAGTTATTACTTGAGAACCCACAGAATACGTCTTGTATTCATTATTCTCTTTCATGTTGGTGATAAAAAAGGAACCCTTAGAAATAATTATCACGTCATCAGACTCATGATAACGTGAACCTTCACCGACATTTATTATTACTAATTATTTCCGTTGAATGGAAACGGTCTCCAGGTTTAAGAGGCCCACATGACCAAAAAGTACGTGAAGCACTGTGACGCAAGACACAAAACGGGCTCGGCATCGTATTTCCAGTCATGTCAATGACGTTCATCTCGTAAGCTGCTAAAATAGTGAACTGGACTTTGAAACGTCGCCGCTGCCTCGTCTCGCCGTTCATGAAAGATCATATTACAATAAACGTTTCGAGTTTATGATCGCTCCCGGAACGCCGAACATCGGAGGAGGATCATTTGACTCTCAGTTAGCGGGGGGAAAAAATAATCGAAAACGAATAAAGAAAAGCCCGATTAGTAGGAAATAATATCCAGTCCCAGGTTCATATTTTAGTGTTCGTGACCTTTCCGTACCTTTTCCTCCATGCGGATGCTTCTTGCTACCCTACGTCATAATAATTTTCATGCACTGATATTGAGATTTATGGAAAACAATCCATTGAACGCCGTGTGGTGGTATGTACACACACACACACACACACACACACACACACACACACACACACACACACACACACACACACACACACACACACACACACACACACACACACGCACGCACGCACGCACGAACGCACTCGCACTCTTACACAAAACACGTCATATTGTTCGTCATACCTGCACGACGTTTGCCAACATCCATCACTCTTACGAAATGGCGGTCGATCACTACTTCGGGAACGACTGTCATGCGGGTGGCCCCGAGTTGTTTTGTCCACGCACGCACGTTTGAGTGTTGACTGCAAAACCACGACCTCACCAGTAGGTATTTCGAATCCCCACCATAACGTGGGACGTGGTCGTCGGACGTATTCACGCGACTCAGTTGAGGAGGTCACGATTGTTTTCAGAGGTTTATCTCGTACACTTGTTTCGTTATTCATCGAGTAATATTAGGTTTGTTTTTCAACTGCGAAAACTTGTGTTTTATTCAATGAATTTGAGTTTTTTGTTTTTTTGCTTTTCGTTTTTTGTTTTTTGTTTTTTTAACACATTGCTTATAGATACTTTGCGATTTTACGAAAAAAAATATTTGTCAGCTATTTTCATCTACATTTTTCTTGACATTTTTAATTTTCTCAAACGGTAACTACCGTTGATAATAATACATTATAAAAAAGAATAATTTTCAGGAAATTTTAATGTTTCCGTTACCTTCTAATATATTTATATGTTTGCATTGAAAAGAGTTCAACATATTTTTTCTTTTATGAAATGATACCAGAAAAGTGACAATACATTGTTACTTCTTCTTTCAATATATATTTACTGTCTCAACACCGGTATTTTAAATATAAAGTACTGAAATCTTTGAAACAAATAATTCAATAATACAATTTTAAATATCAAAATTAAAAAAATATGTATATATTTGTAATATCGTGTTATGAATGGTAGTTTCAATTAGGAAAACTAAGAAGACTAAAAAGTATTAAAGTTGCATATTATTATTGTCATACCACCGTAGCGTAAACTAGAATACAATGTATCCCGTTGGTTAATTTGATTCAATAGACAATACGAGTACACATGAAGACAAAAATAATAAGTTAAAAATCAGTTTGTTGGTTAGTCCGCACAGAGTCCCTATACGACTAAAAGGCATATCCCAACAGAAATGTAGTTTAATTTATAATTTAAAATATAATTCAATAATGGTCAATGATAATATGAATATGTTATGGAATAATATATAATATTTTTTTGTTACTCTAAATTGTTACCAGTTTGTAGGTACAGAGTAAACACTTTCCAATACGATTCCGGTTCTCACGTAATTACGTAGAAATCACGGTTTGTTTCGAAAAACTTTTAGAATGACTCTGGCGATGAATCATACAAATAAATTACTTTAAATAGTTACTTGTTTATTTATTGTGATATCCTGCGATAATATGTGGAGTATGATAAGTTTCAAAGTAACATAGTTTTTCTGAAAATCAAATATTACACGCTGTACGCCAAACTCAATTGTTTAATAATCTTTATAATTATTGAAAATTAGGTTATAAAGAATTTACGAGTGAAGTTAAATAAATATGTTATACTATGTGATGATAATTCAGTGACTATTGCCCTAAAAATTGTGATATATATAAATATATCATAAATTATTAGATGTTTTATTGGTACGAAATATACAACTATACAAAATGTTGCATAACAGTAATGGTGATATATTAAGTAGTTTATATCATAAATTATACCTAAAAAGTATCAAGTATTTAAATTATTTTACTCACATAAATTAAATTATTTTTATTATTTTTTTGTTCTTCGCATACACTTTCACATAGTGTACATTATATTAAATGTAACATATTTGATTGGTATGTTTCGTTTATTTTTACTTTTCGGAATAGGTATTTATTACGCCATTCAGTTTAAGATACGATTTATTACAGTTTTTCAAACGTGTATTAAGAAGATTTTCACAATAAAAGGTGCTTATAAATATATTGCATCAAATGAAAACTCATGTAGGCACAATATACTTTATGAGTACGTTTTTCTGTACATAAAAAATATTGCCTATTTATGTTTATGTGTGTTTTTCAAACAAATTGTGAAAAGTAGTGATTGATTTTAAACCCATGAGCTTAAAATACGTAAACATTTGTGTTGTTATCTTGGAAAATTGAACAAACTTATATCTTAAACAATATATCTTTAGTTTTGGGAGAATAGTCATCGATCCATCATACTTCTAGTTTATTGATTAATACAATGTATATGATATCATAACATAGGGAATATAATAAGCATTAATTGACAGTGAAGTTTGTGGCGGAACGATATGACAAGGTAAAAAAATATTCAAAACATTTTCTTTATCCTATATGCATCTACAAGAATATAACAATTATATTTATATCTGGTTAAGCAATAACAATGCTTTTATTTTTCCCTGAAGCCAAAGATAAACAATAAAAATATTTTATCTCAAGAATTCGATGATAAACAATTTTGATTTTAAAATCGAACAATGGTAGTTTATGCTTTATTTCGTGTTGGAAACAATTTAATCAAAAATATAAAATGTTTTCAATGAATTCCCAATACTGCTTTAAATACACGGAAATAATTTACTGCTTTGTATAAAAATGACTAAAAATATTAATTAACTGCACATTATAAGAAAAGGTTATAACTAGCATCATGCAATAATAGGCACGCATACACTCAAAAGTATTAACATTTTTATTTAATTTGACAATAGACGATAAAATTGCGTAATATTCATTAATTATGACAAAAAGTGAGCCGATTGGATCAAACCGCTCTCCTCTTGGTAAATCATATGCCAAATCACCACCGCGTTTCAGTCATGACTTCTATTGTTCTCCTTTTTATGGCAGCCAAATTAAAAAACTTATTGAGCTAAAAAAACGTCTCAGAGATCTTTCCATCTCTTATTTTTGTGTTGAAAAAACTGGAATGTTCCTAAAATAGATCTTCCAAAATTAAAGTCAAGTTTCACCTCTGCCTACAATAAAACGTTTGCGGTTCATCAAAATGAAATTATTTTTATTATAATGTAAAACTTGATATTTCTCTCAGCACAGCTGTGTATCTATTTTGCCACTACATTGCGCCGTGCATTATTCAGATAATACCAGAATGAGTACCCCTTTTGGTAAATCAGATCAAATTATACAAATGTTAACAATTTCCACTGATAATTTGATTTTATCATAGAAAATGTACATTTTAAAATTGAAAATGATCACAATACATAGCGCACTAAAACCATGTCCATAATTAATCAATTTTCTATCATCATTATTAGATACGTTTCGTCTTCATAATCAGCATAAAATAATATGCAAAAAACAAATAAACAACCTCAATATTAATACTCAATAGTTTAGTAATTCAAGTTGCACTTTAAAACTGTAAAAACAATTATTTATGTCGGAGAAAATAAATTCATAACATAAATTATGAAAACAGCAATTGTTGACTGCAACGGTAGCGACGTTATTAGCAGTTGCGTCTCAGGCGTTAAAAGTTTTCGACAATTTTTAGAATCATTCATTACGCACTACATTTTTCGCACATTCGTTTTTCTAGTCGTGGTAAGGAAAAATATATGCTCACGTAAAACCACTGATCATCACCGATGCCGAGTCTCTTGAAATAGACTTGACGTATAAAATAAGGTGACCGAAATGAGAAAAATGTATTTTACCTTTTATCGAAACGACAAGCGTATACAAACTACATTTCACTCCGGATTAGTTTGAAAACACGTTTTTAAACAAAATGTACCTGAACAAGTCATTTTCCTTGGAAAAGTGGGGTTTGGAAAACGTACTAGAATAAAACGTATTAAAAGGTTAAACCTAGGACGAACTTGGCTTAAGTTACTGTAGCCGTCCATTACACACACACACACACACACACACACACACACACACACACACACACACACACACACACACACACACACACACACACACACACACACACACACATACACACTTTATGTGGATGTAATAGGAATTTGGAAGACTACACCTCCATCAATACAAAAAGCCCCAAAATAGTGGCTACGTACAATAATGTTATCAGATAATATTATTAACTTGTACATATTTATAATCATATTAGTTTTTATATAGACTGAGTTATTATTGAGTTAGAAAGTCAAAATAATAAAATTATCTTTATAATGTATATTTTATTTACGTGTTGAAATAAAAATCGTAATTGGGAGGTCATACCCAAAATACCCCATGATTTGCTGTTTTTAATACGTAAGAATATTTAAGTACGTCATTAAAATTCCATAAAATGTTCACCTATGACTCACACACGTACGTATATACTGGTATGACACAATCCCGAGAAATACTAACATCCTGACTCGGTTTGGAAAGGAAGAAAACTAATTTCGATTTTTATTTATTTTTTTTTTTTTATTGTTTATTTTTATTGTTTATTTGACGTTTTGTGAAGTCGCGTTTCATTTCAACATTTAAAAAATGACTCTTAAGATATATTGAGCTAGCCAACCAGCTAACACTATGAAATCAACTATTAATAAAACCACTTGTGGAAATATAGAGTACGCTATTTCTAAAGTTTTAAAATGAACCCAAAGTAATTAAGTAATGGATGCAATGTCACTCTAAGATTTTTTTTTAGTTGAACGGACAACGTCTATTACAATACATAACCTTATATAATTTCAGTGATAATATAAGTGTTGGTTAATAATTGTCACGATCCGACATTAAGTTGAAAATGAATAAAACGCTCGCACGAAAATGTTCGCGACAAAATTAGTAATAATATTACCTTGGCGATCATGACCTCCATATGAAAACAGTAAACGAGGAAGCACGCATTTTCTACACACGATTCCATAAAAAACTCCAAACTCATTCTAACCCTCTCATAAAATTTCTTTCCATCCTTACTCTCCCAGGAAATCCTAACCGCAGATTAAAGAGAAAATGGTGCCGTGACCTAAAATAAAATTTTAATGTCTAATGCCAAATAATCTGGTCAAAAAAAATAATAATTAAATAATAATAAAAAAAAAACTAACTAATCAAAAGCCAAGAGTCACTAATGGGTGGTTGCTTAACTCACAACTTTCATGTTATATGTAATGCACTCAGCATATAAACTTACTGTGCAAAATTTTTATAGATCGTTTATGTCAAATAAAAGTAAAAAAAAAAAAAACCTTGACGATCGATGAACGCCTCGTCATCGACTAGTAATTATTTTTTTTCGCTTTTGTAGTGTAGAGCGAAAAGCAAAAGATCGTCAACATTAATTATTATAACTTATTTTTATTCGACTCAGAAAGATAATAATTTAAAGCGGTGTGTTTATTTTTTCATAAAAAATTTTTTATAATTATCCGTTTCAAATAATTAAAAATCATAATTGAGCGTTACTTTTTTCACTCTGTAATAATATCTCACGTACAACCCCATGATTTAAACGTCGTGACGCTGTCGTTCTGCGAAAAAGACCGACGTCGTCGTGTCTGCAATTAATAAACGTTTAAAAAATATATTTTACTGAAAGTGATATATTACGTTTACTATCGTTTTGTATTTCTGCGACGAAATTCGTTTATGACGACATTCAAGGGACCTGCAGCGAAACAAAAAACGGAATCGGTCATAATAAAAGATACTCTCGTAAAACGAGTATGTATAAATCAAACCCCACGTCACGTTCTTGCAAAAGGATAATCAGAAGACGGCCGTTGATCATTAAATCCAAAATATCTTGGTGTTCTTATGAGGATATTTCGACCTCAAGTCCAATAATCTAAAACGAGAAAATCGTAAACTGTAATAATACTATCAGCCAAGACACATTTACATAAATCATATTTTATTAAAATACAACGGTACGAGATTTGCGAGTAGTGACCAAGTTCAACAAATAGTTTTTTTTTATAATATGTATTTGTTTTAAAAATAATTTTATCTTTCAAACCAATTTTGTTTTTCAGTCAGTCGAGTTTAGGTTTCAAAGCTTAATATTGAGATATCTGATCGTTGAACATCTCCATCTGTCCGTATAGTTATACCAACACATAGTTACCAAGGATTTTATTCATCAAAAAATTAGATATCATACGTCATTTCTGATAAAATTTGTATTTCAACTTTGAAATAATTCAAACAATTAACTAATTTGCCTCGCTAAACAAAAGATTAATACTAATATAGTCAATTTGAAAATGATAGAGAAATGTATTCCACATTGTTAAAAATAAATAGAAAATAGGAAGTCCGGCAAGTTGATTAGGGGGATTTTCTTAAAAAAATACGTTTTTTCGAACAACATATATTTTTCTTGTGCGTGACGCGTGAGAATCAATAAAAATTTGCCGAAACTTAGTCACATTATCAAGATACGATATGGAAGTATATTTTTAACGTCCCGAACATTTTCACGGGCATCGATCAATCCACAAAAACATTGCATTATTCACACGCTTTAAAATAATATGATAGATTTTCCGTGTCAAAACATTAACTTAAATAAGAACATTTATAACACGAAGAATGAAACATTCATTAACACCCACATCATGTGTTCGTATTTTTATTTTTTTTTGTAACATTATTATCATTGTACATAATGTTTTTTATTATTATTCTAAGTGACGGTACGCTAATATTATTGTACTGAAACAATATTCTAAATTTGATTTTAATTTGATTTGCAGATTTTTTTTTATTAAAAACTCCCAAAAATTATACTTAACTTAATAGATTAACTTGTATGTGCCATTAAATTTATATTGCAACATCTTTTAGCATAATTCTTCAATTTTGTTATGATAAATAACATATATATATATATATATATATATATATATATATATATATATATATATATATATATATATATATATATATTGTTGAACTGAGAATGCTTAAAAAAAGTTATTTGCTTCTAAAAATGTATAAATCTCAAATAATTGACAATAGTGATTTTTTTATTTTCAAGAAAAGAAGTTAATAAGAAATATCTTATTATATGTACACAATATACAACATTTTTTTTTTACATTTTTTTCATACATACTTTTTTCAGTCAAATGATATACATACAAAATTAATGTGCAGTTTTCAAAAGATATTTTTTATTTTCTTGTACACTATAAATTCTAATGCCAACAAAATAGACGGAACGAGAACATATTCTTACAAAACATTCGAAATATTAAAATTAAATAAAAAAAAATATTAAAATATTAAAATATTATAATATTATAATATTATAACTTTGGCTCAGGATTATCACTCACATTATCGTGCTTTTTTCATATTATATAGTAAAATTAATATTTCTGAATTCAATAATTTTATATGTAATAACGTAAGGCATGCTAAAACCTAGGTACAGTGTATAAAAGAAAACGTATAAGTAATTACGACATTCTTTTACGATCCAAAAAGTATTATATTACAGTTCGTGTACATTAAAATTGTAAACTTTGAATCACGCGCTCGTAACAATGTAGGTAAATACGATATATAAAAAAAAAATAACAAAGTGCAATTTCATTTTATGCGTCTTTTTATAACTGCAATAATAATAATAATAATAATTGCTAAACGTTCTATATAAAAATTGAATGAATTCGACTTTGCTCGAAATTATAGCACATTAAGACAGGTTAAAAATTATACACAAAGGAGTTTTTACATTGAGCTTTTTTATCATTATTTTTGTTTGACAATAAATGTTGTACGTAGTACAGTAGTTAGTAGTTAGTTCAGGGGTAGTCGAAAAATACAACTTAACTGGTGCAATTTTATGCGTTTTCAGAACTATGACAATTTTTTTAATGTGTCTTAATTTAATGACAAGCGATTACTTTTACAGATTTTTATCTAAAAGCGTGTTCCATTGACATATTTATGAGACAAAGGATTTTCATACATTATTTGCACGAGCGTGTGCGTGTGAGTGCATGTGTCGCACGTGCACGTGTCAAGGGCCAAACGAAAAATTAGTTTATTGTACATAATAAAAGCAATAGAATATATTATATATATTAACTTTGTATAATTTTGAGCAATGAATAATTAGGCTTGGTGTCACTTATGATTTCTTTTATGTTGTCAGCCGACGGTGATGATTCCTTAGTTGTCTATGAAATATCTATGGTGGACAAAGTAAAAGACAATTTTTTTACCCAATCGAAGATTTACGATTCATAAATATTGATACATGTGTTGTGTAACAAGGTCTAAAATTTTACATCAAACCTTCAGTATCGGTAAAACATAATAATATGTAAACATTTTTCCTTGATCATTATAGTCTATTCACAGATATATTTTATATCGATGCATAATTATATTTCTCAATCAACAGATTACTATCATCAGTGATTCTTTGCGTCCTTCGCGTGAAACAAACGTTTTCGACTAATACAAATCATCAGATCTTTTGTTTCTGATTGTAGCACTTTTAATAAATTGATGTAGAAAAGTAGAGAAAAAGTTACGAAATGTTTTGCACATAAAGACCTTTCACCTTTGATAAACGATTTTTTTTCTAGATATTCTTAACATTCATGATTTTTCATGTCTCGTTTTGAGTAATATTTATAACATAACTATTACAACTTAGAATCAATTCTTCAATAACATTAATATGGTTAACTTTAATGTTTGTAGATGAAAGAATCGATTTTTTTTAAATTAAAAGAAAAAAAAATCACATTATTTTTTATCGTTCTCAATAAATTCCTTAAGTATTTTATGATTAAAGTCGTAAAACACACAGTCACAAATAAATAAATACATGTACAAAAAAAAAAAAAAGAAAAAAAAGACATCTTTTAAAATACGTTTTTACAAATTGAAAAGAAATCGTTCTTTGTATATTTTCAACAATTAAATAAAATCGAAGATACATCGTCTTATTACTAAAAGTTGTATTGGGAAGTAATCTTATAAACATTTTATTTTTTCAATTAAATTGGTTAATAAATATGTAGTGGATCGATTTATTATTTTGTTCAATATGATGACACGAACTAAGAATACACATCACGAACAAAAAAATATGATAAATAATTCATATACTCAACTAATACGTATAATTCTGTAGTCAATAATATAATTAAATATTATTTAATTTTTTATTCCAAGTGAAGAGGACAATTATATTGGTTTTACATTGATGTTTTTTTACACACGTTCATTACAACCATTCCCAATTTATCCATATTTATTAGGTCTATTAAATTTCATTGGATTCAATTTTATAATTTAACTGAACTATTTAAATTAAGACGAAAAGTTTATTTCAGTACAGGCATAATTTTAATTTGGTTTAGTGACATGTTTCTTCTTCTTTTTTTCTTTAAAAACTACGAGTTATATTATATCGAATTCATCGGTCGATCGGTTATTGATTTAATTTATTTGATTTCATAATTTTTTGATCGAATTTTTTTTTTAACTACCAGTTTAGTTTTAACACATCTATTTAAGTACACATATTAAGCAGTAGGTACTTAAAAATCATTGTTGGGGGGGGGGGAAATTGAGAAAAACTTAAATACTGAAAATGATCTTTTTATACACGATTATAAATGTTCAATAAACTTGTAATGATGTGATGGCGTAAATTCGTGATATAATTAATGTTACATGTTATATAATTATGGGGTAAGTTATAATCTCAGCCATTATAAAACGAACCAAGTAGAATACAACATTATATATATATATATATTAGGGTGGTCCTTATTTATATAGGTTAAATATTTTTGTTTGAAAATTTAACACAGTACCCCCTTAATTTGCTTAGTTATATGAGTAAGTCATTTGGGTAAAATTTGGATAATGTCACTCAACCCCTTCTGGTGCCGCATTAGGGTTGAAATTTGGAAAAAAGGGTAATTTTTTGTTTTTTTTATTTAATTCAGAAGATATTGTATTTATCGAAAACATGTAAAGAACTAAATTATAGATTTTAGCATTGTCTATAAAAAAGCATATTACGTAAATTCTCGTAAGTCCATTTATTTTTAAGAAAACTTATTAATTTACGAAATATTATATATATTTACCGAAAGTCCTTATTTTTTCAATGTGATCTTTTTAATACAGTGCCCCCTTAATTTGTTAAGTTATATGAGTAAGTCATTTGGGTAAAATTTGGATGATCTAACTCAACCCCTTCTGGTGCCGCATTAGGGTTGAAATTTGGAAAAAGAGGGTAGTTTTTTGTTTTTTTTTTTATTTAATTCAGAAGATATTGTATTTATCGAAAACATGTAAAGAACTAAATTATAGATTTTAGCATTGTCTATAAAAAAGCATATTACGTAAATTCTCGTAAGTCCGTTGTTTTTTATAAAAAATACATAGTAACAATATTCAATGTATTATAATATACATTTTCTCGTTTATTTAAAAGCATATAATATAAATACTAATGGATGTATGATTACAGTACAATTTTGATTTAATATGTAATAGTTGATCAGTCGAAGAAATGCTGTAAACATTTGTCTGTGGCTATGGAAATAATTATGGCGTGCCGAGATCACATTTTTGAACTTGTTTTACAAGGTGTATTTTTAGAAGTAAAGTTATTTCCCATGGCAGGACCAGATATATTACTTTTTAAAAGATTTCAACATGCGTGGGAAAATATTGATAAAAGCAAATTTTCCACGTCAGTTTCTGATATCTATATTCAAAATATTATAAAAAATGACGCTGATGAAATTATATTATATGCGAAAAAAAAATTACCGATAGTCTTCCACGAGACGATTACAAAAAATTTGTAGAACTCGTTATTATATTTTTAGGCGGTGTTCCACCACGAGGAATTGCTTTTAGGCAGCCTGGTCCATACCATTTAGCCAGATGGATGGCTAAGGCCATTTATTCTTTAAAGCTATTTATATATTTAAAGATCAATTAAAATAAAATAGCAAAGAAGAAAAGGCATTAAAAGATATTTGTTGTTTTATAGTTAAATGTTACGTTCAGGCTTGGTTTTCGTCACCCAATGCAATTGAAGCTCCGCTTAATGACATTTTATTTTTAAAAAAATTAGAAGAATATAAATTGCATAATGAAAGAATTGCAGACGTAGCATTAAAAAAAATAATAAATCATTTGCGGTATTTAAATCCAGAGTGTGTTAAATTTTCTATATTTGACGATCGTGTAGAAACAGTACGAAACTCAAAATGGCTGAGAGAATATTGAGTACTTACGATTCAAGCATAAACAATGAAGAGGAAGAAATCGAGTTGAAAAAAAAATAGGACTTAAATTTGAAGATGTTTCACGTTTTATACAAAAAGATCTTTTAATTGACTTAATAAACTGTAAATCGATTGGAATGTTCAAGAGATTTCAAATTCCCACACAGTTTTTAACTAGGTATTGATCCGGCCAATTGGAATAATCACCAGGACTACATAATAGGAAAACACATTATAAACTCACTAAAAGTCGTGAATGACACAGCTGAGAGGGGAGTCAAGCTTATAGAAGAATATAACAAGAAATTTACAAAAAATGAAGAACAAAAACAACATGTATTACAGGTCATTTATTTTACTATTTAAAAAATAAATTAAACTTAAAAATTTTATTACATTTTCTAGACTGTTAAAGACTACCGGAAAAAATATCCGCAAAGTGACAGACAAACGCTGAATAAACCATTTTAGGTGGTATTAATTAATTATACCTACTATTAACTACTATTACTATACGATGAAAAAAAAATCATACCTATTGTTAATTATTTTTTTTAGTTGTAAAAATTAAAGAAAATCAAGTAAATAAAACCAAAACGTATATAACAGAATACTTAGACTTTTTTAGCTATAATCTTTTTTTTATATTATTTAATTCTGTATAATTTTTATTCAACGTATTTTGTCATATATCCAACCGTACGTTGTATATATTTAAAAAACCAAAAATATGCAATTTCGTTAAATATATATAATATTTCGTAAATTAATAAGTTTTCTTAAAAATAAATGGACTTACGAGAATTTACGTAATATGCTTTTTTATAGACAATGCTAAAATCTATAATTTAGTTCTTTACATGTTTTCGATAAATACAATACCTTCTGAATTAAATAAAAAAAAACAAAAAATTACCCTCTTTTTCCAAATTTCAACCCTAATGCGGCACCAGAAGGGGTTGAGTGAGATCATCCAAATTTTACTCAAATGACTTACTCATATAACTTAACAAATTAAGGGTACTGTATTAAAAAAATCACATTGAAAAAATAAGGACCGCCCTAATATATATATATATATATATATATATATATATATATATATATATATATATAAAATATAGATCACGACTAGATTTTGGTAACTTCCACAATCTTTGTACATTTATATTTTAAATAAGCTGTATGAATCAAAGTTATTTTGTTGGAATGTAGGAAATCAATATCAGGATTGTTAATGCCAAAGAGTACGAGAATCTCAGTTAAATCTGCTAGAAATGACAGTGCAGTTTAGTTTTAGGCTGCTGAATGCAAATTATCGACACCACTATTGGATAAGTTACAATTGGTGCTCCAGTTGAGCTCTAAATGGAAAACACGTTTAGGTAGCAAATAGTGATCTGATCGAAGTTTTGGGCGTTGAACTAATAAAGAATGGAAATCGATTTATAACTAAACCAAGGTTGGAAAATTATGTTGGGTGAGACTAGTTTGATCTACCAGGCGTATAATGCTGTGATGTTGTAGGGATATTACTCTATTCTAGTTACCTTAATTTCGCGGATAGATAGAAAACGTAGCGGTATCCGATGAACTTTACAGGAGGAAAGCCGGTAAGAAATATTTTTCGTTTGTGGTGGGCTAACTATATAGTATGCGCATTGTTTTCGATCAAATGAATATTTAGTTCACATAACGGTTTGCAATATTAAACGTGAAACTTGTATGCGCGCGTTAGATCTCAGATTATATGGATGGTAATTTGACGAATTAATGACACGATGATAATAAATTATTATCATCGTTAGTATTTTCATAAATTGCAGAAACATAGTTTTTGCGAATTGTAGACTGGCCAGGAACACATTTACCGGTAAATTTTTCTAAAAAATTTTTAAATGATGGATGATTTGACTTCCATAAAGGTATATCCGATTCTAACATTGCTTGACATAAATCTAGAGGAAAATTTGCTTGTTTATTTTGGTTATCTAATGTATTTTTAATGAACGGCTGTTTAGATTTGGCTTTTAAATTAATATTTTCGTTATGCTTGCCTGTATTTAAATTCTGTACCACCTGAAAACGTTTTGTTACGGGCACAGCTTGATCACAAATAATACAATATAATATTTTTCCATCTGTTTTAAAAACGTCACTTGAAAATTCTTCTACGTAACTTGGCACTTTTACTTTGAATTTTCGGCATTTTATAAAATTGTTAACTGATACTGTTATTAAAACCACTCAAATTTTAAGTATAAGTGTCCGCACATTTACGCAACACACATCGTACTAATGAAATTAAATACGTCGTTAAATAACGTGTAGGTAATCCTATCGGTCGTAGATAAGATAAGATTAGATGGGTAGTATATTCCATACTATATATTTACAATTTGACGGATTGACCAAAAACTATCGGTATTATGAAATAAACGCCATTTAAAATTAACAATAATTTATGAAAATTTAAAAATTTAAGTTAAAAAAAAATAAAAAACCTTAAAATCTATAAATATTCAATTATATTCATTGTGTTCAAAATATGCAAACATATAAAAAAAAAAAAAATGATTTCATTTAAACGAGAGTAAGCAAAATCGTGGAAAAATCTGACAAACAATCGATTTGGACTTAAGGAAAAAAACATGCAAATGCATATAAATCCTAGCCCTAATAATAATCATTAAATGATTACGTAAAATCGTTTGTCCAGTATTGGAATAATTAAAGCGAGTAGGTATGATCGTCATATTTGATTCAACGCTTATAGAGATGGAAAGACGTGGAGAGAAGTGAAGGAGGGAACAGAGATGAAGGGATTAACCACAGTGTATTCATAGGCACGGATATGACTGACGAAGAGGAGAGGGTAGGGCTAGTGTTTTGTCAACGTTTGATGACTAGGTGGCAATAGACACGAATCACACGCATTTATAGTTTATGCGCAATGACGCGTTCGGGTCAGGCCACTCGTGAATCACGTATGGATACGAACAGTAAGAGGTGTCCGGGGAAGAGGGGAGGGAAAGTAAATCGGTTTTATTGAAGCCGAGTTTCGATTGTTTACTTAAGAGCGCATGTATTGATATAGTGAATGGTGTTAATTAGATACTCATGCAAAGCGTTGTCCTGCACCGTTCTATGAATTAAGTTATGCAAGGAGATTTACACTGAGTAATTATTTAACTCAGGAATATACGTAAATTTGAATTGTTTATTACGTAATATTATTTTGAAAATGTGTAATACTCTTTTTATAATTTTTTTTTTCAGGGAAAATTACAATAGTTCACTGTTTTTTTTCTTTTTTTTTCTTCGTAACATCATATTTTTGGTTTACTTAAACAGTAATCGCTATTTATGACATACTACTATGAAAAAACAAATACCATTTATTTAAACATTTTGATTTAACGTTTTTACTAACAGACCAATATTTAAATAGATATATATTTAAAATTAAAAATGGAAAGAAGAGCACAAGAGAAAGTTACCCACAAAAATGTACTGCCACTTTTCCACTTGAAACTTTATTTTCTGATATACCTATATTGGTCCAAAAATAAAAAACAAAATTTAAAAACAAAAGAAAAAAAACGTTTATTGTCATATTACAAATAGTGATCACAATTTCAAAAAACAAAACTTAAAAAAAGTATATAAAAACAATTTTTTTTTTCATAAAAAATAAAAATGTCTTTTTACATGTTTCAAATTGAACGTGAAACGAATTAAACGTATACATGATACAGGTCAAATATAATTGTGTAAATGTACTCTTTGTAATAGGTATGACGTTTTTGAACTTGACTTGTGAAAACTAGTGGTCGAAAAGTGGTAGATAATGGTTGGTATACCGGGTGTGGGTTGCAGTCGGAGAATGGTCGAGATCTTCACGTGAGGTAAAAACAACGTGCAAAAACATTAAGGTATTTATTTTCACGGAAAACGTGTACGGATGGCCGAGAGAAAAAGGCTTGGGGGTAGGTAAAAGGTCGAGATGGTTCTGTGACGATAGCTTGCGGTTACGTGCGTGGGTCTGAGTGAAAAGCAACGCGGTCGTACGTACACAGGTCTTATCACATTATACGCGTGCACTTTTTACCCGACGTGTTCCACGGGTTTCACCGAATAAATTTTCCGAGACATCGGAAGATGATAACATCGATACCCAGAGAGCCGTGGCTAGCGAGAATGGCAACATGACGGGCCAAAAAAGATTACCGAGAAACTTTGAAAACCACAAAAGATATGGAATAGTCGAAAATTCATTTTCTCCGTAAAATCGCTGCACAGTAATTTTGTAAATTAGTTACAGTCAGAAGTATTAAATAATATAATATTGACTGTATAATAATATGTCGAATTGACTCGTCGCAGACGTTATGCACCTATATTATAGTTCTTGTTTGGCTGCTCGAAAATTTAACAATAACTATCGTTTTGAATAATGTCTGCACAATTTTGAAAACGAGAATCCAGTTATTTTACTTATATCGTCTACATAAGTAAATTTTAATTTCGTGTTCTCTAATCTTTACTCTAAACATTTTATCAAGTAATCATTTTAGAACGATTGACTATCGAAATAATTTTTATTATAGTGTATCAATTCATTTAATAGCAGCGAGAGCTGATGGTTTTACTTCATCAGTTAATGTTCGAATACGTCAGATATCTCATATTACGATAAAATTTTAGGTTTTTTGTTTCCAACGAAACGTATATACACGTAAAATAGCGGGCGGATTATTTGATGTTTTCTTCGTCTAATTATTATTTTATTATTAGTTTGGACGAGTAAAAACGAAAAAAAAAATGGTTTCACTTGTACAATATTTTACAAACAATCCCGTTTTATTGAAGTCCAAAAACCAATTTCACCGGGGACGTTTATTTTTATTTTGTTCGTCGTAATATCCTGCGTTCGCACATTTTCCTGTTTTTTTTTCTTCTTTTTTCATTTTTTTTTTCCCCCAGTTCTTTGTCACCGTCCCATCCGTGTTCCACGGGTTTATCCATAGCAACTAAACGAGCCTATTATGAACGATAATAGAGGTGATAAATTTTTAAAAGCCCAGCACGTTTCACCGTTTTTGTTGTTCTCGCGTTTTACAGTCACAAATATTAGTCAAGAATAATTGAATTTTATCGTTATTCGATAATTAACTTTTAATTGTATGTCACCGTCTCATGAATGGTATAGTATGTCAAGAAGAAAATACACCGAAAATAGTTTAACATTAAAAATAATGTATACGAGTATATGGTTTTACTAATCGGAAACAATTTTTCCTATGTAAATAAAATTAACTTTTGACTTCCACACATATGACAATATTTTTTATTTTTTTATTATATTAAAACGTGAATAGTCAATACATCAATTTATTATTTGTTTACACTTTTAAATAAACATAAACAAAATATCACATTTAGAGTTTTTCTTCGAAAATCAGTGTATAAAACGAAATGGCATCATACGTAAACGTAAATATTGATTAAATTACACATTTTTAAATAATTAGGTATTATACTCGTTATCAATTTTTACCAGTTTCAATGAATAAGTACTATTTGTTTTCCTAAATGTGTTTTGTTTTTGCAATTAAAACGTTTTAATTGTTAATTTAAATTATACGTTTAAAAGATAAATGATAAAAATATAAACGATTGAGTAAAAAAAAAAAAAACAACCAATATGAGACACTTAAATATCGATTCAAATTGTAAATGAAAATCGAAATTTCAGCTTGCTCAGGACCGTTTTTGAAGTAACATTAAAATGTATCGACGACTCATGTTTAGTGGTGTTTTTAAAAAAATCGACCTTATAGCTTACACGTGCCGTTCGCACGCGACTCAATCCCGAAGGCTTGTACAATTATTACAGCCCTCGTGACACCGCGTGATAACGATTGCGATGAGGGATAGGGTTTGATATTAGGTGAATAGTCGGACCGGAAAACATAGTACTTCAATTCGATCACGATAAACGTGTGCTTTGATGCATAGTTTTGCCGAACTTATATCACACCGTAAACGGTTCCGAGTGATATGTGTCGCGCGGGTAAATGAGTCTTTGTGGAATAATAGTGTTTTATAAACACCAAATATTATACTCCGGCGTGTTATTAAAACGTCTATATATACAGTGTGCGCGTGGTTATGGTATCGTAAAAGATTATATTTTACATTTAATATCACACGACGGGCATTTTCACCGTCCATAAAATTCCCTCGAATTAATATCACTCTCCAACAGGAGACTCATGCGAAGCGTCTTAAATTAAATTCTATAAACAAGACGACATCTCCCGTCTAAATACCGTACGAATGTGATACGCGGAAGTGCGTTATATTTTATAAAAGCATTATGTTCTAATCGAAAAACTTTGTATCGACACTTATAGTGTTCACAATTCGTCTTGATGCGTCGAAGACGCCACGTCTGGCGAATATAATGACCACGCATTTCAATCGAAGGGGACGTTAGTCTTAATAATTGTAAAAAATTGTACATATCCCCAATTTGCTATGGTATATAACATAATATGATGTTTAAAAAGCGTAAACAATCGAGTTTGATGAAATCGGTTTAACCTTGTGTAGTGTATACATTTGAATTTATTTTTACGATTTTTAAAACACTTAATTATGGCTAAATATGTTTATAAAAGTGACTATTCGACTTTATTTTAGTTGTATTATTATAATTTTTTTAAATAGTTTCAAGTGCATAAGAAAGTTTAGAATAGAAATTAAGTGATACCATATTTTTTTCGGATTGTCTCTACTTTTTCAATTTATGTTACTCTATACTTAAACACTTTTATTTCTTTAACTATTGGTCGAAAATTAAAAATGTAAATAGGTATATTTTACTATATTACAATATAATTAATAATTATCATTAAATTAAACCAAACAAATTTAAATAATGATATGGGTAATGAAGATTTCAATTATAATGAATTGTATATGGGTTGAGTTTACACACTTCCTGCATATCAATCAATAAAATGCATCCAAAATGTTCTTATTTATTATATTCTATAATCGTTTTAGTAATTAAAGTACAACCAAAATAGATTGTATGTTTAATTTATTGAATAAACAATGAAAAATTAAAAAAAAAAACATGAGTGTTATTCTGAACGCACGCATAAAATGGTTTGTTATTAATTAAAATATAAGGAACATTTTTTCGACTGAACTTCTTAAAAAAAAATATATATATTAAACTTAAACCGTGATAAAATTAATTAATTTTTAACGGTTACAAGATTATAATTAAAATTTACATTTTTAAAACTCTAATACCCTAAAACTGTAATAACAAAAATAATTCATTGAGTTTTACGTCGAAGTTTTACGCCTGTAGACCATTAATGATAATTTCAACTATTACGTCGTAAATCAAAAAAAATAATACATTATATACGCTAACACACACACACACACACACACACACACACACACACACACACACACACACACACACACACACACACACACACATATAATTAAAAGTATAATTATATTTAATTATATTTAAGATTTAAAACGAAAATCAACTATTTATACTAAAAGGACTGTGAAAGAAACAGATAAAATTGTCAAAGTTAGTTTCGACAAATCATTTTGAAATTAAACTTATTAAATCCACGATCAGAGTATTTTTAGAATGAGTTCATTATTTTTATTTAGTAATAAAGTCAATGATTAAATAACTGTACATATTATAATATTGAATCCATATTATGAATTAATGTCGTTTACAATTTCACTATACATTCAGCTTAATGTGATGTTGATTTGTTTAAATACTCTTAAGTATTATAATTGTTTGCTGTCAAGAGTTTTGTGCCAACGGTGAAAACTGAAAATAATATCTTTAGCACAATTTGGATAAGAGTAGTACGGGAACGAAAAAAATATTTCATCCCATACAATTCAAACAAAACCCGTGTTAAAAACGATCGAATACGCACCAAATGAGTGAGTCTACGTTAGAAGTCACCAGGGGCGCCCATATAAATTTTTTGTTATGTGGACAAAACTATTATGATCACTTTGACATACCCACCTAGCAATATTTGTTTCATAGCTTTAACCTAAATTTAACACTCTTTTTAATGTTTTACAAATTTGTTTTATGTACAATAATTTACGACTTCATTAAACACTATGCAAAATAAACAAACACTATTAATAAAAATTTTCTTATTTCAAAAAAATGTTTTTTATTACTGTATTTATAAGCTACTTCATTTTATTAAATATAAAATTATTTTATAATATAAATTATAATTATTTATAATTTGAGGAATTATTGTAGGAATATTTTATTTTTCTGTGTTAGGTAGGTGGTACCTTCCAGCAAGCAACCCACCCACCCCTTTCATATGTGGATTTGTCCATAGACTATGATTAGGGTGTGCGCCCCTGGAAGTCACAATAATTATTATCGTTATTGTTAGGTACGTGTGTTGTAATAATTATTTAAAACTACGAGGGAAAAGCGAAAATCGATCTCGTGCGCTTGGTTTAGTTGGAATATGATTACTTCTTCCCTAGTCATACGTGCGTTTACAACGGGAAATGCGCCAACGTCGTCGCGGTGACACTAATATTCTTGCAGATTGCTGTTTTCGAGCGCATAATAGACGCAAGCGTGACCTAAAAGTTTATCCGTGATTTTCAGGCTGTACGAGGCGCGTCGTCCGTGGCAGTAGATTAAGTTATTGTAACCGAAAATCTTCTATCGTAATATCGTGCTGGGTTTTATGAAAAAGTGGAAAGTTTTTTGCTGGACCTCGGTTATTTGGTGTCCCCGTTTCACGGAGAGTACCGCTATTATCGAGGTCAATGTTGAAGCACCGGTGATCGAAACGCATAGATGATACAAAATGAGAATGAATGAGATCTCGGAATCAGAAAATTGGAACAACGGTCTGAGTAATTCCCGTCTTGGAACTCCACCGGTCTCCTCGATATGAGGTCACCGTCTAATCACGTTCGAGACCATTTACATTTCAGTTGACAAAAGAAAATCAAGTTTTGACTGACATCTCGTCCACTGTCAAAAAGTTGGAACCATTTATCAATATTTTAGTCGCACAAAGTAATAGAAATTCCATTAGCTGATATTATAACATATTACTGTATACAATATACACATAGAGCTTTCAAGTTAAATAGAATAAAAGAGCTAAAAGAAAAATAGAAAAATATTCTATTATAACGACAATAAACCAAAAACAAAATAAATCATTGGTTACAAAGAGCACACAGACACACACGCACTCACAAAATTAACTCTTTTAACTCTTGAAGCACCTCATGTTGTGAATGGTTTTTACGTAGATACACCACTGGTATGAACCGTTAAACTCACGAATTTAATGTAATTTTAGTCAAAATTGATATTGTTTTTCTTTTTTTCTTTTTTTTTACCAAGATTTTTTTTTGTTAACTGCCAACCTGAATGATTATTAGTTATTCCGCAACTCGAGTATTGTAGTTATCTAAGAACTAAATTGTATTATATTATTTAGTTAATTGTCTACGCATGACTACAGCTGTGTAATATGAGGATACCGTTTTTTACAAAATGAAATTTTCAATGTCGAATACCAATAGTTCCACATTATATCCGTATTCGCTTCGCGTACATACCGTAAATATCAATGATTTTTTCCCTTGCCATTCTTTTTGTGTATGCATATATGTATATGTGTTTTCTAACTGTTACTACAACGATACTCCTCTCGGTCATTTCGTAGTGCAATCACGTACATACTGAAAGGGTGCTTGTCAAAAATAATAATGTTTCTCTTGACCAAGATACAATATTTACCGTAAAATCCCCATAGACCTTCGTTTACTTCGACAGCACCGCGTTACGGCCAAATGTTTGACAGTAAGTCATGTTATATTGCAAACAACAATACCTAAAAAAAAAAAAAACAAAAAACAAAAATCCGTCTTGATACTATCAATTTATACCAATTATTAAAAAATAATTCACACTTTCATATTTTTTGTATGAAAAACGTATAGTTATAAAAATCAAAATATACTTATAATTTAAATCTGGTATACGGCAAAATTATAGAAATGTTTGAAAAGTGGAAATAATTAGTAATCAAAATTATTGGGTGTATTATATTTGGGAATAATTTTTAGTAAACATTTATCTACCATAGGATTATTTAATCTGATGAAACTACAGTCAAATGAAAAAGAAAATTTCTATTTATTGACCACTTGATTGTTTTATGTTTTTGATTTTTGTTTTCTTAAATAGCAAATCCTCTTTATAACGTATTCAGAAAGATTTTGAAAAAATGAAACATAAAAATGTTGAAACTAAAAAAAATTTTCATCAAAATATCATTTAATACCTAGTACAAAACAAAAAAATTAAAAACTAATTGATTTAAAAATAGATGAAATTATTATTATTTTTTTTTTTTTTGAATAACCTGTTGTTCACCTAATATATTCAACGGTTTAAGTACTTAATTCAAATAAATGCATTACATCATGTAAAACACAAGGGGAATGCGTCAAAAAGTTATGACGAGTTCTTATTATGTTATAGTAATGAAATAATGTTTACGTACCTCATAGCAATATTACACACAGGAATCGTTGGTTTACGTGGGAACGGGAATAGGCCAAATGATGTCAAATACCATGAAAACGTTTGTTTTTTTATTTTAACATTTTGCAAACAAATAATTTTATGAATAAATTATACAAATATCTCAGTATTTTCATTCAAAAATTTAAAAAACATGCAGTGTAATAGTTCAATAAGTGTAATGTGTATTTTTGTAATTTTTACAAAATTGTATTTTTAATTAATTAATTATTGATTTTGAATTAATTAATACAAAAATTAATTTTATTTTTATAATTATGTAACTGTACCATTATTTCAATTTGTTAATTTAGTACACGATTGTCTTTTATAAAGTTACACAAATTTTGATTTCATCCTAAAATTAAATAAAAAAATGTATAATATATGATTATAAGTGAAACTCGTGAGGCAATATTACTTAGAATTTCAGTAAAAATCCTAAAGTAAATCATTGAGAGGAATTTTTCAAATTTCCAAATTTAATAGTTTTAAAATAACTAAATAATTCATATTCATTAAAATATTCAGGAAACCTATTGATTTTATTCCATTGTCAACTTGAATTTGCTCACACAAAAGCAAATTTATCATTGTTTTCATTGAAATGTTTAGCCATATATTGATAGAATATATTGATCTAGAATCGTACATCCAGCTTCACACATTCATAAATCGTAGTACATACATATATGAATGTATACGAGTGTGAATCGTTAGTATGTAGATAATCAAAACGTAACGGGCTTATCAATTCGTCTTAAACGTTTGCAAGACTTGGCTGCAAAAAAACGCATTAGTCAAGTGAAAATCGATAATTTTGTCAAAAAAATATTATAAACATAATATGTTCATAGTTCCTATATGTATGTAATGTATTTTTAATAATGTAATGTCAGGGGCGTCATTTCAATTTATGATAGGGTAGGGCATAATAATGACCGGCCCAATCAGTGTAAAATTTTTAAGTACCTACACAAAAAAAAACTATAATTCAACACCTATTTTTTTATTGACATAAATTATAAACCAAAACTTCATTCACTTTTGTTAATAATTTAACATATATATTATTCATAATTATCTTCACCCAAACAAACATATAAATATTTTTAAATACATTTTATGCTGAAAAAGACAAATATTTTTTTTTTTTATAACATTAACAACAGTTTCTAAATATTTGAAGAAAATATGAACAAAAAATAAGTGGAATATTCGCCTTAGTGAACATAGATCAGCGTGATCGAGGAAAATAATCTCTGTTGATATGATTTACCTCTACGTGGAAAAGACGATATTACAACCGACCTGACAATTTTTCCGGCAAACAGGTTTAAACTACTCACACCGATAAATACGTCCCCTGAGAAAATAAATAAAATTTGACCGAGAAATTATAACACATCGATATCGTTTCACTCTTTAAATATCATATGAACGGTATGAATTTGTACAGGAAAACATAATATTCATTGCTACGCCGGATTGAGTTTTTGATACGTCCGGAAGAATGTTCTGCCGATTTTATTCGACCGCGGGTCCTTGTCACGTAAGTCACCACAGTCCACAGTAACTGCATACTAAATTTCTTGCAATATAAATTCTCAATAAATTTCAAGAGAGTTAGGTTAACCTAACCTAACCACGACGAGATGACATCGGCTGCGGACGTGCGATGAATCATGACGTAATGAATCAAACAGCGAGATCACAATGTGCATTTACACGAAAATAACTATGTATACGCAGACGAATGTCTGTGGCTTCACCAAAAAAATTTTAAATCACCGAGCATACTTGTGAAACCTGTGCTCTTCAACTTTACTCATGTGATGATTTTGTATTATCAAGTTTTTTATCGTGGCTTTTATTCTATTCTTTGACACAACTTCAAATCCAAATATATAATTTTGTAAACGTATGAAATTAAACGTATGTACTAATCATAACAATGTCAATCCAATACAATAGAATAATCAAATTCTGTATTTTTTATACGACTCTTACGATTGAAAATTATGAATTACATTTTTGAGCAATTATAAATGTGTTTCGTTAAAAAAAAATCTTTATAAACACACATTTTACTTAAACGAATGAAACTTCATAGCATACGTACCTTTAATATATTATTAGGCCTTCTATACAGTTATAATTCTATATACGTGGACGACAATTCGGATTTGATTAGACACAGGCCCGTCGTAAGATATCATCCGCCCTAAAGCGGAAATTTAAATGCTGCTCTTAAATACACAATTAAATAGGTACATAAATAACAATGAAATTAACAAATTTGTGTCAATGTGTTGGTTCATAAATTTGACTTTGAAAAAACCATAAATAAATATACAACTTTAAAAAAAAATTAGAATAAAACTCGAGTATACATCATACACATAGGTACTATTTGTTTGAATAAAAATCAAAATGAGAAAAATATTTATAATAATTATAATAGCTTTTTGAAATTGTAGTGCGGCATTATAAATTAATTTTTCTTGCTTTTTTTGTTGCTAAATCCCGTACTAAATTTTTCAAGTTTGTGCCGACTCTGCTTCAATGGATAAAATTAAATGATTTTTCGTAAGTTTCAGTTTAGAGACACTTCTTCCAGCAAACGCTACAGTCACTGGAGTCATAAGAACGATTCTTAAACTGGTCGCGATATTAAGATAGATTTTCTAAAGTTGATAACTGTAAATATACTCAAAATTTTTTTACCTTGAGAAGTATTTTTTGAACATTCAATAATTTAATTTTGCCGCCTCAATTTCCTTAAAATATTTTGTCGCCCTAAAGCAACGCATGGCTTGCTTGTACCCTAGCGACGGGCCTGATTAGGCAGTATAAATGGATAAATGTATTGATTATTATTTTTCTTTCGAGCCCAGATATTCGTAATAAGAACGAATACACGCAAGCCCCGGGAAGTGAATCGCAGCGCTACACAACATGGACGTATGGTAATGATCCCAAACGTACGGAGAAAATAAAACAGAAATCGTCTCGGACGGCGGCGACCGTACCGTCCGGTCGTAGAATCCTAATACACGCCGTTTTTACGACGCCGAACACGTATCCGTCGTCCTCCGCTGTGACCGCTCGGCGGTACACGGCACCGCGCTTTCTTCGCCATACGAGAGATCGATTGAAATCTAGAGACGGGGTGGAAATCTTGTGTCGACCAAAACGGCCGGGGCGGGTCAGCAGAGAAATACGTGAGAGGTGAATTTTCGTCGTTTTCTCGAGACCAACGCTGTAAGAATATACCCACGTGTTGCGAACCCCTAGGTCTTGTGTATTATCCTTTCGTTTATTATTATTTCGTGTTCCGACCGATTCCGCTGTTCGTAAACAGTGTTGGGAATAGATAACTAATAATGTATCTAAATAAAGATAAAGATGATTAGAAACATTTTTATTTAGATACAGATACAGATAAAAATTAGTACATTTTTATCTAGATAAATTTGAGATAATTTCACGTTTAATTTTGAAAATATTCAGGATCTACATCCTACAGGTATACGGTAAAAAAATAAAAATACGTAATTTAAAACATTTAAAAATACATGTACTTTTTAAAATAAACTTCATAAAAGATGACAAATCATTCTCTGACTTAAAATTAAAATAATATTACATTTCTGCATTTTTTAACAAATTGTTGAGTATGTCTACTTCACTTTCATGATAGTACAAATTATAATCTCCTTTCCTGGGCCTCCATGCGAGTTTTTCTCAGTAATCTTTTCGATTTAAAAAAAATTAAAAAAAAAAAAAAATTAATAAAATAATATATTTTAAATTTCCTTCTTTTTTTTCATGCCATTTAAATAAATTACCTATCTAGATAGGTACTCATAGATAACTAAAATGTTATCTAGATAAAGATAAAGATACCTGAAAATAAATTTATCTAGATAAGATAAAAGATAAATAATTGTTATCTAGATAACTTATCTAGATAAATTTATCTAGATATTTCCCAACACTGTTCGTAAACGGGTCGAGACACGCACGCGCATCCGACGTCGTGGAAATCTGATTTTCACAATAACGTAACGCGATAACGTTATGTACCACAAGTGACGTTACAACTTAATGCGCCTCGTACGCTTGATCGAAGTGGCACGGCCCTTTGCGAAGCACGTTGTGGTTTATGAAACGTCTACTTAACACACTTGACCGCTACAATGGTGCTACACGGTTATTCCACTCGGAGCCATTTTCCACACTCCTCCGTTTGCACGTTCGTGAATAAGCGAAGTACGGCCTTTCACGGCCGCTCTTGGCGGCGTCCGGTACGTTTTCCGTTATTTTTTTTCTTTCGTGTTCATAGTCGAATCAATACCATTAAAAGCACCTCGAAATCGTGTTATATTTCACTTTTTTTTTCTCTTTATTTTAACACGGTGACTCGGCAAAATATCGTACGCGGAGTCTTGACGTTTTGTTGTCGACATCACACGTACACGTGTACGGATGGATTAACGGACCAAAATTTACCGAATATAAGCATATTAAAAGTAACCTTGTTCAAGAATTTTCTACATAAATTAGCTTCTGCGCGCTTTATGCATATGCACCAACGAATACACACAAGTTATTATAACGAATGCTAAGGTTGTTTCAATACTTATAGTTAGAGACCGGATTTTTATGTTTTTACATCTTTTTACTGAGAGTATGCAGCTCCAATTGGATAAGCTTTCTGGACGATTCATTTATCTATGATCTGATATAAAAAAGTTTTTAGAGCATAAAAAAGAATATTTCAAGGTTAGAGAATATTTTGCGCAAAAAACATGTTTTAGGAATATATTGGTATATTGAGGTTTAATTTGAATATTTTATAAAAAATCTAATAGTTTATAAAAAAAATCCAAAACAATTTATATTGTAGTATCATATTATTTATCTCGATGAAAGGAATATTGAAAAGAACATAAATTATTTGTGTTATATACTGTTATTTTATATTTAACTATTTTATGCAATATTATTTAATTTTTTAAATTCAAATGACTGAATTATTTAAGTTTAAATTGTTCTGATACATAATATTATTCTGTTATTCAACAATACACAATACATTTTTGTTTTTATAGTTTAAAACATGTTATTATTATTGGTTGTACACTCACACATCTAAAATACAATTAAACAATATAGGTACACAAGTATATCATCATATTATTACTGTTATTTATTTTTTCAGTATTCAATAAATTTTTACGAAAAAGAATATTTTTTCATAAAAGAATATTTTTGAATATTAAAGAATATTTTGATAAAATTATTGAGCACAGAAACATCTTATTCCTATGGTTTTAAGTGCAAATAAATCCGGTCTCTACTTATAGTTATATAAATATATATATATATATATATATATATATATATATATATATATATATATATATATATATATATATCACTTATTCACGTAGGTGCAATGCTTGTATCCTACACGCTTGTTAAACGTACCCATCTAAAAATAAATCGAACGGGCAGTCGTTGTAACACTATACGTCATATTATGTTCACAATTGCTGTGTTTTACTTAAAAAAGATATAAAATGACACACAATATATTATTTTATATTTCGTAAGCGTATTTAGTTTTTATATGCCGTTTATTTTTTTTCATTTTTTTTCTCCGCAAATATCCGTTTCACATTCTTCTAAGGAACGATATATAGAATAAATCTAATACTATACACGAAATAATTTTCTATTCGTATTTACGTTTACATGCATGAGTGACGTTTTTTTTGTTTATATTTATATTTTTAAAACCACATATTCATTAAACGGTGTCTATGAAGCTCCACAGATAAATGCGAGTTAATGGATCTTTGTTCCTAAAACTTTTGTTAAATGATTGATACGATTCCATAATGGCCGAGTCTTCAATTATATTTTCGGTACTATATTTTATTTTATTCCCGTCACAAATCATTTAAATTCGATTCAAAGGATATTATATAGTATTCAGCACGTTTTTCAGACACTTAAATAATGACGAGACATTAAATACGCAAATAAAATGTATACATGTTCGAATTAACATTATTGTAATATTGATCAGACGAATCTTGGAATTATTAAAAATAGACAAATTTTCGTATGTGAACCGAACGTATTTTTATTTACATAATTACATTACACAATTCTGTGAGTGCGTATTGTCCTACGTATGCTGTACACTAGATCATAAGATAATATCAATGCAACACCAATTTAAATTAAAAATTAAAGTGAAATATTTGAACCATTAGACTAATTTGTATATCTCCGTTACGTAATCTAGTCCAATAATTCACGATTTCAAAAAAAAAAAAAAAAAAAAAACAGTGAGTTAAAGTTATGGCGATATCTAAGCGAAATTGTTAAGTAACTGTTAATTATTTTCTGTATTTACACAACTTTTAGAAAACGTTCAATGTAATATAGGTATAGAATGTAGTCAATTTATCGTTAGTTTTTTTTTTTTTTTTTTTATCAAAATCGTTTCAAACACTGAAATGCCCATCAATTTATCATCTATTATCCAACTGTCACATAGATTGAATAAACAAACAATAATTGTTCGTCAATTTTCAGTTATTTAAGTTGGAATTGTTTATAAATCTATAGACCCTATTAAAATCATATTTAATCGCTCATAAAAACAGTTTTTATTAAAAGCGTTGTTTACACTTAATGAAAAGAATCTTGTTTCGTTGATTTCGGCGATATGATTAAATAACATGTCGATTTCATAAAATCTCGTTATTCAAAAATATTTAGAAAACGTTTGGTCATCTAAAAAAAATATTTCGTCGAAAGTGAACTCAGAGGAAATGTACGACACGTGCTTGAGCGTCGTACGCTATAGTTTTTTGTGCTCTGACATGGTAGTGATAGATAGTGGCGCCATTTAGGGGAGAATAAGAGCCACGGATCTCTTCGTAGACATGTTTACCATATACTTTGTCGATTAGTTAAATTCAACTCCAATGGTAAATGTTACAATTCCAATTATTGTAAGTGTTGAAGTATCAACAGTGACTAAGTTAACAAAATGCGATTGATTTATAGATTGATATGATAAAATATGGAATAATAAGTATTGCGACAAATAGTAATGACAATTAAAAAAACATAGCTACAGTTTAAATATGGGCGATATAGGCTTATTGGGTTGCATCATCAAGTGTACACCGTGAATTTAAAATCTCTGAAGAATAAATTATTGACCTTTTTCCAAACAAGAAAATTAGAAATTTGAAAATTATAATATTGTATAAGCATTTGTAAGTGTTGAATATCCAATACAACTATTTTGTGTCAATTATGTTATTCATTTTTATTTGTATTTGCATTTTAAAATTAATGTTATGCTTAAATTGCATATGAAAGTTCACAGTGTATACATAAATCAGTAACGTATGTACAATTTAATGGCAGGGGGGACGGATTTACCGGAACCAGAATACATTTAATTTCCCTTTATTTGAATTTCAAAAGATTTTAGTTTATCAACAGAAATAAATGTCGGAGGGGTTGAACCCCCCTTAAACCCCCTCTAAATACACCAATTATTAAATGTGTACTAAATATATATTTGAATAAATTCATGTATTACGTATATGGAAAAATATTGGCGGCCTCTGGGCAAAGAACCAAAGCCACCCCGAGACACCACGGGTACACTTACACGTATTACAATACAACACCGCCGCGGTCCGATAATAAACCGACGACGAAAGAGTTCCGCCCAAAAAACAGTGCTCAGCGCGACGAATTAAATTAACGTTTCCTCTGAGTCGATTTTCTCGCGACCTCAAGCGCGCGTGTGACGTAACGTTTTCGCTGGCTCGGTCCTCCGGTGACGGACGACGGTGGAAATAATTATAATTCAGGCGAAAAAATTCACCGGCGAGTACGTATAAAACATGCGACGAAATTCGTTTCAGACTATTTTTCGGGAGAGAAAAAACAACGACGAATATTCAAAAACGAAATACGTGTGCACACTATTATTATATACAACGCACTGTATGGTTTTATATATACATGCGTGTATTATTAGATTTAATTATGCTTAAGACGATAAATTTTCATGTTCCTCACCTCGCGCGCAGCCCGTATCTAATAATATTAAAACAGGTCACGGGATGACGTTGAAAATAATTTATGCGCGCGGCATTGTATGGACTGTGCATAGGTAGGTTATAATACGTTTATTTTTAAAATTTTTTTTAAATCATGACATTATATTTAGCTATAATTTGAATGCCAAAATCACAAACTGTTTTCGTCATTAAGTCGTAAACAAGGATGGATGGTATCACGATCTAGTGTATTTGAAATTCATTTTCGATTTTGTCAAACAAAAATATATTTTGTATTTAATATTTGAAATACATTTTGCACGATTTAAATCATTTAGAAAATACATAAATTAAAAAATATGACCAGTGATAAGTAGCAAATAATACAACTGAAAATACGGTTATCCGGGGTGTGTTCGTTTAACACGATCAGAGTGTTTAAAGTAAATACCTATTTTACTCAAAAATTACACCAAAGTAAATCGATAATCATTTCACGAAATCAAATACTACATCAAATAGTGTATGAAGTGTAAAATAAAATAATATTTTCTAGTTTTGTGTTTGACTTTTATATATTTTTTAATTTTATTCATGTAAATATACAAAAATATATTCATTATCAAATTTGTCAGTATTTTATATGTTACAAACTGAAAACTTTAAATTTTGATCTCAACTGTTTTATACATACGTATATTTATCAATAGTAAACATAATTATTATAATTATATATATTTTTTTTCAAATGAATGATTCAAAAGTATTTTGCGTTTTGCTTTGTTTTTAAAATACATTATATTTTTTATTTTTGCATATAATTTAAAGATTAGAATACAAAAAGTGAAATATATTACTTTTTCATGAGTATTACTTACAATACTTCTTAAATAAAATTCGCATATCTATAGCTCCAAAAAAATTTACTAAAATACTGTAAAATATAAAACCGTATAATAATCACTTTATATAGTGTTATCATTGAATATATTATATTCGCATTCAATTAGTGCTGAAATCCTCACTCGAACATGGTACTATGTCGTTATTATTTTGTTCAATTATAATTTAAAACCATTGTAAATGTAACGTAATCGTATGGATAAACTATCATTTGATTCGGCGGTGTATTTGTTATAAGTAGGATACATGTTATAAATATTTTTGTCAGGATAGCAACAAAAATCAGTTACAATTTCACACGAGAGTTAAGTTTTATGATGGTTATTGGTTTTGATTATTGGTGTTGTATTGATACCGCTTTACCTTTTTTTAATTAACACTACCAGGTGCCATAATGCACCTTATTCCCTGATAACAAGCAATACATTAATCTTGTCATCCGAAATGCATTAGATTTTATGATTTCATGATTTAAGTGTAAAGTTACCTTTTCAATGCTGCAGCTGACATCGGGCACCTGTCGCCTATGCAAAAGTTGGCGAAAACAATTATACCGGTATTATGGGATTATGATTCTTGTATTATGGTGTAACACTTGACGAACTTTAAAATATTGTGAGCTCATGCCTTTTCACAGTACACCGTACGAAATGATTATTTTATGAATAAATATCTAAAACTAAGAAGGAAGTTATACATTAAAGTTATTATTACTTATACATTTTCTCGCTCGTTGAAAGAGAAAGTTTGAGCAAAAATATATCGGAATTGAAATAACCTCATTTATGTTATAACTCGAGTCCATGGATTATATATTAATAATTTAGAAGGATCCTTTAAAATTTCATTTGACTTTATCTTTACAACATGCTGTCAATTATTTATGCTCAAACGGCTTTAAGTTTTCCTTAATGTCTCGTTATCAACTCAGGGAGAGATGGAGAGAGATCTTTGCTCACAGTTATTTTGGTATTATTGTAATAAATTTAATATCTTAATATTAACTCGCTTATAAATACTAATAAAGAGACACATCAATATTGTACATGCCAATTATTCAAACCAAACTACCGTCTTGGGTAAGCTACGAGGCCGGAACTGTAAAACATTTATTGATTGTTTTAGATTTGAAGGGGACGATAAATAATTGTACACACATGTATGTAGGAAACAAAAAATCGAACCGAAGCTTAAAGCTAATTTATGTTTGGATAATTAAAATGTGATGTTTAAGAATAATCCGATTATTTTTAATTTTGAAGCTTTTTCTTAAAAGTAGACCATTTATTTATTATGGAAATAGGTACATCTCTTGAAGATTGCAAGAAAAATTATCGACAAATTAACGACGCGTTATTCAAACCCATACAGATACCTACAATGAAAACTCTGCAAAACAAACATTCTGGAAGAATATTTGTGCACTATTCAGATGCGACTGCTACCAAAAGATGGAAATGTATAAGAACCGTTTCAATAGAGTATTTAAAGAATAACAATATTTAGAGGGTTCGGGAATTCATTGCAGTTACTTCGGAAAAGTCCAAAAGCGATTAAAACTATTCCAAATATAAATATTTCAGTTCATTCGTAATTGTTACAAACTGATATTTCTTTATTATCATTTTATTATTATTCATTATACTCGTACGTAAGTGTTACAATTTCAACTTTTATTTTACTTCATTGCAATAACGTGTTTAATTATGATTTATGAGGTTATCTTATTAGTACCAGTTCTAAAATACCATATTTTGTGCTACCAATTGGATATTCAGAACTTAAACATAATTCATGAGTTGGACTGTGATCGAAACCACTGTAACAATACTTTATATCGTAAACCATAAATTGTGCAACTAAGGGGTAAACTCCGGCCCAGACCTCCCTCTTTATAGCCTTTTTTTGAAATGAAAAAATTGTTTTCATAATATTCGTGATTCCTAAAAATAATGTGTCGTGAAATATTCATTGATTATTTTAATTTTAAAACATTGTTGTTTGTTTAGCCGTGAAAGAATTTCCCTTCTTTGAAACCAAGCCGTTTACGAATCCTGGTCACGCCACTATTGGAAAAAAAAAAACTAAATAATGCGATTAATACATTCAACCATTTGAAGCCATAATACTATAATGAACACGTCGTCGTGTGCCTTTACGGAGTATAAATACAATATAACAACGAGGTTTACCACGGACGAAACAACGCGACTTCAAGTCTCGACGCATATGTTTCGTCACGGATCATTAACTCTGTCGCCGCAGCGCGTTTATAGCCATATCATGGCGATTAATCGTAATGTTTCTCGTGAACGTCATTACACCGCCGCCGGCCGTTATGTTATGTTTATATTTATTATTGAAAATTGATTTACAACGCGACGTGTGCGTAACGACCGTGAATTTAATTTTAATCCTCCGGTTCGTCGTAAAACGACGTATTCGTATACAAGATACCGCACAGCAAACACGTTATAAAATTACAACACGGTTTTTTTCACTTCTCCGTCTAAAAAAGCAAATACACGCAAGTTTCTACTTCGTCCTCGCTATTATCTCGACGAACACGCCGCCTTCCAGACCTGCATAGATCACTGGCGGTCCCAAACTCGACGGAACTCTCGAAAATCTTTCGTGTTTTACGCGACCTCGATATACCCGTACAAATCGTTAACTATCAACTAAAGTCGTGTGTGAATGACTACAAATCTTCTCACTAGGTATTACACTAGTGGAATGTCCGTTACTGTCTTAGGGTAAGAAGCTGCTGTCCGTCTTTCCCTTTCCATACCGATGATAATATGTTGTAAACCGTTAGTACATTAACAACTTTCGTTCGAACCTTCTAATAAATAAAGTTGACTGTCCTTTTCTCTTAACTTGAATTAACTGCCACGTTTCGACTTGCAATACTCGACGTTCTTACTCTCCCTCCATGTCTTGTTTTCGTCAACTTGCTATGAGATCTCCTTAATGTCTTATAATTCGTTAAAATGCGTTCGGCTAATGCGTTCGGACCCATTTTCTCTGGCTTTAATAGTTGAGTCGGATTTTTCACGAAACGTATGCCGCTTGTTTTAAAAACAGTAGGTATGTGTCAAATTAATTATAATCTTGCGATTGAACTTTGCGACAGTTCATAAAATTAAAATTAAATGAGTTAAATTCACCATTAAGGTAATCACGACGTCAATGCGTTTTATGGCCTTCATAAAACACACTCGATTATTATTTTTCTAATAAAACAAAGTTAATAAAATGTAATTGCTTTTAACCATTTCATTAAAAATAAACTAATTTTCGAAAAATCACGATTGTTGTTTTCTGATTAGGATCTTACTTACGAAATCCCGAGATTCCACGGAACAGACAATGCAAGGCAGTAGCAGTGTTTCATTAAGAAATTTGTAATTATATTTTACCACTGGGCGGTCTAGTTAAACATCACGATTTTCTTTTTCTTCTTTGTCCGATACTATCGTTTGCTTTCGTCAAAACCGTACTACTATATAATCATATACCTCACAGTGTGTCAAATCACTACCACTGTACGGTCATACGACTGTTCATTATTGAATGCACGAAGATATCTTAGATCAGGTCGTGGCTCTAAAAACGGATCCAAGATCGAAACCGAACTAATAAATTATAGTTTATAACGATATATATATATATATATATATATATATATATAGTTATAACCCACGTATATAATATCTATATTCCATCGTTACGATCCGCTCACCGTTTAAAAATGAGACGCGTGAACTACTTCGGGATGACATCGTTATTTTCACGCGATCAAAATTCCGGGCGGCTAAACAGTTATTTTCAACCGTCGTAGCAGTTTTAATGGTAATTAATATATAACACCATTTCCAGTTATGATTAACATTATTATGATGGCCATTGCGTTATTGCAAGATGCTCGTTTGATAATATCTCATTCTGACGGATGGAGCTCATTCGTCGGAGAAATTATATAATATTTATAATAACAAATAATAACGACAAAATCGATGTATCAATCGAAGAGCAAACGGGTTCCATTGTGGAATTTTCCAATGGACAAAACTTTTGTTTCCATCTTTTGTACGACCAACGAATCTGGTTAACAGGTAATTATTTAAAAAAGTAAAAATTAAAAACGAAAATGGGCACTCGAAAAGTATCGTGTCACGTCTAAAGTACCATTATCGATCGTGGTGGTTCTCGATATACGACACGTTATCGATTGGTTTACATTGGTGCAATAACATACTTCCGTTTAGGTAACAGCCCCCGGGACACGACACGTGGTATTTCTATACATCAGGGAAAAGATTTTAGCATTTGTTTTCTTTTTCTCGCGCGTTTTTATCTAAACGACGAATCACGGTCAAAAAATCCCACTCGTACCCGCAGACATACACGGCCACCAGAGTAAAATTTAAATCAGAAGCTCTTATTTAAAATTTGTTCATATGATGTTTATATTCGTCCCCTTTTCTGGCATGTTCTCTCGGATTAGAAAAAATTACGTTTTGGAATAGATGTTATGTTCAACGGAAAGAAGAGTTTAAGGATGTTCTCATTACAATCTGCCGGTAGATCGATACGATATTATTACGTATTGCTCGAGCTATATCGAGAGAACCAACGATATTCATATTTCAATCTCACCCGGACAAAAATTAAAATATCTTTATTCATACTATAGTTCATCCATATCATTACGTAGTGCGTAATTAAAACTTATATATCACACTGGAGCATCGTCACAGTTTTTAGATAGAAACACGGCTCAACGTCTTAGCACTTGGCTAAGCCGTTAGACAATAGCGACACGTCGTCGTTTCTAGACCCTATACATTTTTATTATTTTTTTTTTTTTGCTTATTATTTTCGGATAGTAATAATAATTACGGCTTTGGGAAAACTCATATTATTCCATACGAAACATCTGAATTAATCGTTGTATTTTATTAAATACGGAATAAATTTAAATATTACTCGATAAATTACGGCGGTAATACAGTGTTAGTAGCGTGCAACATTTTTGTGGCATATTCCGTAGTGCACCATCTTATATTAATAGCCGGCAATATAAGTGGGGCGATAAAATTAATGACCTATGTAGCGCATACCAAAGCGGCTTCGTACAGATACCGTCGTCGGAGCGTATACTATAATTATTATGTGTTTTAAATTATACCCGTATATAAACAGTTCAACTGTCGAAACACGCGGGAAAACGGCGTTTTGCTACTTTTATTTTTGCTTATTTTATTTTTTTTTTTTATTTTTATTATTAATTTTAACATAAAAATACGGTATAAAATTTTGCGCAAATAAGAGCGGACCGAGAGAAATGACGAACACAACGTTTTGACTCTACGGATCTCAGTCGGTCTGTTCTGGATGGGCCGCGAATAATATAATAGAAAATTAAATTTGAAATTAGAAATTCATAGTGAATCGTATGGTTCAATTTACTATATCAAGAGAAACTAATTTCGCTTGAGTGTTTTTTTTTCCCCGTTAGTTATTTCCCTTTAATTTTCGTTCTTCTAACAATTATTCGTTCGTAAACGTTGCACGCTTAATATCTCCAAACACGCGTTTTAGAATGATGATAAAATAATACGACCGGACCCCCAACGGCCTATGTGAAACGTCATCTCGTGCACACCATATATAACCATATTTATAAATCTATGTCGGGATAATATACGCATTTCACTGTAATCCATAAAATATGTGATTAGTTGACGATGTCGGTGACTTGTCAGAAAAATATCTGTCTGAGTATTCGATCAAAACATCTACAGCCAACTAAACCCACGTATAAGAATCTTGTGAAATTCACCGTTACCTATTGTCAAAAGACCTTTTAAGGTAACAATTATTTAATGAAAAACAATAACAACGTCAAATTGCAATATTAAAATTTCCAAAGATGAAATATATACCAGACAATAAATCGGATTTTCTAATAACCAATTTTGTTTGTGAACATAAAAAAATATATTTTACATTTTTGCAAATGTTTTACATGATTCTTACATATTATGCAAAGATCGCTCTTCAGGTTACGTATTGTCAACCACCGTTTTTCTTAAAAAATATTCGATACAGTATGTGTTTAAAACATTTGTATGTCAGCACTACGTTTTCAAATATTAAAGAAATATGATTAGTTTTACTGATGTATCTAATGGACTGTATCAAAACAAATTTGAAAACAGTAGCGTAGGGATGGAGGAATGCGGAGATTGATTGAAAATACGGTACTATTCTCACTTCATTCGCTTTATTAGAAGAAAATACATATATGATTATGATAATGATGTATTTGTAATCACCAATTGAAACACGAAGCAATGTTTAATAAATATCACTTTTTTAAAGACGATTTGTAATAATATGTATTTAGCACTCGTAAGTGCGACTTTCTTCCCCTTCACTTTATTTACATTTTACCGTGTTTGTATAGTAAGTTTTCACAAACAACTGAGAAAATAAAAAATGTACCCATTTGAATTCCGATCAGTTGATGAGGTTATTCACAGAGTGCCGTATACGATCGCTCTTTCAATGTCTCGAAATGATGTTTCTGAAAACCGTACAGAATCGTGCCGATCCGCTTTGTTCGGAATCTAAAATTAAATCGAACAAAAACAACAAAACACTTTAATGAAACTACTAGGTCTATTAAAAAAACGCTCAACCACCGACTAACCAATGGTTTGTGTACCTATTGTTTTCATTTTTCAAAACTGATTTCCATTAATTCGTGCTGATCCCGAAAACTGTAGTTTCTATTGTTTTGTTTTTAAATGTGCGTGTTGTTTGTGAATAAGACAGCCATAATAGACTCAAGTCCTTACTTTGTACAACAAAAGGAAAAAATGTAATGTTTTTATTTTTTTAATTTTTTTTTTTTTTTATTTTGTGACAATAATATGATACCAAGGCATATTTTATTTTATAAGGTACTTCTATTATTATTTGTTTTATATTCTGAGTGAAACAAAAAATGTATTGGTTTTAAAATGATGTGTTTTATTTTGTGTGTACGTAATCATTAATTCGAATAATTATGATTCTCCAACAGTTTCATCAGGCAAACCTATAGATTATGCTTTTCATCAAGTTTATACTATGCGATTTGGAATTGTTAATCCGGTAAAAAATTATTTCACCTATAGATTTGCCATATATATCCCTATTTTTGGTTCCAGTTTCATAAAGATAAATTCTATAAATTATAATTTACATGCGTTTTAAGTACACCGCTCAAATAACTATTTTTACATAAAATATCAGAAATTTTTTTATTTGTACGGATTTCATGAAATTTCTAACTGTTGGTTTGAAGATCAAACATTTTCATACTAGCATTTTTTTTTAAGTTGCCTCAGGTGTATTTTTATTTTTATTGTTATCGGTAGCGTTAAATAAGTTTAAAATTGTATATGAGCTTGATTTATATTTTGTTAATAAGGTTGTCTTTGGTGATGAATTTGATGGTTTTTTGAGTTGATTCTTCGTTAAGGGCTTTTTTGATGTTGGGAGGGAGGTTGAGGAGTGTGCGAGTTGGCTCATACATCGGGCATTCTTCGAAGATATGTCTTATGGTGATGCTAGTTTCTGGCTTAATTTGTTTTATATACAATATATGGAATTTAGTTAATATTTTATTGTTATTCAATTTTAATATTTAACAATATTTTTAATGCGTTTTTGTATTACTAATTTGTAATTTAAAACAAAGTTAATTTTTAATCACTGTCCGAAATTCTTAAACTAATTATGATATGAATTTACCTTTCATAGTTGATTGAAATTCAATATAACTATCCCCATACGAGTTCAATATGAACATGTACCAGTTCAATTATATATATCTATATTCTATGTATCTTATACTTTGTGAAATTCGAAGTACTACAATTTGAAATTGTATGCACATTAAAGTAAACTTGTTTTTTTTTTTTTTTTTTTTTTTTTTTAATTTTAAATAATGGCTTAAACTACAAAGTCACTATATAATGTTGTTTGAATAATTGATTATTACATCAAGTGCATAGTATATAAATATATTCTCCTTGGTAAAAATCGAGGGTCTTTGTACAAGAGTTTTTTTTTTTTTTTGATTGAAGTTTGAAATGACTCGTAACGATGTTTGAGAATCAATCGTGTGACGATTTTCAAGTAAAACGTATATCGAGTTATCGGCCATTTGCTAACATTTTTTTTCTATGGAATTGGAATTTTTTTTTCCAGGTTTTTTTATTTTGCGGACTACTATCTTTTCATAGGACATTTGAATGTTTTAAAGGGTTCAATTGTTGGTTACACACGTTGCATTCGATTTGGGAGTTATCGTTTTTGTCCATCCAATTGAAAAAAAAATCAATTTATCCAGTTCAACAAAATTGGGACTAGAGATAATTCAAAACTCAAAAAAAAGTTATGTTTCCTATAAGAACAATCATATTACATTTATTAAATAACGAAAAACTATTTGATGGCAAAAAAAAATTAAGTCGTCTCCAGTATAATCAGTGTTTATACTCATCGAATAATTTCTGTCACGACATTGAATTGAGTTTCTTGCTATTTCGAATTTGAATAGTGGTCCTCAGATAACATTTCGAGTGAAATAATTATCGAGACAGTGTTTCCTAAAATTTGAGTTTACATTTGTTTAAAAAAATATGTCTCGCAATATTTCAGTGATATGAATATACAATATTGGGATGATGTGCTGCATGGATAAACCTAAAAAAAAAAACGTCATGACAAAACAAATAAACAATACAAAACAAAATATAGAAGTCATTTAAAATTATTTTTGTGTAGATTGAACAAATTTGCTATTTTTATTTACATCGAGTGATTTAAAGAGTGGTACATTTTAAACATTGTCTATAAAACGAGTTTACTGAAGTTTTGTGGTTAAATAATGTTTTAATTTTTCAAATGAGGATTGACAATGATATTTTTTAGCACCCTGTGATATTTTGGAAACCCAAATATCTTTATGTTAAATTTTGCATTCGAGGACTTTTTTAGCAGTTTGACCGTTTGTATTCGACTTAATGACTGATTCCGATTTTGAGTCTTGTACACGCCTAACGTTTTATTGCCACACCGCGCCGCAAACGTGAACATCACACTCCAAAATTATGGTCATGTGCGGTCGTTGTTGTACACGCCGTACTTGGGAGTTCATTTTATACGGTATGGATTTTATGCACTCGGAATGAATGTTTTACGTGTATTATGATATTATGTCATTAACATATTGTTTTTGACCCGTGCAGGGGCACACGATGAAATATTATCGTTATGCGCGTACGTCGTACATGTATACCGTATAATAATAAGTTTCGGCAACGTTCTCTTTCGCAGCAAAAAACACACGAGTATAATGTACTCGTATACAAGCAAAAAAAAAAAAAATCATAATGAGATAAATATAATACCTTTTTCTCGTCACACTTTGCACGGTACCTATAAAACACTGATGTATATTATTTTTATTGTACAACAGTGGCGTGTTTTTTTAAGGTGACGACGCGATGTGTCTAAAAACTTTTCTCAAAGAATGAATACTAGTGTTATGTAACGACTGAAACGAATAAGATGAGTTGAGCGAACAGTGATAACGACGTAAGCCTTTTGTATGGATCGCGTTCAATTAAAAAAAAAAACGTGAAATTTTAATAGAGTGACTGCGGGAATGAATTAAAAGTATCGGGTATTTCATTATAAAAACGACGCATACATCGGTATGGTGACGGTCTTTTAGCAATTTTAAATACGCATACCTACTTGTCATATCGATTATAAAATTATTTATACAGACAATAAACAGTATTGTCTTTATCATGATGATTTGTTTATATCGAAATCGATTTACGCTCTCCCGCAAAGAAAAACATAAATCTGAGGCGATAAAAATAACACTGTTTTTGCGATTCCGTCTGACGATATCAGAACACAATGATCGTGTACGTGGTGTTAAACGTTATCTAATTTATAGAAAATGTTGTTTTTTCAAGCTTAAGCTTGAAAATTATAAAAACCTTAAATTACGAGAGTTCATATCAGACAAGTTTATATATATACAATAACGTACAGTAAAAAGTTAAAGATTCAAAGAATCGTCTCGAGCATGAAAAAAAAATACGATTAAAATAATGATTATTCTTTCATTGATCTTTTGGAAAGTCGCGATTAAAAGGTAAGTATCAAAATGTTCTAAGCACGCTACAAAAAATTAGTAAATAAATAAAATAACATACAAATCTGAATGTCAATCATAATACCATCACGATTTCAAATGATGTTAATGTCAAACGGTAGTTTTGTAGTTTTTTGATACTTGACGTTTACGTTTTAGAACAACTTACCGATAATCGTAGTAGGATGAGTTTTGATGACCTTTCAACGTTGTATTGACCGAAAAGTACATTGCGTGTTTTTATCGTGAGTTTAGATTTCATGACATGGCTTATTACTTGCATGATATTCGATCGGCCGAAGTTTCAGAAACATTTCTAACGAATTCTACCAAAGTGACCCGGTGATTAGTAGATATTCACTTGAAAAACAAATGAGTAATATTATTGCGCTTTAAAATCGAGGCAATAATCCGTCTTTTTATTCGACTTAGGGTGTTACTGAAGTCTGAGGAGTTAATTAAAATTATCAATTTAAACTAAGATTAACGCGAAATATTCGAGTCAAACGATTTAAAAGCGGTATTCATCGTAACATTTATATCGATTTCTGAGTTTTGTGTTGGTGTTTTATGCAGACAATTAAATTAAAAGAACATTTGCACCTGTACAACTTGTTTTCTATTATTCTATCATTATTCTGATGAGTGAAATAGCTTCCAATACAAATTTATATCCATATTTATCTGCTGAAGGTACAAAAATATTAATAATAGTACTTAAATATTACATTATATTCTTCATTACTATTATAATATATAAGGCGTAAAACGAAATACCGTTAGTTGGATTTGTATTTGTTCACATAATTTGTTTTATTTTTTATTTATTATAAATGTTATTTATCTTCTTGTTCCATATAGTTTTATGAATATTAATTTCACTTATTAACATTCAAAAATGCGATGTTCCCTATATATGAAAAAAAAATAAATAAATAATAAATAAATAAAAAGTTTAATCAACACTTTATAATGCTGAAATGAACTTATAAAATTCATAAAAATGTATGTACAAACTGAGTATGTATGCTGGTTATATAATATTTATAGTAAATCAATAAACTTATTAAATTCAAGTTATAATATGTGCAATTATTATAATAAACATAATGTGACACATAACTATACAAATTCATGATGAATTATACTATACACGTTTATATTATTATATATAATTTAATTTTCCCCTTGATTATGTCCATATTTAGTTTAGATAACCAGGAATGACAATGAAAGGTATTTATTAAATAAATAAAACGTTATCAGTTTTAAAGTGATGAATAACTAATTTTTCATAAAATAAATAATTTGTATACATTTTCTTGTTGAATATTTTTGATTTTTAATTTTGTTAATTTAAATTCGTTACTTTATTAAACTTTAAATTAAACTTGATTCCAGTTATTATAGTTATTTGCTTTAATATTTTAAACATATATATAGACTTATAAAAATAATTTTATGTTTTTTTGAAATATTTCCTTGTGAAATAGTCAGTAAAATAATATATTAAATCTAGCACAGTTAAATAATGAAATGAACATTGTTATCATAATAGGTTGTAATAACTTGTAATATAAAATCAAATATACCAGTTACATAACCAGAAAAATATCACAGAGATCAAGTGTAATAATTAAGAAGTCTTAAAAATAAATTTAATTTAAAACTAAATACTCTTAATAATATTCCAATATTTTAAAATCTATTAAATAAAAAATTAAAAAATCACTGTTACTTCGTTGATATGAAGATATATAACATACTGATTTATTTATCTCATTTATCTTTCCACATTGTTCTAGTTAAACCTACTAAACTATCTAACCTCTACAAATGATATAGTTTAAATGAAATACCTATTGATTACAGATATAATTGAACGTCTCAGAAAATGTTTTTACGTTTTTTTTTTTTTTTTTGTTGGATAGTGACATCTCTTCAAAGTGATCATACTGTTTACATTCAATTTGGATGAATCCCTTATGTAGTGAATTCACAAGTTATTATTATTAAATATTACTCAATTCTTGTAAATATTTCAAAATTTGGTTTGAGATATATTATATTTATGATATTGTAATTATCATTAACATTGTGCGTAACTATAATAATAATAAACTACATAAACATAAACAAAAACATATAAATACATTTCAAAATAATGAACCGATTGCAAGTTAAAATACTGAATCGATAATTTATGTTTATAACCATGATATCGACTAAAACATGTCTTTCTATCAGCATGTGAATTTAGTATACGAGTAAAATCATAAAACAGCGTCAACATTATCTTTGACAATGTTTCAGTCAGTAACTAAACATTTAAAAAATTATAAAATAGTAGTTTGCATTGAGTAGAATCGTGCTGCCATACGTATTAATCCGGGTAATAGTTTGTTTCGACACAAACAGCTTGACAATTGCACATTTTCCCTGGAACAAAAAAAAAAAAGACATCATAACGTTTTGCGTAGAATACAATTTTCCAAATCAATTTTACCGATAATAACAATTGAAATTGGGAGATTTCAAAGATATATTTGAATAACTGTCAATATTATTATCATCGCTTATTTTTTTTAAGTATATTCATATAAATACAATATAACTCCTTTTATTTTGTATTTTGTTAAATTTGGTAATATCACGTTTCGATTTGCCACCGTTTAATTGAATTAAAAATGATCAAAATCATGAAACGTTGAATATTGTTCATGATTATTGAATTCGACGAAAAAAAAAATTGAATAAAAGTGTAAATACGCACACTTTTATCTTCAAAATCATCATTATAATCACCTTCACTTTTAAGGGACGAACCAAGTTTTAGTCGAAATTGTTTTTTTCTTTTCTAATAAGGGATTTAAAATTATTGCTATACCATGTTTAAATGAATAATAATGAAATGTGTTGACACCCATATTATCAAAAGATCATTGTAGAACTATAAAGTAGGTATAAGCTATATATTCACTATTTCAATACAATTCACATGGATTTAAAGTTAAATGAAATTCAATCAATAATAACTCTACCAGGTGTACCTATATCAGTTTTTAGAAAATTACATTGAAATAATTATTTTTTACAATGTATAAGCGAATGAATTTTTCGAAAACAGTCAACATCCTAAAGATTATCAATTTTCTAATTGTTAAAAAAAAAAAAAATGTTATATCTAATTAAGTTCTTTCATTCGTACAGTCGTTCTGTATTACTGTAGTAGTATACAAGTTGTACTTGAACGAGGAACGAACACGTTTCATGTTAATTGTTTTCACTGAAATATGCTAAAACTAGTTTATTTTCTTACATGTAAAAAAAAAAAATTTCTTTAAAGAGGTTGATTTTAAATTATAAAATGAAATACAACACTTGGATTAAGTTGAGAAAAACGAGAAATCAAGATAATAAGAGGTGTCATGTTGTATTATTTAATATTTTTAATGATTATTTACGATGAAAAACTTATGAATTACATTTAAAACTTAAAGAAAGTCCGTAGGCACCTAGATCCTAAGAAAATGATTAAAATGAAAACGGTTTAATCATAATTGATATCATATAAATCATCATAAACATGTGTATTCGTATAAATAATAACTCAAAAACGAACTCTGTATATATTTTATATATAAATTCATTCGATCATTGATGTAAAATGTAATCGAAACGTTTTAACTACGATACAATCATGCAATATACAATTTGTCCAAGTTCAACGATTTAAATTTAAGACTAGTGATTTCAATATAACGAAAAATAAATGGGGAATTTTCTATAATGGTTAGTCCAAGAAAACGTAAAGCATAATCGCAAGTATAAAGTATACAGAATACGTTTTATAGTGTCATGTTACTAGATCTAATCCTAAACCAGATTGTTTTACCAAATTAAAATGTGTCTTATATATATATATATATATATATCTTTATTTATTTATTTATATATATGTGTGTGTGTGGGTGTATATGATTTTACGCCAAGGGCAAGTTTATAATATTCAACTTTCTCCTACTTTAAAGATGTGTATACATTTTTTATACAGACATGTTGGCCCCCTCAAAATATTTTACATACTAGAAACATGCCTTCATACCATCTACCATAAGGATACGTGTATTAATATTATAATTCGTGTCACATACAAAGGCAGGTCATTCCATTGGTCGGTACAAATCACGTGATCGTAAATTATTTCGAAAATATCCCGTCTGATCGTCGAAATCAGTGCCACAGTAGAATCACTCATAAGTAACTAACAAATTACGGTAGTTTTAAGATAATTATAATATTTGGACTACTAGTGGCCACCGCGCCGACTTAATTTTATTCAACAATCGATGTAAATATGCACAATGCAAGTTAAATTTATCATTGATATTTGTCGTTAATATGAAATAAAACTATCCATGAAACGCATGCAGCTGATGAGGCATAGATTTTCGTAAAATAAAAAAAATAAGAACTATACAATACATTTCTTAGATGATTTACAGTGTCGCATAATACTGCACTCGGGGCAATAATTCATCGACTTAACCACATAATTACGCCGTCTGTGGTTTTATGGACGTGAAGTTTGGTGGTAATGTATAGGAAGTGACTTACGTATTACACAGCCCATAAACTGAATTCGAAAATTGGTTGTCGATATACAATAGTAAAAATGATTATAATAATATATTTTCGATTATTTAAAACTTAAATACATAATACACCATTCAACGAAATGTATCGAGATTCACTGTGAAAAGTTGTGCAACTATACAGGTATAAATTATGATTGTTTTATGATTCTACAATCGTCTTATTTAGTATGAAAAAAAAAAACATTTTTTTTTCAAAATTTGGAGAATTTATAACACTTTACATTGACCAAACGTTCTTACTATATTTTTCTGGATTATTTTTCAAGATTCTTACTTTTCTTAAATGCTCACCATTTCATAATTTTAACGGAATAACGTAAAAGAAAAATATCCGACGACAGTGTTGTTAATGACAAGTTCATGTGGCAAAAAAAAGTGCGTACCAAACCATTCTGTTTTAAAGGAACCTAATTATTTTAGTGTGAAAAACAAACGATCGGATTTCGCTGGCCACTCTATACATTATAATAGTATTACATATCATTTAATGAGAACGATGTTAATACTATGATGTTGCTATATCTTAAAGGTACGAATCAGCTGATTAAATTCAGTCGTCTGATTTACTTTTGCAGTATAATTCCCTATATTTTTTCCAATCGAATTTCGGAAAATATGATTTGTAAAAATTCTTTAAAATAAATATTCCGAAAAAAAAGAATAAACATAGTTAATCAATTTTCTTTTAAATACACGCAAACACACACACACATACACACACACACACACACACACACACACACACACACACACACACACACACACACACACACACACACACACACACACATGGAGGCTCGTGGGTGCGCGCATGCGACAAACGTTTTTTTTTTTTGTTTTTTCATATTTTACAGAAAATATTACTCGTGGTGTGTAGTAGCATTATTATTATTCATGATATTTTCTTGTATTATATTTAAATCTTCGACGTCGTATCACTAGTGTCTAGACATATATATTCAATCCTTTCGTGCCAAAAATTAAATGTACAGTTTGCTCTAGGGATCTTTTGACTTTTGGTTTATTAATTTTTAATTTTTAATGTTCCACCTACCAAACGAACCCATCATCAATGCCAGTGTTTTCGAACTAACAATGTTCAATGTAATAACCGCAACGTTAACGGCTGTTCCTACCACTGTGATATTGTGCAGTAGAACATGAACTCTTGGATGGATTTAGAATTACTATTATGCCATGTTTTATGAATACTTCATTATTTTAAGTCCTTGCTCGGCACTTTGACAGTTGTAATAATACATAATTTCGAATAATTATGTGTACAAATGACCAAATACTCTCAAGAAGTATTGCAACTGTCTAATAAAAAATTATGGTTTTCAAAGTAAAGCGAATTTAATAAAATAATAATAATTACTGTTATTATTATTATTATTATGTACTTACACTTAAAAGTGAATGAGTTTTTACAAAAAATAAAAAACTTAAAAAGATACGAATGCAAATTTTTTTTCGAACGTAAATTTAATAACTGTCACACAGTGGTTATTCGCTTAACTTATTTATAATTGTGAGATTACTTTGGACCTGGTTTATAAAAAAATAAAAATAAAATGAAAATACAAAATATATTATATCGAAGTAAGTATTATTGGACTCCATTTTTAAAAGCTTATTTCAAGTATTTGATTTTATTTTCATGTATAATTATATTCCATTTTATATTTATTATTTTTTTTTTTAAGTACCCATTTATTCTATTTTATTATATTATATTATTCTATTTATCATTTCAACTATAATCTAATGAAATCCAAAACATAATGAAATATGGCGTATTCATAAATATCTCTCGTCTACTTATTATATGTACGCTGAACACATTTTTAGCACCATTAATACATTAAAAGTTTTCACCAGTTGAAAGTTTATTTTTGAGTTTGGAATAATAGATATCATCGGTACCTGTATGGTGTATAGTATAGTTACTCGTTCAAAATCAAAAAGGATCGTACGTTTATCATTTTATTTGCCGGATGGTGTACCTTAACATTTTAAACGTCAATAAACGTTTGTAATTAAGTAAAGTTTTCTATTAGTTTCAGATAAGTAAACTGTGACATTAAATATTTTTTTATCATCTTAATTTACCATACGAACATTAAACATAAATTATAATGCAAAACTAAAAAAATTTTAAACAATACTTTAGTATACAATATAAGATCATCAACTTAAACTTTCATAAAACTATTAATTAAATATTTTATAATTTAAATAACGTCGAGGATAATTTTGTTATTTATAAAATTAAAAAAAAATCATCTAGAAAAAAAAACAAAACTATTTATTATTATTTTTGAAAGAATAAAAGTTTTTAGTAACTTAGTAGACTTTACATTGTTAATGATATTCATTCCATAAGTTTTGTTCATTAAATTTTTAATAATTTCATGAAAAATCCACTATACTTTTTTTATGAACATATGAACATAGTGTTTCGTAATTTTATTACTGCGTTCATGACTTAAGAAAACTTCAATTCGTATCATCATAACTTATTTTACGGAAACGTAAAATGAATTTTCGACGAATATTAAATCGTTTTCAAGCGAAAGCGTTCGATCGGTAATGAAACTATTTCACCGTAATAATTTAAATAAAATATATACTTGTCGACGAAATCCACAAGTTTTAAGTATTTCCAGCGGTTAATAATGATTAGCATATATTTTAATAGTTGTACGCGTGAGTGTACCCATTAGAGTTCAGAAGCGAACAATGTTGTTAACTTTGATGAGAATTATGGTAATATATTATAAAATATACATACGTATAAGACGTACAAACGCACTGAACGAATCGTAAAGTATCCAGCTTTTGCACGCACAAGCGTGTGTGTGAGCAGTTTTAATCGTACGTGATTGAACAATTACTGTACGATGAAAAAAAAAAAATGTTTGGTGATGTTAAAAAGGTGGCCACGAATGCGTTTTACTGCTAAGAAACATTACATAATATATTAAATGAAATATAGAAAAAATACGTAAAGTAATTTTACGTCGGTCAAAAAGTTGTCCCTTTCTTCCTCTCTTTTAGCCTCTTTCTTTCACTCACCTTCATACTTGCAATATCTCCCTCACTCTCTCTCTCTCTCCCTCTCTCTCCCTCTGTCTCTCTATATATTAATATATATGTATATAATATATCTCCCTCGTTTACTCATCCTCAGTCCCACTCCTTCTTACCATCAAACTATTGAATAGCGCACGCTATTCTCTCAAATATTTGACGAGTCGTTATCGGTAAAAAAACGTACACTGTTGTTGCGGTAACGATAATGGTCACGACAACGGCCGGTGACGGTTATAGGAAGAGCACTGGCGCCCGCAAGTGTGTGTGTGTGTGTGTGAGTGTGTGTGTGTGTGTGTGTGTGTGTGTGCGAGCGCGCGCGTAAGGGTGTACATATTATGGGAATCGAATGGTCCAAGCGGTGGTAGTAGTGGCCGGGGATACGACATAAAAGCTTTTAAAGATAATACGGGCGAGAAAATAACATCGTTTTGAAAAAGTCGGAGAGTACGGAAAAGAGTTTATTTTGTGGTGGCCATTGTTAAATACGGCGTGGCGACGTGTCGATCGACGGTGATGCGGAGGCAACGAAGGCGGCGGGAATGGCCAAACCGTTTACTTGTTTATCTTGTCTCCGTCAACGAACGGGCTGCTGACTATTATACACTGCTGGTTTTGTATCCACGCTTAACCCCATCATTCTCTCTTCCCGCGTTTTCAACATGAGATATATTTATGAGTGAGCATGCAAACCCACACACACACACACACACACACACACACACACACACACACACACACACACACATGAGCGCGCGCGTGCGTCTATTCACAACGTGTAATTCGTTTAAGCGTGTTCCCAGCCGTCATCAAACGCGTAACATTGGACACCTCCTCTTCCATTCTCAAGTTGGTATCTATGTAAAAGTTCCCCTTATAAAATATACGGCTTGCGTGTGATACAATCTCTGTTCACGTGGTAAAATATCCCCGACTAGCCCGGTATTTCTCCTAGATGTGTGACCAAGGCATCTCGTGTTAAAATCATTTCTCTCCACCCAGTGAAAGTATACCTGGACTACTTTACCATATTGCCATTCAATATTTTTTAGATATTTGTTGTCATTAGTACTCGGAGCAGATTGAAAATAATTCGGGAAGGATTGCCAAGTAAAGGCATCAAATTGACAAACGCATATAAACTGTAGTATAGTTGAAATAAAACGAGAGGTGTATCGCTCCTGGTGTTTTTTTCAGTTCAGAGATCCACGATCTCGTGAATCTGACACGAGTTTCGTGAATGAACGTGACACGGTTCATTACAGTTTACGAAATGAGCAAGCTACGGTAGAATCACAGACCAATCGTTCGGTAACATTCAGAAACGTGAAAATAATGAACTGTGATAACTAGAGTTAGGATGTTGATGACTTTTGCATTTTTTTTTCTTTGATTCCATACAATGCTATCCTAGATAGAAATTTGATTCATGCTCTCTTGATGCAGAATATTCTTGTTTTATTTTGCATTTTTTTGCATTTTTCAGCATTTTTAGCTGTAAATGCATTTTTTTGGTTTTTTAACGTCATTTTTCAACATTTTTTCATCTTTTAGGTCATTTTTAGTAGTTTTTGTACAATGTGGAGCAATTTTAGATTTCAGAGCAAGTGTTCAACCCATGTTTGGAAACAAATTTAATTTATTTGAAATCTAACTTTGGATTTGGACAAGTAGTAAAAAATTACTATTACACCCATTATCACGCCTATACGTATCTCTAATAAAAATTATTATTAATAAATACATTTTTTTCACTTACTTAATTAGTTTTTTAGATCATTTTTAAGGTAAATTTTTTCACTTTTTTGAGAGCATTTTTTCACTTTTTTGAGAGCATTTTTGCATTTTTTTAGGGCATTTTTGCGTGTTTTTTAAGTCATCGACATCCTAACTCTAGTGATAACCTTTCATTCTATGATTTTCACGCCGATCGAGTAAAAGGAGAACACGTATACGACAAAAAGCGACGTGGTGATAACGCGTTAGATACGAATCGGTCGTCTATTTTCACCTCTGCCTAGTGACTCGCGTATTTTATCATTTCGTAAGTCCGCAAACACGCCCGCATCGGGTGACGCTACGACCCAGTTTCACGCGTGTGTATGACAAATAGAAGGAGACAGAAATTGTGTGTGTGTGTGTGTGTGTGTGTGTGTGTGTGTGTGTGTGTGTGTGTGTGTGTGTGTTTGAGCACAATTTTCAGTCTCACCACATAACAGTATTATTGCGTCATACATACGTAAACGTAGACACCGTGGCGTCGGCGGACTCCCGTAATTTAATTGAATTAGAGCCGGCACCGAAACCGAATCTGGTGGTAAGACCCACCACCTCGACAAAGGGCCCGAAACTTCTGTCAGTTTTAACACGCAGACGATATTATTATTATTATTATTATTTTCATCGTCAACACGGGACCGTCGTATTTTCGTTATTGCGCACTCGTTCCACGTTCCACGGAATGGTACATGTTGTTTTCAAAGCATTCATCTTCCCTCTGTAGTATGATCTAGATTCTAGTGTATGGTTCAAAATTCATATACACGAAACATTTCACGACGATAACGCAAGTTTATTGTAATTTATTTTATTATAATATTATCAATATTAAAAAGTCGATTGTAACGACTTACCACCATATAAAACCCTTTGATATATTTACTATTTTTGTTATAATTAGTATGTGGCCAAAGAAATATTTTTTTCTGGACCACTCAAGTTTTAAGCGATTTTTTTTTTTTTTTTTTTGGCTGATCCGGGTTGATTAGACCCATCGCTTCTTCCACTATGTCTCACCAAGCCTCTCTATTCGACGCTTTTGTTTCTCCGTCTCTGATCCCTAAGAGTTTTAGATCTTCTTTGACACGGTCGCTCTACCGCTATCTTGGTCGTCCCATTGGTCTTTTGCGATCTTACTTCCACAATGTGACCTCGTTTATTAATTTATCCTTCACTATACATACATGTCCTGTTCCAAGTTTCAGTTAAAAAATCCTTTAGATCCACTTTTAGCCGTGGCATATTTCGTCGATTCGTAACCAGTTTTTTTCCATGTAGCCTACAATATCCCTATGTTAGCCCTACGATAACCCCCATTAATGGAGGACCCAACATAAATATGGTAACCACGGGGTCGTAATGCCCGTAATTCTTAAGAGTCCCCTTGCGGGAGTTTCAATCAATGATGATTACATTATTATGTTTTTGATTTACGCGTCACAGGACACTGTTTGACACAGTATCCATCTCTGGTTTTCACACCATTCTATCGTGAAGGGAAATGTAAGGGCCAGGTAGTGAACAAAAAACAATTGCATGGCTTGGTTAAGAACCACGGGTAGGGAGATAAAAAAATGTTTTCATGAAAATCGAAACCAATGTCTTTGAATGTATTTATTTTTTTCAAGTTATGTGGTAATGATTTAAATAATCGGATAATATTGTTATTTTAGGAACACTTAAATATCATTGGTAATAATTAATATTTACAATATTAAATGAATTCAAGTTCAATTAAAAAAAAAACATGCAGGTATAATACGTTCCTTATTATAACAAACAATATATTAATTAAAAATTACTGCAGTATACATTTTTTATTTTATTAATTGGTATAAAACATTTTTAAGCCAGTATTTAGCAATATGAATTGATTATTTATTTATTTATATAAATATATTAGATATATATTTGTGTGTGTGTGTGTGTGTGTGTGTGTGTGTGTGTGTGTGTGTGAATTTATAAATATTCCACTGCCAGTTTCCCCCTACTGCATTAATTGATATAAACTTCACCACTAAAATCGTCGTCCTCGGAGAACACATGCCACGTCATCTTCAAATGCCTTATAATTCTACGTGACTAATGCATAATGTGAGTTTCTCACACGGTGTAGTTCGTGACCTCTGTTTTTTTTTTTTTTTATCATTTTGTATAATTACGAACTCGCCAAAAGACGTAATGTCAATAGCGTGATAATGTATACACAAATATTAAAGAAATCGACATTTCTTTGTTCTTTTAAGCCAAATTGTACAAATCGTTGTACTCTTTAGTCTAACAACGATTTCACAACTATTGTTATTATTGTTGCTATTGTGTTGTTGAACTTTTATAAGTATATTAACATGACGTAGAATTACAAATGTTGGTTCAGCGTCAGATTGATAGGGACTTATTTTATTAACGATCAAACTTATATTTTTATTTGAATAATATAAACGTTAGAGGAGACGAAATAAAAAAAAAACATATCAATTATAACTCATAATTGGAATTCATAATAATATTATTATACCATTATTATTGTTCATTACTTCTGTCTTTGCGGTGTCATTTTAATATTATTCGGTAATTTATCACTTAAAAAACTTAGTGTGTATAGTTATGTTTGTGTTTGCGAGTGCATTGTATACTGTATTAATGTACAATAGTTCTCAAATCCCCCCATACACACACACACACACTCACACACACACACACACACACACACACACACACACACACACACACACACACACACACACACACACACACACACACACACACACAAACACACACACACACACCAGTGATTTGCTATTATTGAATTTAATGATTTATTACCTCGGGTGAACAGAATCACCATCCCAGACGGAAACGTTGCAGCGTAGTGTTCTCGTGAACTCCAGTTTTTCATTTAGAAGAACGGTCCGATAGTATAAAACGTAATAATATAAATGGCGTCGTTTGAATTGAATCCATCGCAATGTCGCGGAAAACGCGATTATTATTCGGCTGGACTCTGATCGCGTAAAATTGTATAGATACAGGTTCCACAATCCATTACGATCAATACGATTGCGATTATATATATACGTGTATTTGCATCTAAACAATCGGAATCCACCGGTAGAATAATATAGCCATAGTATAAATAATCTTCAGTTGAGTGTTTTGTCTCTCTCTCGTTGTTGGGTTCGATTCGTATTCATCGGGTACGATTCATAATTAAAATTTACGTCTTTAGACTCTTGAAATGTTTATTGAGTCCAGTAAATGTGTATCAACTTTTTTAAGGCATTAATAGATGTTGACATGACAATTTTTTTATTATCAAACGTTTCAAACGGTAAATCGTAAAATGTAAATACGTCTAATTTTAATTTCAGAGGGCTCTACATTATTTTAGGGCTTTCGTCAACCCTAAGAGACTATGTCATCCATCCTGACCACTAAACATAGTTTTTATGGTAAACTCGTCTAAGACATTTGTACAATGCATACGAAACTCATCAACTAATACAAATTGCTAAGCTATAAGTAGTCAAATAGGTGCATCCAACCACATTGATCACACATGTGTTTATCGTATATTTATCTCTTATCTCAAAATATATCGTAACATTATCGCTCATCAACATTTCAATTGTATCATATATCTTGCGTTAATGCCACTCATTGAGCCCACCATTATGGTGTCACCTCCATCACCAATTCGTCTAAGACAAAACAGCACTTTTCATTGCCTTCGGACTCTCCCGGGCAAGACGGAAAAAAATCAAGACATTCAGTTCACCAAAGTGTCATGGTGTCATTGTCAACGGCTAACAGTGAGATTGATACCAGTATTATCACTTGATGATAATGAATGCATGCGAGATTAACTATCTTCAGCATATAACGAAACTGCGTCCTCACAAATACCAACGATTTAACTAAAGAGTGTTATCGATGTCACCAGTACTTTGGAACAAGTAACACCATTTACCGGTAATAAAAATGTATTGTGCAAATCTACACCGTTCTCTTAAATAACCACTCCACCAAAGTCCCCCAAACAACAACAAAATAACTGTGATTTGAAAATTCGCCGAAGCAGAATTTCATATTTTCCAACCACTCGCTCTATTTCGTTGCAGAGTAAGCATTTGGAATCTCCGTTATTCTACATCTTTAACCGATATTTCAGACACTCTAGCCAAGTTTGGATATTCGATTACGCATTTGATGAACACAAAATATAATTAACGCTTATAACCAATGTTTTAAGTCGAACGTCTGAGGGTCAGAGGCAAACACAACGTTATATTTCTCATGCTTATGATCACACGCGTAATTATTGGTATCATGTGTCCGGGTGCGTAAAATGTGGCGATTATCATACAGCAGAGAATTGTACCGAAGATTTCAACCCCTCGGATAAATACGCACTTTGTTCCAGCACTCATACAGTCTTACAAAGGGTGTCTGATTCACAAAAATTGGATGGAAGTTTTGAAAAATACACACGAGTCCACTCATCGTCACGTTTTCACGCGTCCAAACCCGGTCCATCGTGTGCCAATGTACTAGCTACTCAACCAATATCTATCAGTTAAGATCCTATAATAAGTTTTCTGAACAAACTTAAATCGTAATGGAATTCCTTAATTCCTTAACTTTTCAATAACGATACATCAACTTTTCCTTCATGATTATGCTATGTTAACTAGGCACATTTAATATTAATTACGTAGCTATCAAATTTGACTTTTCTAAAAAACTTGATTATTATCTCTTTGTAAAATGTATAATATCTTTATCACGCATGTTCTCTGAAACAACTCATCCGATTAACTTAATTTATTTTTAATGAAAAAGTACATCATAGAGTAGCTTTTAGTCTTGATTTCAATTATATAAGGTAATTGAGAGGGAAAAATAATTAATAAAATAATTGTATTAATTATTTTTCTCTCTATATATTATTTTTTACAGCAATTATAATTATTATAATTGCTGTACATCCCTATTTCAAAGTCTGTGGAAACCATCTGGTGCAGTGGCACTTCAATATGAATTAGTGCACAGTGTCTGGAGTTCAAAGTACGGTTTAAAGGCTAAATTTTTGCCTTATTTAAAGTTTTTTTTTTTCCTCAATTTTTTGGTTTCCTTTTTTTTAATGAAAGCGTAAATCAAGGACCAGGTGTTTAGGCACAATTTTAACTCTATTCGTTGGTTGAGAAATTATTAATTTATGCATGTTTATTTTTCAATATACGGCGAAGCACAAAAAAAAATAGACGTTGAGACGTGTGCTCTCACAATGTCAGATGTCCCCGATTCCGACCAGCTACCACCACTATGCATCATCAATACGACGATACTTAACCATAGTCCATAGGTCACCTTGCTGGTGACTGTAACAAAGAAACGCTTTTCACGAACTCTCTTAGACATCGGAAACGAAAATTTCCAGAATAATGTCCATAGTACAGTACAGATAAATTCGTCGTTTGCAATTTTGATTCGTCAACAAAATGATTTAATCAACAAAGTTCATCCTCGGATCCCTCAAATTTCTAATAAATCCAATGAATAGCTTCGTGAACGTACGATTTTAGCTCCTAAAAACGACACTCTAAAAATCATCATCTAAAAGGTACTTCCTAGGTTCGAAGCTGATAGAAAATAACTATATTTCTATAAATACACTAACCGATAAGGACCAAGCTTTAGATATCACAATTGAATTCCTTATTTTTTTGAAATCCTTCAGTTCTACCACCACACAAATTTTATTTAAAAATGGGCCCTTCTATTATTCTTATGTGAAATTTGAATGCTCCCAAATCGTGCAATGGAACCAGATTGAGAGTTTTATCTTTGAATAATAATATTATCGAAGCAAAACTTTTGACTGGTGCAGAGTGTGGTCGAAGGGTATACATTCTCGTTCTATGAATACCTATGATTACAAATTAATATCCATAGGAATTCAAACGTGTAAGATTCCCCATTAAACTTTTGCAACTTTAATTAATAAAGCACAAAGACAGACAGTAAAAGTTACAGGAATCAACAACACAGATCCTTGCTTTACTCACGATAAATTTAATATTACTAGCTCTATCACGTTAGTTCAGAAAAAAAAATATACATCTATTTATGCCCATCAACAAAAAACTATTAATATTTTTTAGAAATAAATTTTATAAAATCAAATGTAATATATTCATTTTTTAGAAAATACATTTAAAAATCATTCAGCCTACATTCGTTAAGGTTTTACGGACCTTGTGTTAAAAATATTGATTGATCACTGCTGGGCAACTAAATAAAACACCAAACAAATTTTAACCATGCTAGCAAGATAAATGTATTGTAAGTACTAAGTCTGGGTTAAAATGAGAAGGAAATCGAAGATTATTATTTTTTATTTGCCTATAGGAATCTAACCTAACATAAAGATAAGTATTTGCTTTCACGGGCGAAGCCGGGTGACTCAGCTAGTTAATATATAATAATAATAATAAATTAACTTAATTATCATTATCAAATTGTTAAATTTGACCTATAATAATAATCTAGAATGGATACTAATTATGATTTAATTTTTTTTGATCGATCACTATCTTTGGATACATATAATTGTGAACATATATAATTCTTAAGAAGGTTCACATACAATAAGAGTTATTGATGAAATAAAATGAGAATAATAAAAATAATAATAACTATACAATAAACATGTCACTTTTTATATTCACAACCTTATGTTGCCAAAAGGTATGAACTTTATGAAATGAAATATGTAAAAAAAAAAAATAAAAATAAAATCAAGCAAATTACACCTTGTAATAATACAGGCACTCGTGTGACTACTTTGGGGTGAATTAATACAAAATGCTATTTTGATTTATGGTATGGAGCCTTAAACTAACTATAACTAAGTAAAAATTATAAACAATTCTTTTTTGATATCATATGACAAAATAAAATGACTTTTATTTCTTAAGACTTAGTTTTGATTGAGATCATATAAAATAAAATGTGAAAAAATACACGCGCAAAGGAAAGGGTGCACACCACATGCACTAGCATATATGTTTAAAAACCCAACTTTCGTCTAACCTGATATATGAACGTTAATGTTCATGGTCTCTTAAAAACGTCTAAAATGTGTGTGTGTGTGTGTGTGTGTGTGCGTGTTTATAATATATATACACACAAACAATGAAAGTGAGAGAGGTGAGGGAATAATAATTAATGTGTTCGAAGGCGAAAACTTCTAGATTAAAATTGTACGCGTGGTTTTGATCAAGTTTTTAGGACGGCAGCGACAAATGATGTAAGCGTGTGGGTCTGCATGATTGTGCGTGTGTGCGTGTGCATGCGTGCGTACGCGTATGTGTGCGTGCGTTCGTGCATGTGTGTGTGTGTGTGTGTGTGTGTGTGTGTGTGTGTGTGTGTGTGTGTGTGTGTGTGTGTGTGTGTGTGTGTGTGTGTGAGAGAGTGTATAGATCCCGTCAAAAACTTTGGTTTTACACATTTCAACTCGTCACGCTCGCGTCTACACGTGTGTGTGCACGCACAGCAAGAAGTGTACGTACGCGTATAATTCCAAGGATTCATGTAGTGTACGTGCATGTGGTGACGAGAAGAAATTTACAATAAAGATGTGATTATTATTATTATCATATTGTGGTGATGGAGAAAAACATACGACGCCATATCGATGAAAAGCATATGCGTATGTGTATACGCACAGTGTAAATGTACGATTTGATAAAACGTGTGATTTAATCGTTCATCGATTTGATTTGTGTTTTATATGTTCAGTTCAAATGACTAATAAAACACCAGTTTTTATGAGAAATTAGATAAAAGATAAATCATAATCTCGAGTCGTATTGGAATTTTTTATTTTTTTTTTCGTCATCATTGTATTGTATCGCTAATATTGACGGCGTACTTGTCATGTCACATCTTGCCAACACGTGGACTTAAAAATCAATTCCAAACTTCCACTGCCTTTTTTATTCCTCTAAAGCGAGTAACAATAAGAGTATGACACTAACCCGTCATGAAGGTCAGTGGACGTATTTTTTTCTCATTTCTATTCGACAACTATACATAATATAACTGCCATCAAATCGACGACAACGACGACGACAGTGCCATGTATGTTCTGTCATTTAGATTATTTACCGTAAAAAAAAAAAAAAAGATATCGAGTAAATCAATGCATAATAGTGCTTTACGTCTATTTATTGGTAGTGATTGATATTGTTATTAATTTGGGAGATCCAGAATATTAGAATCGATTTTATTTATGATATACGTATATACGGGTTATTGAAATATTTTTTAAACAGAGTCAAAGCAGAGACGAAAACACACGATGACCGAAAACCGTTTTCTGTCTGTTTATTTTAATTTTTAATTTTCTCAATCTTTTCTATTTTTAAGCACAAACTTTTAATTTCGGAACATTTTTCTGAAACTATTGATTTTTATTATTTGATGAGACACTCTGTATGTACACACATATACATATGTTTACACGTGTACTTTAAACATTAACAGTTAATGTTACTATGCATAGTTACTATGCTTAGTACTACTATTTTACTCATTCGAGAAAACGGAAAGAGTAGATTATTATGCATAAAAATGCAATTGCACTTACTCCAGAGTTTTAATCACGTTTCATAAACTTATATACCTTTACGTTGAAAGTATATCATAGATACTTGTGTTTATTTACGCTATTGAACGAGAGTTTACGAGACGTTTGTTTTATTTATTTATTTATAATTTTTTTTTCGAAATTTTTGAAAACAAGATTTATTTGTACATACATTTTAACTCCACTGCCGTCCGTCCTCGAGCTTAAAAACTATTGTCACATTTGTCATCCAAACAGTTTCTCCAAATTGTTCGAAAAACTTAGTGGACCGAAAATGTAAACGTTATATTCTCGCTCTTATTTTCTTTCTCTCCCTGTGTTTGTCTATTTCTCTATCAAGAACGTGAAATCCATTACACTGCAACGGTTCCAAAACAATAGCGTTCTATTAGACGAAATATCATGACGGCAGCAGTGGTAGCGACCAAAATGACATCAGAGCTATTGTCTAATTCGATTTTATACTATACCTATGTCCAGCCTCCCTGGTCACCGTCTAATGCCATCGGCATTACAACATCGGATCATTATTATCATCACTATGCTGTGTTAACACATCCATGTTAATTGTATTGTAACTCAACGTCGACGTTTTGATTCCTTCAGGATGTTCATGAATTATATCGATTGGCTAAATTTACTTGACTACGAAGTTCTACTAAAAACAGATGATTTTATAAGAACTATATTCAATTTAATTCTATGCACATAGCTACGATAACATTATAAAAAGAAACACGATATTCTATGATCGATTTTAACTCAAAATTTAACTGAAAATGCATGGTTAATCATTTTTTTTAAATGAATAATTTAATATTATGGAAATTCTAAGTTGAAAATTTAACTAATCGTAAAAAGTTAACCTAAACCAGGATAGAAGTGACAAGTTTTATTAACATTGTGTGCTGAAAAAATGGACTAAATGTTTAAATTTTCCCCAAGGTGAATATGTAATTAATCCACAATATATTGATTTTAGATATACCTCTATTTTTATTTTCTGAAAAATTCCAAGGGAATTAAAAATGTACTTACCACATGTTTTTAGAATTCATTTTCTCATGCATACTTTTAATAATTAATTCAATAAACATTTTCATTTTTCTAAATGTTTCGAATGCCCTTGTATTTTTTTTTCTCGTGCCACTACGGGCATATTATATGCCATCGATTAACTACCCCTACTATAGTACAAACTCTTAGTGAATGAAACTTGTATAATCTGAAATAGAATTAATCATATTTATGGTAGAAATCATGCTTGCTGGAGAAGCTTAACAGACCCAATGGACTCTGCCATAACTGTACCTATGATCTATCTCCATTTTTATATCGATCGAGTAGTTATAATATAAGGTTAAATATTTATTTATTTATTTATTTTTTTATATATTTATATCTTTGTTCGTTTATACAAGACATATATATATATATATATATGACTTTTGCAGTATCTAATCAACTCAATGACGGCATTAATGAGGAATCACTGGTAAACCGTATGGTCATGGGTGTGAAAACAATATTATAGTCTGAATAAGCAGCTAAGAAATTACTCTGTTTTCGGACTCATATGCCAATAAACACATATAACGCACATTTTTCCCTGCCTAAGTTGTATGCAGTAAACGTTGATTAAGTGAGATGGAACGTTATAATTACTTGTGTAAAGAAGGTAAATGATGAGATAGAAATACGAGTTGTGAAATCATGGAATCATAATAAACTTAATAGAATATAGTAGGTACATATTATGTATGCCAAATACAATTTTGTCCGACTGTTATAACTTATAATAGCTCAATCTAATTTGTTCTATGTGCATTGATATTTTTTTCTCTCTACGCATAATCCATAGTGTCTATGGCTTGAAAATATTCACCCGTGCGACTGAACGACACCAATAGTCAATCTGAATGATCTAAAATAATATAATCACAACCAAACAAATGTATGCACTTTGTTATTCAATCTAAAAACAATCATTATAAATATTTTGTTTTATACGAGTTAGTGTTATAAATGTGTTGAAATACGTTCACTGATTTAAGTTGTTCTACTTTGTTTTCCAAAGTTTATTTTAGCTAAGATTATAAGTACGACTTTTTTTATACATCGTTCATTTGGTATGATTCAAGTGGTGTAGTATCATCGAGGTAGAAGATCACTCATTATGTAAGGGTAGCCGAACGGAAAGAAAAAATGGTTTCTTGTGCAGTTGTATCTGTTCACATTCACCAATTTGTGAAATAATTATTTGTGTGTGTTTTTTTTTTATCACGTTCGAATCGTGTGAGCCGACCGCTTGACTTTTGAACACAACATAGATGATACACGCATAACTACACTTTTTTTCTCAGAAGACGAGTTTATAATAACGAACGCGGCTTCGGGAATAAAACAATAGTCGATGGTTAAGAAATACCCTTAAACAATATCCCAACTAGCGAGTCAAAAATAAAAGAAAAGATAACATGTTTGATACGAATTGATTAAAGACGGGCTTAAAATACTTCAATGATTTTCTTAAGCAGATTAAAATCGTATTTAAAGTTATAAATAAAATCAGTGGAATAACACTTAACATGTTAAGAGTATAATTTTTTACATCAATGAGTTTGATTTTTGTTTATTGCTTTTATTCGATTTTAATTTTCATAATATTATATTACAAGGGCACATAAATAAGGTTCGGTGATATAATTTATGTAACCGCATAGGGTAATTTATTATTACCGGGTAAAAAGTTAAAAAGACAAATTCTCATCTCAAATAGTATTTTTTAAACCGCAGATAATTTTTCGTTCTGCATTCTACGAAAATTGATTTCACTAAATAAGTTGTTATCGTAGCGGAATATCAAATATTGTCGTGAATATATATTATAATATTATATTGTTTTGTTTCATGACAACAATATATTATATTGGTCTTCCGTATTTAAGTCATTTGATTTTTTCTTAAGTTTTCAAAATCATGCTAATAATAAAAAAATCTATCATATACAAAAAAAAATATATATATATATAATTTATAAAATATATTCGAAAATCCATGTCGTATGGTATACTTTTAAACCTGCGTGGTCCACTGTAATTTGAGGCAATTCATGAAAAGAGTTTACTTATTTTATGTTGATACAAATTATTTTTCCTCAAAATTTGTACGAGAAATCAACTTTCAAATAAAGCGTCATAGCAAAAGTCCCTTTAGATGGGTGATAGTGAGGGCCAAGCTTCTAAATTCCTCTAGTGTCAATTGTATTAATTAATTCAAACTTTCAAATTTATGATTTTTATTAGGTATTATTTTATTCTCAAATGATAGAACAGCTTATAATTTAATTATTTGTTTCACAATTACTTGTTTTCAATAGTATACTTATTCGTATAATAGAAATTTCGAAACATGATACGTTTAATGTTGAAAAAGATTCATACCTATTTTGTTTAAAAATTAAGTCACCCGTTTACTTAGGTGTAATATAAAAATATTTCTTTCATACAATTTTTTATTTTAACATTGCACGCAAGAGTCTTCGTGTAGTTTTTGGGGAACTTATCCCCCATCGAGAAATATATAGACTCACAATTAAGTGTGATCGACATTTTTGTCTTTTTTCAAAAAATATTTCGTTCCACGCCACAGTCAGAATTCGAAAAGCTGTTCCCATGGTTTAAGACACACGCGTATATATCCATCATTATATTATAAGAACACCTTATATATATATATATATATATATATATATATATATATATATATATATATATACATAATGGTAGGTGAGATTCGGCATTACATTGACGATGGTGATAATAATTCCTACTATTTTTACGTGACGCATGGGTCTCTGACGGCGTAGACATCGTTTCGACATTCTTGAGTGATCGGCGAAAAATATATCACTCATCCACGCTCTCGCCCGCCGCTCTACGACAACCGTAAATGACACGCGCGTTCGGGAATGCGTGTCACCGATGCCTGCGGCTCCGATATAATATCGTGTTGTAATGTTCGTGCAAGTTCCGTGAGGGGTGCGTGAAAAACATTATTAATACGCAATATCCGACGGCTTTTTGGAATTTTCGGTGAGGTACTATCACGATGGTCGACGGGGGTCAGAGAGGCCAGTAGAGAATTTCCAGGCGTACAGAGGTCGGTCGAAAATACGCGTTTGTAAGTGAGAAAAGGTGAGAGAAAATTGAAAAATAAAAAGAGAATGGGGTAAGTAGGAAGATACTCTATTCGACGAAATTACGTACGGTATGGGTCATATGTATTATGTATTGTAGGTTAAACATGATTTCTGAAGACACGACGATGATCACAAGTCACATTTTCCCAGTGATAGTATCTATCGTTATTGATATCCCCCTCCATTCGAAAAAAATCGTTTTCACTTATCTAATCTACCCCATAGTTCTGGATGCCTATACCAGCTATTATTTGGCTACCTGAATACATTATTACCGTCTAAGTATTTGGGTTATTTCGGATCGTTAATTTGGAACACCAAAAGAGTATTAGTATAAATCATGTACCTACATCGAATATAATATTGGACACAAGATATCAACACAATTACATTTTGGACGATGTCAAAATAACATATTCAAATGCATCCTTTCTCCATCAAAATATGGAAATTCAAAAATTATAATTAAATTTATATATTCATCAAATCATAATTCTTTCTGGACACATAGGTCAAAAGTGTTATATTCATATAGGCAGTTTTCGGTTGTGCTGTGAAGTGGAAGAATAAAAACGTCACTAGTGCAACTGTTTGAGGTGATACAGCAAACGTTTTCGTGAAAAAAAAAATACAATAACAATAATAATATTTATAATGTTCCAATGACAGTGGAATATCGACCAGGGTCTCGGTGCAAAATTGACAAAAAACAACGCTGTTCACCCGTTGTAGCGCAAACGACAGTCTGTCGATTACCTATACAATATGTTAGCGTGTATTCGTTCGTGTGTGTGTGTGTGTGTGTGTGTGTGTGTGTGTGTGTGTGTGTGTGTGTGTGTGTGTGTGTGTGTGTGTGTGTGTGTGTGTGTGTGTGTGTGTGTGTGTGTGTGGTGGAGAAGGTGTGTGTGGGTGAGTGAGTGTATGTTTAAGGGCTGAACTGTCCAAACATTTCGTGCGGTCGACCTCCGTCGTCCCACGGCATGCACGAAAACGTGTCACAAGATCGGACGTGTCTCGAAACCGCAACTATAATGTCAAAACTCGAGAACGAGTAAAGACCACCACAGCCAGCAAAGTCGCGTGGAAAAGCCGTTGACGTTTTCGTACAACAGCAGTACGTGGCTGATCGAATAACCGAGGAGAGATCAAATGGTTATCTTTCGTCTGAATCGTCAGTACTCGGTACACGGAGGGTCCTTTTAGCGCGCCACGCCGTACGCGGCCCGTTTACCGTATAGCATAATTTGATATTCGTAAACAAAATTCTTATGGAATTTTCGTGATACGTATTGTACAGAGGTAATGTGAAAATAATGATGAATTATACAAGTATCCATTTACAAGATGTCCAAAGATGATTCAACTAATGCAATAACATTTGTTCTGTTCGATATTTTTCATTTTTTTTTTTTTTTTTTTTTTTTTTTTTGTCTAATGAATACCGCAAATAAAGTACTGCGCTACAAAAAATGTAATCAAGGATTTTATTTCTATTTTTGGGATTCAAATATTAAGTTGTATTCTACGCTTTTAAACAGATATCAAAATAGTCATTTTGAAAACCAAATTTTTAGAAAAATACTGGTGGTAAAATATATTCTGAATGCTATTTTATTTATGTATTATAATTTTATCAACCTTTATGAAAATGTGTACTTCATAGAATGGTCAATTAAGATTAAATTGGTGTTATCGTATGTTCATCGCTATTGAGATGGTAATTATTATCAGTTTATAATAAATTATAATAACTATTATGTTCACCACGATTATAGATAATACGTTTCGTATGGCTTATTAATAATTATTCATATTCTAATATTCACAGCTATTAATGATAGAGAAATTCAAACTTACAAAATGGCTTAATTGATTTTTCTATAGAACTACAGAATATCATTTTAAAGTTTGAGTATGGAGTTATAAAACTTCAGAAAAAATGTAAAACATAATAGTGGTAGAGCCAGAATATGGAATCAATTAAGAAAAAAAAAACAAAATTAAAAAATATTCAAAAGTTATTGCTTTTGACAATTCGTCCAGGGGACACACTATATAAATCAATTTGCGAATAAATATGTATTGATAATATCATGTGTTGTTCACAAAAGTTATCTGCCCACGCATATTTTTTGTTTCTATCCAGTCATGACTATTATAACGTGTTGTTTTTCTTAAGAAATCAATTAATATGATTTACAAAATCCTTTCTTAACCACAAGTTATCTATGTCTATCTTTTTTCAAGAGCATTAGGAGTAACGTCATTTGTAAACCCGTCTTGTCACGACTGAACAGTCGACAGACGTCACATTCATTGTTATCGTCATATTGTCGATAAATCAGGTTCTAATGCATTATTCAGTCCTCTTATCAGTAATTTTGAATTCAAACTAAAGATACCAACATAGTTAAATTGTCTAGTAAAAGAAATGTTAAAAAAATAAATAATCGTTAAGTTCTGATTATTACAAATGTTTTATTCATTAAATGTAGGTACTAACGATTAATAAAATGCATAATTCGAAGAATAAATGGACATAAAATTATGTTTTTAATTGGTGACGTGGTTTGATAGCGTATTTTATTACGAAAAAAAAATAGGGTGTCATGCGGATCAAATCGTTTTGAGTTTATTTTTGGAAAACGTATTATACATGAAAATAAGCAAAAAAAAAAAAATAATAAATAAATATTAGTTGATTTAAAAGCAGTAGATGCCGATATAAAACGCGATAGTGAGAGACGAACAGGAGTTACTATTATAGAATGAAAGTGTATTTCGTTGGAGAAAACGAGCGGGTCCGCCGCGACATTATTCAACGATCGTTATCGCAAAAAAGATAAAGCATGTCCAGGAGTCATGCGTGGATACAAAACGATATAAAACGTATATCGAGTTCGATTCCAGCGCGAAACGGATTTATCAATAATAATAATAATAATAACAGTAATAGTAATAACAATAATACGTCCGCCGTGCGTGTACCACGTGTTCTCCAGGTTCTGGGCATGACTATTATAAAATTATATCGATACTGTCAAATTACGTCGGAGACAGCGTGTTTTTTCCACCTCCCCAGTGTTACCCGACTATCTGACCATCACCCCGTCACGTTGCATAGCCCTCTTATTTACGGTGTGTACGTGCACGCCCGAGCCTCGACCCTCCACTTTTCGAGCTGTAGGTGTTGTTATTAATATCGTTGCCATCGACGACGACGATGACGACGACGACGACGACGACGATCTAGACCAGGGGTCTTCAACCTTTTTATGGAGAGGGCCACACATTATTGTCTACAAATCTTGCGAGCCGCATCCGCAGTAAAAACATGTGTTTTATACTAAAATTCAGTTTTACAATTACAATTTTCATGATCAAAAATTAAATTACTAATTATTATTAATATCTTTAAAACTAGGCTACATTTATAATATGTAAGAATAGGTTATTTAATTGGTTTGATTGCACTTTTCCCAATTTGTTCAATATCGAAGGCTCATGGCAGTTTTAATTTTATCGAAATATAAAAGACGCACATGCTATATTTCAAATGTGATCGCGGGCCGCAAATAATGACGAAACGGGCCACATGCGGCCCGCGGGCCGCGGGTTGAAGACCCCTGATCTAGACATAGACATAGACGTATTTTATACGATACGAACAATGGTGCGGACAAGCCGTTAATTAATCATTTTTTATTAAAGCCTCGGCTCGGGCTTTCAAAAGCGCACGCACACACGCATGAGGCGAACGGCGGGCAATGTCCTAGGACGTTTCATCGTCGTCGTAGTAGATGTAGTCGGTGCGATCGCGTGCGTGTTGGAATACGTCCCCGGGCCATCAGACCCACGTCCGTTGATAAATGGACCACAACTACTCGCCCTGATCCCGATACCGTTTGTATAGGGTCGTGTCCAAATGTCCGGCTGTCACCCCGTCGCCGAATGACTTACGCGAAACCGTGCATTAACGATCCGATCATAAAATGACGCGTGCGCAGAGTCTGGTCTGGCACGAGTGCCGTTGCCGTAGGCCTCGTCCTCGTCGATGTAACGTGGTCTCCAACGCCTGCCACTCATCATGAAAAAAAAAAAAAAAAACAAAAGAAATGAAGGTATTCTTAACGTGAATAGGAAATAGATGCTTTTAACGGGATTAAAAATATGATAATAAGATAAGTGAATTATACAGACATTATAATTGCAATGGGTCATCAAATTATGAACAGTTCTTAGTTATTATAACTGAAGTTCTGTTAGGGGAAATAATAAGCGACAATATAGCACAAGTATAGATACTTACAATATTACAATACTTATCAATACTTTTGGAATTTCTTTTAAAAGATTTAAAAATAAAATGAAAACTGTCATTCAAAATGAAATACCTATAATATAAACAATAGCAAATATCAATATATGCAAAATAATTTAAATTATCGTCTGATAACTTGGACTACCGAAGGGAAATAGTGTTAATCTTTTCAATCGGTTTCGTTATTTTATCACCTCTGTTTAATAGCACGATAATTTTCTACGAGTTATATTTCAGTGACGCACATCGGTATCGTGTATCCATGATATGATCATTAATAGGGCTCGGAAGTTGATGACCTTAAAAACATGAAAAAATTACCTAAAAAATGCAAATATGACATACAAAAATGTCCTTAAAAAATGACCTAAAAATATTACAAACATTTGTTTTAAATTTATAAAAATAAATTGTTTTCAATATTTCACTCTATTTTACTATACAATTCTATGTACATTTATCAAAGCTTCATTAAGCAGAAAACTTTGACTATTTGTTTTAAATGTTTGCCCGCTACACAATTTGTTTGTTTTATACGGGAAATTGTATTGTTCAAAAGTGAATTTTTTTTCTGAGGCAACCTTTACCAAAAAAACTTTACAGTAAAGAACAGTGCCATTGGAAGAAAAAATGTCGTCGCTAAATTCCGACACAAATGCACGCAGACGAGCACTAACTGACGTTTTAACTTGCGGAATTTCGAAAATATCATGAAAAAAAATATTAAAATGTAGGTACAATATTATTTACTTTAATATGAAAACGACGCAATGACTGTAATCGGCGAGATAAAATATGATACTAATCGAATATTAGGAAAAAATAATAAAATGTAGGTATAATAATATTCACTACAACATGGCAGTTGACAACGACAAATGTAATCGGAAAGATAAAATCGGATAGGTATTAATCCTTAGTCCGTGGTTATTTCCAAGTTTTAAGTTATCGACATAAACATAAAAGGATAAGAAGTGGACAAGTGTGAAATCAATAAAATGACTAAAAATGTGGAAAAATGACTTAAAAAGTAACACCAAAAAATGCGAAAAATGCAAAATAAAAATTAGTTGTTTAGATTCAGATGCTAATGAAACACATTTGTGGCCAGGAGAGCATCGTCTAAAAAGTTCCAAAAAAATAAAATAAAAATTCATGATACATCAACTTCCGAGCCTTAATCATTAAAATGAATATTACAACACGCAAGCATTTGCGATAAATTGTTAACGTTATAACCTGCCCTACAAAAACAATTATTATACTTACAGATAAACTTTAAAACATGTTTCGCACTTTAAATGATTTCGGCCGATCAGTTAAAATTGTTTGTTTTATAACAAAACGTACGTTTTTTTTTTATTGTTACCGATTTTGCTCAGAATCTGACACTGGTTCACTGTTGTTGACGCCAAAAGCGATTCCGGCCAAGAGAGAAAAAGAAAGAGAAACTCTAACGGTGTACCCCAAGGATGAAAATGTGATTTTTCACGTATTCAAATGTTTGTGGGTCGTACAAATAACCGAATGAAAACAAACTGAAAAAATAAAGAAAAAAGTAAGCAGTTCATCATCAGCCGAAGACTTTCCAGACCGCGATTTAGTACTTATATACTCATGGCATTGCTGATCCGTTTTGGCTTAAGTTTGTTAAGTCATTAATATTCATGACTGAGAAAATGAAATGATATAATAGAAAGAAAAAAAAAAGTAAAAAAGAAACTATTGCACACCTATAGATGAGGATTTCCTTTTGAAGTGTATACAGAGAACTGTGTACTCTCTTTTTCTGTTGATATACCGTTTCGGTTCACAATCACATAGCGTTCATTTTCAATAGGAAAATTTGTTTCGTCGAAATTCGAGTTTGAACCCGGTGAACTGACGTTTGAAAAACTATCAATAGGAATTGGAAATACTATTACTGTTGGCAAAGAGAAGGAAAAAGTTTTAATGCTTTTCCTAGGATATGCGTTCTGGCAGTCTTAACGTATTTGATTAGTGATAGTTCTTTGAATTTTTTTCAGAACTGCTTATAAATGAATCGGCTTTTAAAAGGAATTTATATTTAATAATACATATCCGTGTTAAGCATATTACCAAAGAAATCGTGCTTGTTGCGATAAAAAAGTTGAAGATTGCGTTGTGTTTTTTGACAAAAGATATTTCCGATCAAGAAAATAATGAACAAATTTAATTTTAAAATTGTACAAAACATAATGTATACAATAATAATCAGTATGTAAAAGACGCGATACTTAACAACAATTTATCAATATTATGTATATATTTTATATAAATATCAAGAAATATTTTCTTTTAAATCAATATTAAAGTAAAAATAATTCGATATTTTGATATGAAAAACCAAATACTTTTTTTGAATATTGCGCTCAAAATTTGAGACGTGTTAAACATTTTAAATTATGTTCTAATAAACAACTATGTAAAATTGATAATTTCATCCCACTTCATTTTTTCGTCTCAAAATGTTGACTAAAATAAATCAGAATTATGATTTATAAAGTTCTATATCGCATATGGTCATTAAACATTTTATTCGAATAACACTATAGAAAAAGTACCATGTAAATACCACATGTTTTTCTCAGGACGAAAATTTTAATTTTTGAACTCTTCATACTGTAACATGCCAACGATGTTGATGTTGACACGTCGTACGTAGCGACAACAACAGTGCATGCTGACGTTCCAGCAATGCAAATCATAAATCGGATGTTTAAATGATTTAATTTAATTAATGGCGTAATAACGAAACACAGTATAACACGTAGTATGACAAGTTACAATTTAGTAGTGAAAGAATTTTGATGTTGAGTGGTGTGAAGTGGCTTGATCTCGGGTAGCTACGTCTGATTAGTTGCCAGTCTTTAGGCCTGTTATATAGTCAATGTTGACCTCAATCCAGTGATATCTGATGTGGTTATCGTCTTTTTGTGTTTTCTGTTTGTATTTCAGGATTTTGGCGGTGCGTGTTCGATTTCCGTGTTCATGCTCTCTATTGTGTTACAATTGTTAGGCTTTGACATATTAATGAGTTCTGGCACGTGTATGATTTACGTTAATTGTAATATGTAATATTAAGTTGATAAATGTGTTACATGTACAATATATGCACACATACATATATACATAGATTGCTTATTTCATTAATGACTAATAATTTAATATAACTAGGATATTTATTTTACGACTAGAATATTAGTATATTTATTAGAATATTACATAGCATATTACAATTCCGGTGTCTATGAAAATTCGTCTCAATCATTTTAGCCCATTCACGATGTTTAAGATACATTTTTTTTTCTTTTTATTCGAAATAAACTATCAAAATTATAACTTACATATTTTGATTAAAGTGTTGTGTAATAATTTTACGCACTAAAACCTGTGGTGTACCCGGGCCAACGAGCAGTATATTGCATTTTAATTCTTAAAGTTAATTTAAAGCTTAATTATTTTTGTGAACCAATCATAAAATTACTAGTAATAATATTATGGCCGAACCAGTAATCATTAGTATAAATAGTATAAATAGTATAAATGAATGTTACGACGTTATTATCTTTCTAATTTAGATGACTATAATTTAAGTTTCAAAAGCCCAAGGTGACGATAAATATAATTTATACGTTTTATTACTTTGTCTAATTGTTTCATTGAACTTCAAAAATACATTGCATGCTGATGAAGAAAAAAAAAGGAAAGATATTTTAAGGTTTTAACTAAAGAATTCAGCTTTTGAGGTCTATTGTTGTCACAACTAAATAAATTATGAAAAAAAAAAATTATAGAAATCAAAATCATAAATAAGGGCTTTCGTAAATCAAGTTTTAAGAGCCGAATAACAAGTGAAAACAAGTGCTTTATTTTGTATTACCGTAATTAATTAAAATACAAATTATGTATTTTATTTGTTTTCAAAAGTATTTGACTTAGATTTCAGTCTGAGTATATAGTCATTTTTTTACGTGGTAACATTATTCTGGGAAGCTTTTGCAAAAAATTCGCAACTATGTGATATTTTACGACTTGTTGTTTTTGGCATTGAAACTTCATTCCGAATCCAACGTACGGCAAGTTTTTCATCAACCAGTAAACGAATACTAGCTTAAATGGTACATCGCGTTCATCCGTCAGGTATATTTATGCCCGTTCGTTTGTCTCGGACGTGATTCCTATGCTATTCATTCCGACCGAACAATATTATTATACACACATAACTTACATAATATGCCGTTACACGGGTATACTTACGTACATATTTTCTACTATACCACATTAACACCATCTCGCATTAGGTAACTCATTCGGTCGATACACACACACACACACACACACACACACACACACACACACACACACACACACACACACACACACACACACACAAACACACGACGTACGAAATATGTCTACAAATATACACACGTGCGTCTCGAATGTGCATTTATGCTTACGTATATTTACCCACGCTATAAGGATCGTAGCCGCTAAGCGTTTTAGAGGGCCTTTCATGTTTAACCGATTTGTGTCCATTCACGAAGTCATTATAGATGGCATTGATAATTCACGGAGATATCATAATTACACATCTCGATATTATTTTATCGCGGTGACAGCAACCACCACACTGGTTATGACCCTATAACTCACTTGAAAACATGCATTAATATCTAATAAGGTACTTCAATAAAAAAATATATATAAATATATACCTTAAATGTTATGTTTTAATCAATATTGGGAAATAATCTTGGTGCAGCGAATAAGAAACGTTGAAAAATACTGCTATAATTTACGTGCCGTACTACAGAGACTTCTTTAGTCTTTGAGCATTTATATGACGAATATATTGCATTCAATTATTTGTTTGCCATCTTATTATTATTTTTTTTTAAACATCATCAAAATGAACATTTCAGATTTTTTTTTTCTTTTAAATGCACAGTTTATAAATAAAGGACAAAAATTTAGTTTTAAGTTTAAGAAGTTTTGTATTATAGAATCTCAAGTGGTTCAAAGTTTTCGAGTAGGCGAGACTCAACGCATTTGGAAATACAAAATTTTCTTTTCAACTGATTTAGTGAATTAGAAATAATGGTTAAGGAACAAAAAATGAAATATGAAATTATAATATACGAATCGGTTATTGAATAACAAGGAGTTTGAAAAAAATGCCGAAAAAACTAATTTTAACTTTTAAAATCGTAAAAACATAATATTTGAATAAAATTATTTTCTGTTCTCACCGAAACCGTTTTGAAATCCAGTCAATAAACATTGGATTTCGAATAATTCATTTTACATGTTGGAATATTAATTTAACTTTATTATATTTGTATTACACTGATTATATTTCCGTTACATTCTTAAAGATTAAAAGTTTGGAATAGTTTTTCATAAGAGCAAAACGATGAATTTCTCCTTCTGGTAAGCATGTTTGGTGCAAAAGCCTCTTCCCAATTTACCCTCTCAGTTACGTAGCTGTATAATATAATGTGTGTATGGTAATATTATAATGACGTGTATAATTATATTCGATTTTGCGCGACTGTTACGGGGTCACGGATGGCACCGTGGCAAACAAAATTAACATAAAATCAAAGAAGCAACGCTAATAATATGCTCTTGAATTAATAATTGTTTGTTTTTATTTTTAGATAGTAAATAACGTATAATATCAATGTCAAAACAAAGTGAGATTTGTTTTCGTTAACGAAAATACACTGAACATTTCCAATTAAAACGAACCATATCCGTTCACCGAGTAAACAAACCTACCGATCCATCTAATAAAAACATCAGTAGAATGTTGTGAATTATTAATGTTCCAAGGTATATCATCATGGTGCAACCGTGTGAAAATCATTTCAGTCGACGACGACTCAGTCGCCCGTCAAATTACACGTTGCCTGGGATGCGAGTGAAATATTTTTCGGAAGCCTTTCCTACCCGTTCGCTCACATCAATGAAACATGGAGTAAAGTATCATTATTTCTAACTCTAAGTCTATTATGAAAAGGCTAATAATAATAATAACTAAAACTATAATTACTTATGTAATGTTTGAAATGCCAGTGAACCGGAAATAAAAGCCATACGCGAATGTCATAATTATGACTAGGGTTCTTAATTTGAAATATTTCAAAATTGAAAATTTCACTCATCTTGAAATATTTCAATGAAATTATGAAATATAAATTTTTTTTTAAATACATGACATGATGTTGGTAAATAATAATATGATATGTATTAGTGAAATGTTATCAATCAGATTCTATCATTCCTTTCTGGATTTTTTAATGGAAATCTAATGGGAACAATCTTATTATAGTTTTTACATACCTAACTAATAATAAGTTTACACAAGATATAACAATACATAACTTACGAAAAAAAATGAACTTTGCTTCCTTTCAGTTTCATATTGACACAACCAGACATAGAACAAGAAACCACCATGATGTTGAATTACTTGAATTGCACTTTATAGTTTATAGTTTATAAATTATAATCGAAAAATTGTGTTTCAATCCGAATCCATATAAAATGTTAACTGATATATAAAACAACATTTTTATATTATATCTTTGGTTTCAATCACAGAGAAATTATATTTCATGGAATAATATAAATTGTCATGGATTAATCAATCATATTTTGCCCTATTCGCATATGGATTCTAGACTTCAATTTTATTCGTTGAGTCGGCTATCTACCATGGTAGTTGTTTTATATATCTGTGATCATTCCTTGATTATACACTTACAATTTGACCATAATATAAACTAATAATTATTTTGCTACCTACGCACTGAATTTATAAAAATCTATGTGACAAGGCGTATTGTGAAGGCTCCATGTTTGATACCAGATACCAAATAATAAAACATATTGAGTTTTATAAATTTCAGTTTGTAACCATGGTCTCACAAGATATCTTCTAAGACCATGGTTGTAACTATTAATGATTTTTGGAGCTAGAAGAATTGTATTTACTTGATAATAGTTCGTTATTTCGTAATGATTACTTATTGTCTTATTGACATGACATTTGTTAAGTAGTAAAGAGTAAATTCTTGGAACAATTAGCATATTATTTCTTATTAGAAACTAAATTTAAAAGTTCAAAAAGTGAAAACCGCCCTATTTATTTTACTGTATTAGTTATAAATTATTATTTTATTAATATGAGTAAAAGAAAACATGATATACACAGATGTTTTCGCGATGAGTGTTCTGAAGATGGGAATAAGTCATTACATAAAAAAATATGTAATTTTTGTTATTGGTCAACATTTACAAACGCTACTAGACAAAAAAAACATATTTAAAATTGCAATAGCTGTCCCTCTGATGTGAAAAAAATTTAGTAAGTATGTTTTATGTATAAGTATAACTGTATAAGTGTATATAATTTGGTTCAGGCTATATATTTATTTAGGTATCACCTTTATTTATACATTATACATTTAGTAAAAAATTAAACACTATAGAACTAAAAGTAACATAAAAAAAACATAGGCATTGGGCACTTTGTGCTTAAAAATTATTTATGTTTTCAATGTTTTCATAGAACAGAATAGATATACTACCTAATTAAAACGTGTTTTCTCATCTTTATTACATAATATAGCTGAAAAGCTCTAATACGTATCAATTGGAAAACAACCCTTTTTTTTATTTATTTTGTGAACATTTTTATTTTTCGTGTAAATGAAATATTTCATGAAACTTTCATGAAATATTTCACGAAATATTTCAAGAAAATAAATTTCATGAAATTTTAGAACCCTAATTATGACAGAGAAGTATTTTATACGAAATAAAAGTGATTTATTTCGTGTTTTGGGCATAAATTGTGAAAATAAATCTTAGGACGTAATGGATTAAAAAAAATATTTATATATATATATCAAATACCTTGAGTCTAAAAAATGACACCCAATTCGATATAGTTGGTATGAAGTTAAAAGAATAGAGAATGGTTGACTTTTAAAATGGTGTCAGCCAAAGAATCTACACTTATGTTGCACGTCTCAAATAACGCACAAGAGTATGTTACAAGCGTGAATAAATTATTATTCAACAAAACGTCCTCGAAAATACGGATACCCGTAGAATTTGGAAGTGGTTTTCCCATCAATTTAATCGACAAACAGTAGAAGCTTCGGTAGTCTAAGACCGTGGGCTCTTATCGTTATTTCTTAAACGGTTTCACTATGCATGAAATCGCAGGCGTACACATTTTGACGGCTGGAATCAGTGGCGTATGTAAGATTTTGCTGCCCCGGATACAAATTTTTTTTATGCCCTCTTTCTTTTACCGGATTTTTATAGTAGCAATTTTTCTCACTCATAAGAAAACTTATAATACATGTGATATGGTGATTGTATCATGCAGTATAAAAACCTATCGAGTTCCCTAGGATGTATATCATAGATACTTTCAGTAGTACCCATAATAACAAAATAATCAAAGCAAATTGTAAATTGTATTAATTTATTTTCTTATTTGTTCAAAATGTCAACAAAGTAAAAAAATAGTGAACAAATTAATATAATGAAAATACTTAAAAGAAAATAAAACGAACATTATTAAACTAATATTTTTCGTCACGCTTTTGATCTTGCAAAATTTTTAATTATTTTATGACACTAATAATATTTTGATGGATTCTATGATGACTGAAGAGATGCATGATTTGACTGTGATATCTTTGGTATCGAAAAACGGAATTTCATAAGTGTGGTAGTACTGTGTTTTATTTTTGAACAGCTGATGAAAAAAAACAAACTAATACGCGCGCATTTGTTATGAAATACGGAGATTAATTTCACAAAATAGCTAAGTAGTCATGCTGACATTAATAGAATGTTTTGTTGATATTGATTTGCCTATAAAAAAAATTTAACTAACATTTAACTATTTTTTTTATCATTAAATCATTATAAATCAATAAAATTTTAAAATAAAAAAGCTCCTAGTTTAATTCGAAAATCAGCCTCTTTGACAGTTAATTATATAGCGGAAATTGTTATGTTACCTTTTGGGGAAGAAATATCCAAATTTCTTTCCGAATCTAAAAAAAATAATATTTCCCGTTCAAAAAAAGCACCAATAAGCATTTATTTGGAAATATGTATCAAAACAAAGAGCACGTTTAAAATATTTAAGAAAATAACAGGTTAGTATTTGTACTTGAGAGATGTTTTTTTTGCTGTATATTTACTGTTTTTGGTAATGTATTGACGTAAGCAACTTTGACCTAAAATCATCCGATAAACTTAAAAAAAAACATTTTCAAACATACCAGCAGTATGAATCTTAGTCCTGGACATTTTTTTTAGTTATACATCAAAATTATACTAAACAAAATTCAGATAATTCCGTTTCCACTTGGGGACGAAATTTTATATTTATTTTCTACACAATAGTGGTTTAAGATAGAATTCAGTTATGATTTGAACTTTTTAACGCGTAAAGACACATATGAGAGAGTTTTTACAAAGCAAGTGATGTTTTTGAACGTAGAAAATACTTCCGGTATGTATTCCACGTCTACGGGGCCGTTGTAACGAATTTCGTGACAAATGTCACCGCCGTGAAGAAACACGGTTAACTCGAACGAGCAGCTGCAGCCATGACACGCCATCTCGTCTGACGCGTGTGATTAATAAATTCGTGTAATTTTCGTCGAGATAGTTTCGGTTCGCTTAATCTAGAAGAAGTTCATTACGAGGTTCGCGAAGGGATTCGCGGTTACGTTTTACACTTAATGCAGATGGTGTAAGTATACATAAAGTGACCATATATGTTTTTAATCAAAACGGGACAAAAAAATAAAAATCATAATTATTTGTTACAAACAAATATTTTTAATTTAATAATATTACTAGTAAATTTCTGTGGTACTTATAATGTTTTTAAAGGACAAACAAATGAAATTAACTTATAACACTTACTAGGTAATTAACTTATAATAAACAAAATGTTTTCGTGTAATAATTACAAAATTAAATACTTGTATATTTTTCTAAAAACGATATTTCGTCAAAGAACATTTATTTTCATTATTTTTTTTGTCTACTTTTTGAGAACGGGACATTTTAGCGTCCCGAAGATTTACCAGTGGACAACGGGACAGAGATTCAAAAAAACGGGACGTATGGTCACCTTATGTATACAGTTTTTGTGGATAATAACTATTATTATTGATTGACCAACTACAATAAATCGTTGTGAAAACGATGTTTTTAGATTTCAAACATTTCCACAAGAAGTCAACGAACAAAACAACAGAAGACGCGGCGAGCTTTCTAAAACTTCACAATAGATACTTAATAAATACCTGCACAGAAAAGGATCCACCGCTGAAAAATTCAAAAATAATTCTCCATAAATAAATGGTATATGAGTATCTATGACGATTTGATGTGTACAATTATTTTGAACATAATTTTCAATATAGTGCATCATATTTTTCGAGAGAGATGTATTTTTAAATTTAAACACCCAATGTACTCGTGAAGCAGGTAGTTTTTTGAAATTTCTTAATGGCTTAATGATAGTTTAAAAAAAAATTTAAAATCTAGTGACAGAAGTCTGGAATTTTTATAATTGTGTGGTAAGTTTTTTTCGTCCCATTTAACGGTAAGAAGAAAGAAGGATATTATTTTACAAACTTTTAACATTAGAATTTTTTTTTTTTCTAGTGATTATATTTTATTTTAATATTTTACTAGTACCATAGTATTTTTATCTTAAAAATATTGATCGATTTCCTAGCGCAGACTAATATTTTATTTCTGAAGACATGAGACTTGTTTATGTTCTGGTTAATATGCAGCGATAATATTTTAAAACTTTGACATTTTAAAACGAAATTAATTATAATATGCAGTTTGTTGTTAGACTGTAATCAAAAATCATACAGTTTGGGTCGCTTGAAAAAAAAAAAAAAAAAAAAATATATATATATATATATATATATATATATATATATATATATATATATATATATATATATATATATATATATATATATGAGTATGTTTTTAATGATGTGAATACATTTTTTAATAATGAATCATTTTTTTTTGTCTCTGCGATAAAATGCTTAAAATTAATTTTATCAAATTTGTTATTTTGACTGGTAAAACTTTATATCATAGCCTTGCAAACGGGGTATAGTGGGATATGACGTTACCAGTATGTGAGTCGTAGTTGGAACCCATATTTATCAAACCAGAGAGTCTGTTTTCTCTTCGAACCCGATATTAAAAATGTTGCGTTGAAAATTATTTTCATCATAATTCGTCATAATTTCATCACCTGAAATTTAGTGCGTGTAAGTAAAAATTGTATGATTATAAATAAACTTTAATACTTGCGTCATAAACTTTTTTTTTAAGGGCTGAAAGAAATTCAATGTTCAAGAAATATGTTTTTCTGTGTTATTAATTCAGTAATATTTCAACGTTTCATTCATTAAATTCATTATGATTGATTTATAAAACGTAAAAATTATCAATATGACGACGAAGCATCGTGTATTAAGTACTATATACGCGTGTTATACTCAATAATCTGCTCGTGATTATAGTTAATAAACGTTCTATCCTAGTATATTCTAATATATAATGTATCCTGTTGTTTGGATTATCGGGAATAAAGTTACAAAAGATTCAACATGACTCGTGTATTATATGTTCCCCCGTGTATTCAATCAGTTTTGAAATTTCTCTTTATGAACACTTCACATTTCGAAATTATTTCCAGTGCGAATACCGAGCTCCAATCCACATTGAAATCGAATGCCCCGTCCGACGCACCGATTTTAGCATAATAATACAACCCAATCATCGACCTGGGCGAGAAAATCAAATGTTATTTTTTTCACTCAAATCGTATGCAAAAAGTAAATGAATAATCGTGTTTATATTCCTTCAAATATTATGAGAGACCGTGTTGTGACGAATAACCAAATATGTTTTAAATTATAAACACAGGCTGCTCGATGTTAAGATCAAGGGAAACAAAACTGTATGAAATCACTTTTTTTTAATTCGAAGCAACTGACATCCATAAACAATGGGTATCAGTTGTGATTTCCCTTTTTAATGATTTAGTTTAAAACTGTAATTTTATAAATACATGTCGTTTTACTAAACTATAAATAGGAAATGTTTATTTTAATTTAATACTCGTATTTAAATTTAATATTTTAAATAAAAAAGTAGTTAGATAGATGATACTATGATACTTGTAATTCAATAAATAATAATTTAGAAATTTCTATTTATATAATATTTATATATACCACACATAGTGTGCATTAAAATAAAATAATTTAAAGGTCACGATTGGGTATGTGATCATTTCCACTGTTAATCGAAAATATTACGCACTAACAAACGTGTCATTTTAATTCGATTTAAATTTTACCTATACATATTTTATCACAATAATACTACGAACAATAATGTTTATTATATCGATACAAAAACTAATTTATTCTATACATAAAAAAAGAGAATAAATTGATATTTTAATCTCCCCTGAAAATGTAAATGAAAACTTTCTGAGAATAATATTGAATAAAAATAATAGATATTGAAGTGGATATTTTTGTACAAAATATATCATTATAAAAATTGTATTTTTATCTCCGTTTATATATTTATCAGCCATTTTTAATTAAAATTCACACATTTGTTTTGCACGACTTTTTCGTCTAACAAATTAATTGATTTCAAGTATAAACCTAGTTTAGTTTATTTGTATAGTGGACAAACGTTGAAAGTTAATATTTTTCAAATGTCAAAGAGCCTGACGAATAACTATTATCAATATTTTTATGTTCGCTCTTTTTCTTAGAAATTATGTAACTAGTAAAGCTCGAATTTATAATCGTAATAATAGTCATAAAATATGATGATAGTAATTTATAATAACGTGAACGTGTAACCACTGTAGAAAATTATCAAATGAAGATAAAATTATTATTATTATCTCAATAATAAACAAATAAAATACATTACAGCAACGCCTAATCTAAAATTGATTTAAAAGAAGGTGAATTGGTAGCATAAAGTTGATTAAAGAATTTTTCTCCCCTTAAAACCGAAAAACTTCAAGAGAGGAGAGTAATGATCTTCTTCTCCAATACTCCACCACTACATTATTGCAGGTCATTTTTTTTAATAAGAAAATAAAAATTTCAACAGGACATTCAAGTAGTTAAACGATCGAAACGCGTCGTTTTCCGTGTAATGTCTACCGATTCATAACAACGTGAGAGTCATAATGCTAAACAACTGCCATATGACTGTTTTTTTTTTTTTTTTGTTCACAAAAAACGTTAGCGACTTGAGAGCGACCCGAAAACACTGCATAATTATAACACTGCCCGAATACATCATACATTTTACTGGTAAATTATTCATTTTATATTTCACTGCTTCTGTCCACGCATCGTGATTTAAGGTTTCGTAAATAAATTCGTGAAAATAGTTTGATTTTCACACAGTCACACCGAAAGTCTGAAAATTCTGAGTTTATACGTTTATAATCGTGTTTCGACCGTTTTTCGCAATCAAATCTACTTTATTACGACCGAAATATATTACCGAGACAGACCGTGGGGTTTAAACGAAATATGAAGCACGCTTCTTGACTCGCGTTGATGTATTTCAGCACTACGTCAGTGTCAAAACATGAGATTTTTTTAAATCTTGAAAAAATACCAATGATATATAAAATTGAGCTTAACTTTGACCTAGCATCAGGATAGGAAAAAACCCATTTTGAATTAAGACTTTTGGTGTCCTGTAGGACGTAATCAGCATATTAATTTAATAGATGATACCGTTATTTTTACTTAGAAAAATAAATTACTTTTACAAAAATCGTTACAATTTATACCGATTTTATAAAATAACATATGTTTATAAACTAACATGAATCCTTTATATTTTATGGGATATGGCAGACATTATTTCGGTATTACATAAAATCGTTTTAAAAAAATGTGTTGTCCGATTCAGAGGTGTTTTAATGCACATCATGCATGCCACTGAAACAATTTGTTATCAAATATTAAATTATATAGGTTGTGTATGCATTCAGACGAAACCGATATTAGTGATGATCGAAATATTGGGAACCAAATTACTTATGTGCGACCTTTTGATTTTAATTGGAAACAGTGTAAATTGTTATAAAATATATCGACAGAAAATGTTGGTGTCTATGAAATAAAACACTCGACCAAAGTAAATGATAAACGATATTCTATGTAATGCAATTATAAACAATGATCGAAGAGTAACGATTCCTTGTTAGATATAATAATTTTAGATTCTGAACGAAGTGAAGAATGTATTGATTTTACTATGATGTGTGTTTTTTTTTTTTTTTTTTTTTTTTGTTTTTTTTTTTTGTTTTTTTGTTTTTTTGTTTTTTTTTTTTTGTGTCTGTGTACACCATAACTACTCGAAATAATGCTTCAATTTTGAACTTCAGGGTATGTTTTCGGTGGCAAAACGAATATCGGAGGTACCTTAGAGAGGTCACAAGTGAAAATTCCCAAAAGTTTTCAAATGCCACGGGAAAAACAAACAAAAAATGAGGAAAAAACGGTACTTTTTGTGCAAAACCCGTTTTCGACGAAATCGATTTTTTTATTTAGCCGTTACTCAAAAACCAAAAATTGTAGATACTTGAATTTTTCACCAAATGTTTATATTGAAATCATCTATACGTGGTAAAATTTTTGAACACTTTTGACTTTTTTTGAGCTTTTTATAGACAATTTAAATTTTTGACTTTTCTTAGTTTTTTTTTCTGAAAAGTGGATAAAAAAAATTTGGCTGGACAAAAAATCTTGAAAATTTAATATAAAGTTCCTCATAGAAGTACTTATTGGTATAAAAAAAAAATTCAAAGCGAAATGCACACCTTTTTTTTTATAAGCATAAAAAGTTTAAATTTTTATGAAATATTGAAAAATCGCGAAAATTTGAACTTATTTTTTTCTGAAATGTGGATAAAAAAAATTTGGTTGGCCATAAAACTTTGAAAATTTAGTACAAGGTTCCTCATTAGAAGTACTTATTGCTATTAAAAAAAATCAAAAATCGTGAGTCACAATTTTTTTTTATAAGCATCTAAAGTTCAAACGTTTACGAAATAATTACATAATTGCGTAAAATAATAATTTAGCCTTCAACGATTTTTGATATTTGTTCTTATTCAAAAAGTATAAGTCGAAAAAACTTGAAACTTTCACCAAATGTTTATATTGGAATCATCTATACGTAGTACAATTTTTGTAAACTTTAGACTTTTTTTGAGCTTTTAATAGACAATTGAAATTTTCAACTTTTCTTTGTTTTTTTTTCTGAAATGTGGATAAAAAAAATTTGACTGGACAAAAATTTTTGAAAATTTAATACAAGGTACCTAATATGTCGAACTTATCGGTATAAAAAAAAAATTCAAAGCGTAATGCACAATTTTTTTTTTATAAGCATAAAAAGTTCATATTTTTACGAAATGTGTAGAAAATCTCGAAAATTTGAAGTTATTTTGCAGTTGAAAATTCATAAAATTTTAAGTATTCAAAACTAAGAATTGTAAATTCGGTACAAAGTTTGACATACGTTTTCCTTCAATTATCTGTAAAAAAATTTACACTGGAATAAAATCAAAATTTTTATGAGTGTTTGAAATTACAATTTTTTCACATAATCGCGTAAAATAACAATTTAGGCATCATTGATTTTTGATATTTGTTCTTATTCAAAAAGTATAGGTCGTAGAAACTTAAAACTTTTACAAAATGTTTAAATAGGCATTTTCTTTACATAGTTGTATTTTCAAACTATTTCGTTTATTTTTTAGCTATTTATAGGCATTTGAATAATTCGATTTTTCTTAGATTTTTTTTTATAAAAGTCGATAACAATTTTTTGGCCCTACCAAATCGCTTGAAAATTTAATAGAAGGTTTTGAATAAGTTGATCTAAGAGTGATTCAAAAATTATTCAAATACATTGGCACAATTTTTTTTTATAAGCAGTTGAAGTTCAAAAATCGACAAAATTTGTCAAAATCACGAATATTTGCAAATTATTTTGTAGTTGAAAATGTATAAAAATTTTTGTATTCAAAGATAAGAAATGAAAATATTATGTAATATCACAGCTGATAAAGATAATTAAATAGATTAAGTTTATTATAATATAATCAGTAGCTGACAGCTGTTCTATACAAAATATTGGTAGATTGTAAACACAAGGTGTATAACGTACCTTTACATGGTTGAATAGAACGTTACTAACTTCCAATTTCCAGTTATTTTAATGTGTGTATCAGTTCCATAAACATGCGGATTTTATATATTATTATTAATTATTAATATTTAAATAGACGTAGCCACGGAGCATTCAGCATATATGGACGGCGGGGTCGGGTGGTACCGTCACGATAGTGCATTTAGGCAAATAATATGGTATTTGCCTACGCCCTATCTATGCACATCCTGGTTTGTCCAATGCTCACGAGCAGAAGTCACATGAATAGACAAATGTAAATTTAACCCAATCTAGGATATTAAAATAAAATATATATTACAATTTAAGGCTGACATCTTCATCTTCGTTCAGAATCGTTTTTTTTTTTTTATAATATAAAATAATTCCAAAATCTATCCAATAATGCCTAATCTAGCAATGCATCTCGTGTATCCCACCCAACTACTGTATCCTGTACTTAACTTACAATGATTTATCATTGCATTCAAATGTAAAGTACCATACAACTAAACTATCGTAAACCAGGTGATCCCATGATAGAAAGTGCTATACACTCCTCACCATTATCTTGTCCGAGGAGCGAAGCGACGAAGGATGAACTTCCACCACCATTATCTTATCGGCTTTTTTTGTTTGAAGACACCGTGCACTGTATACATTTTTATGTAAACATCATTTAATTACAATAACGTTGTGACCCTACGTTGTTGAACGCATGTGAACCAAAATTTCACAATAAATTCTAACTATTTTTCACATCAATTGTATATCATATGAAACATACTCTTCGAATTAATTATTTTTTCGTGAAAAAAAAATAATATTATAAAATATTATTAATTTTATTCACTACGATACATTATTTTTTGTTGATTTACACGATTTCCGCGTTGTTTATTGACACGCATACATAATGGTATTTTGCTAAAATAACAAATTGTCTCATAATTTTATTTTATTAGAATGTTATTGGTTTATTAGTACTTAATACTTATGGAAAACTTTGAGATTCGAAATATTGCAAAAACCAGTTTCTAATTTACCAAGAGATAACACATTCATTTCAGTAAAAGTTCACACAACTTTTAATCAGGAAATAACAATTTATTAATCTCCGTTTGTTTAATCGTGACATTTTAATTCACGGCGCCTCGGCAAAATACTACAATATGCTGCATGAAACGGTGTATTTCTCGTGTATATATTATATGTGTATACATCTCGTAAATTAATTTGAACGTGAAGTTTTATAAATATCACAAAATAATAAATTTCTTAATTTTCGAGTTTCAGCATGAAGACACACAAGTAAGGTATAGTTTATTATTAATTTGAAATAACTTAAATTCAACCCCACGATATAATGCTTAAATTAATCTAAAAATGATTTTTATTTTTCTGTGATCAACTTTTTAACCATGAGTTTATTTTCAAAATTTGCAATTACACTTTTTTCGTATAATAATATCGATATATGTCTGGTTTATTGGTTCTAAAATAAAAATAATACAATTCACGAGGTATTTTTTTCCGTTTTACGAAATATTCAGTATGTTAAGTCATTACATTATGAGTAAAGTGACTTTGAGCTACTAATGCAATCATATAACAAACAAAGAAGTATATTACGTTATTCATTATATTTTCTTTTCTATAGTAGAAATGTAATTTTTAGGGTCGTTTTCGGAATATACGGTCAGATATGTGAATGTCGTAGAAGGAGATTATTTAATAGTTTAGAAGTGTACTGCACATTGTTAAGACTTAATGGCGCACAAATAGGAGAAAAGTGGAAGGTTATTTTCGGTAGACTTTTGCGGAAAATTGACTGCCAAAGAATAAGAAGTCATGTAATAAACATAATGTAATATGTTGTAAAATGTTTTACGACTAGTGAAATTACCTAATATTATTTTAACTTAACGGTGTGGCGTTTAAATTAATAATATGAAAGACTTCATAACTTATGTGTTCAAAATAAACTTAACGTTGTAAACATGATATCACGGGAGGTTTTTTGAATTTTACTCGTACTTTGAAATGTACTTATTTTAATAATATCCCATCAAAATGCATAATGTAATATATTATATAAGTGGGTACAGCTGTGGAAGTGTTTATGTATGCTTACATTTATATGTTATATAATATTATGGACCGAAATATCGAATCAAATTATACCGATGGACAAATACATGATAAAATCATAATAAATTATATCCAAATGTATAGAATAAAATGTTTATATGAACCGAATTCAACTATCAAGAAGAAAAATCACCGAAAACGTTACGCGTTGACAAATTTACATAGATACGATTAAACCTTGTTGAAAAACTACAGAAACAAATCGTTGGTGGCCCCTAGATGATCGTACTTCTAACCTCTTCAGGTTTAACGAACACGTGTTTTTTCTTTCGCCAAATGCCGCCAAAAAATTAGTACGATTTTAATTCTATAAGCGTTCATTACTGCGATATTATTTTACGTGCTTGCTGAGCGCTTATGAGTAAAAAAATAATTCCGATAATGACAGATGTTAGCTCAGAAGGTATCGCTCTAAAAGAGTCATCAAATCGATTGCATTGGTTTAGTAAACCCGAGACACTTGAGAATTCATTTTTATTTTTTTAAAGTGATTGGGTGTATATAAAACATTTCATTAGAGTATAGGTATATTATTTTATTAAATTTCTTTAAGAAAATTAAATGTTTTAATTATATTTAAATTCGTTATACTTTAATACACATTAAATAGCATGAGTTACATTGAAAACAAATTAAAATATTATAAATAAAGAAGACATTGGTTAAAAAATCTTAATAAAATGTTGGCATTGCCAAATAAAGTTCTTTACATTTTTTCGATTTTAATTCGTGTTTGTTCGAGACCGTTTTACATTTAATTTGGTAACAAATCTTATACAAGTGAAATGCAACAACGTTTATACCTGAAGAATATTTATTTGTTCATGCCTCGGCTCTGATCATCATAGCAAATTAACGTGCATATTGTGTTTTCTTCTTTGTTTGTACAGGAAACTCAACGTTATGTCGATATTACATTATGACGATTATGATTGAAAAACTTATCGGAAATAAAAACAGCAAACCTCACAAACAATGCATTATTGGTGACCATACATGAATCGGAATAACTATTGATTAAAATAAAGTCATTTAGAACAAGGACAATCTTAGTATTAAATTATTTGACTTGAACATAAAATATAAATCATAAGCACGATATTATTTATAATTTTACTTATTTAATATATCCGTAACAAACCCGTCCAGATGTCTTTTATTATCGTATTTTATTTTTATCGTAATTTATTATAATGCATATCTTTACATTATTGCTCGACGAATTTACATACACGATAACATTTCATGGTACTATTTCAACATTCTACAACCGGACTCGATAAGCCGAAGATTTGACTCAGATTAGACGATTCGCAGCAACGTGGATTTGAGGGATTTTCTTTCTCGATCGTACTGCATGTTCAATCTCTCAGAAATTCACAGTAAATCGATCGGTTCATTTATTTATTATTATTCGCTATCACGTCGGTGTATTATATCTTAATTTTGAGGGTCGTCATATGTACCTATCGCGCTTACTGATTCTACACCCACAAATTGTTTTTTCACCCAAACTTCTTTTTTGCTAAATCGTAAATCTAGATAATTTACGATCACTAAAACGAAAGAGCACAATGGATTGTTGCCGGGCTTAGGGAAAGAAGGCACGTGTACCGTCCCTCGAAAAATTCTATATAATATAGATGTAAGTACTCGTGATAACGTTTGTTTTCGTAATTTTTTTACGACGATCGTTTCGAGTTTTATCACTTTCACTGTTGCACTATATCTTTATACGTACTTACGATTTATACCATGGGATAAAATTGAACTCGGAGGTTGTTTGAAAGTAAACGTGTGTAGATTAGAACACGGTTTGCGTGGTTTCATCAGTTGATAAGCTTCGGTGAGTTATTTTATTTCCAAAATTTTTTTTTCTTTTTTTTAATAATAATTACAGTTAAAAAACGAATAAATAAAAAGATTAAAAATGATTTTCAATAGGATCCATTCACTTTGATTTGGTCAAACGGTCATGATTATTATACTACTTCGTCGTCATTGTCGTCTGTCTTCTTTCTTTCCGATCTCTGTATGTGTGTTTTTACGCATCAAATGACACCAGAAAAAATGAAAAAAAAAACCTTACAATTATTACTATTGTTATTGCTGTTATATTTATCGTCTTTTGCGTTTTCTTACAATTTAATATTACATTTCATACCAAACATCGAGCGGTACTATGTATTGTTGCAGCGTGTCATTTCGTATAATATTAATTTTAACGGAGCGTTTGAAATATTTATTTATTATTCTTATTTTTTTCCCCATTTTTTCATCTTAAATCTCAGAATTTTTATGCATTGCGCCGTGCGTCGTGCCGCTACTACAACGTTCGGACCATAATTTAAACTACCGCACGGTGGAGACAGACGAACGAAACGTATTAATGAGAACATAAATCGCCTCCGTGTTGTCTCTCGACGCGCGTTCGTCTTCGTAACGCGGCAGACGCAGTAATCATCCGGGGTGTTTCTAATAAATGGGGCAATCTCGTCGTCCCGGGGAACGTCTTGGCAGAGTGCGACGGCCGAGTGGCACGTCTCGCTGTGTATAGATTTTCGAAAACGATTGCACCAGAGAGAAAGAGGCTAGATGAAAAGCGGAGATAGAACAGAAGAGAAACAAATAACGGGAGAGAAAAATAGAGAGCGGGAAAATGGTCGAGAAAGAGGAGATGGAACAAAGCCACGAAAACAGAAAACACATTTGTTTATTTATTTATGTTTATTTTTTTAGACCCAGGAACCGATTTGTCTCGGTGATTTCTGTGCATTTTACGTGGACAAAGAAGGAATATTTCGTGAATGGTAATATTATATTTGTGTAGTCGAAACACCGTCTTCATTCGTAACCGGTCCTGTCACGACATCCGTACACGTCTATTTCTTCACCCACTGTCGATTTGGAAATTTGTCGATTTTTCCGAGTAGTTATCAAAATACCGATAGCGGTTCTATGTAATGATCTCGGAAAAAAAAAACCGCAATTGGAGTACAATTTTCAAACAGCTCTGTACGCGGTCGAACGACCCTACAAACAGATTCTCGCATTTGTTGCGTATGCATTAGGTAAAATGTACTAAAGTTGTGTGCCACAAATACGTTTAAAAGTAAATATTACCATTTATTACCACGTAAAACCAGATAACACAATTAAACTGTAAAAATGTCAAATCGTGAAAATAATTATGTAATGTAACGAAAGTTATTTAAATCACTTCATGACCACTGGAAACATTTTAAGGATGTTCTAATTAAAGTTATCATGTACACATACGTGGCTATGAGAGTTGAAAATCGACTAGTTTTCCTGTGCCTAAAGAACTACACCAATACAAGAAACCTCGCCATCCGAATATGGTCACCGTGAATCAACCCAATGAAACTCTTTTACACAAAGAATGGCCAGCATAAATACAGACCACCATATATTTAGACGATACCAACACAATCGAAATAGGTGAGTATGTGCATCTTTAATGTTCACATTATTAGTAATACACTAGAGACAATTTTGGTCACACCACTTTCTGTCTCTTTTAGTGTAAAATAATTGTTTGAAAATCATATATAAGTATAAATCGACATTGAAAATTATAGGAAAAAGAAAGTGGCCATTTAATCTCGTATGTTCGTTCACTTATCAGCGTAAACATATCTTTAATTGATCTTACTTAAGAAGAATACTCAAAATCTAAAATGTTGATGGACAATTTTTATACGATCCGATCTGAGTTTACTCAAGGGTAACACACACACTCACACACAAACACACGCACACATTCACACGCGCACGCACAATAATCTAATTTTAATTTCAATTTATTGTACGTTTCAAAATGAATTAACTGCACTGTGGGATTTGGTACCGATTGAAAAGAAACGGAAATCTATAGAAACGCTGACACAATGGTGAGTTATATTTTATGTTTTTGGTGATAAAAGGAAAATATTAATATTTGTGAGATTAAGTTCCGGAACGTACATCATCAATACCTACATATTTCACTGAATAAATTGGAAATGAGCGCATTCTATGCTTAGAGACAATATGTTAAATATATTGCAGATAGCGTTTATTTCATGCATTTTCAAAAGATTAAATAATATCATAAAGAATAATATTAAATTTTGAAGAAGATTTTCACATAACTTTCATAGAATTTATATGAAAAGTTAAAACAAAAAACATTACTGAATAGACTACACTTGAATGGAGATACAAAATGAATACTGATAACAAAAGTTCATTAAAAATATCAGAAAGAAACGTCAAAATCTAAATCACACGAGAACCCTAATAACTTAGTTAAAATATGTCAAATTATTATTTTTTTTTTTTGATAGGTTCTTCTCCAATAAAAAAACCAAAACATATACGTACCTACCTTATAATATTATTATTGCGTTGTAAGAGTATGATAGTGTTTTTCAATCAACTTTCTCACTTTTATATTATAAATACATTATAAGAAAATAATTGGTACAACTTAATAATGCCCTACAATAAACTTAAATTATGAATGCAATCAAATTGTTGAATATTGGATTGCGTAAATTATAAATCTGCACACGCAAAAGTCTAAAATTTAAATTTATTTTTGCTATTGAAATAACAAGTAAACAAATAAAACTATAATTGAAAATTTCGTCATTATTTGAAATTTTTAATCGTACATTCAGTATTTTTTACATTTTGTCACATTGTATTAATTGAAAATGTGACACACAACTCATGGCCACTAGACTTGCATAAAAGTAAATTAAAATTCAATAAAATATAAGAGAGAAAATCATTTCGATTTTAATTTTTCTTGAAAAATTAAATTATGTATATTAAATCGAATACACATAATAATAACGATTGTAGCGAAAGCAAGTCGACAGGAAATTGATCAAATATAATAATAATAGTGTAACATTGAGCTAAAGAAATAACTTTTGAATTATTTTGAAAAAATCGCATTCTAAAAAACAGATTTGAATTTATTTTATCGATGCACTAAGAGTAAGTGCTAACATTTTAAACGGGATAATGACCTACAATTTTACTCTAAAATGAATGTTCGTGTATTATGTTCATGGCCATAGTACGATCAGTGACAAAATATAGTGAATTATATTTTTATGGACCCTTACCGATTATTGGGGTTCAATGATAGTTGGAATCAAAAATTTTACTTAAATATCGTTCTTGGCCAGAGTATCGATGTAATAAACATTGGTAATGATATGTGAAAAAAGCCAGACATAATTCACTCCGCGGCACTTTTCGTTCCCTAGAAAAAGAAATTGACGACACGTGTATTTTATTTTAAATAAATAATAATTAGAATGATTTCTTAATTAGAATGATTTTGAGCAATGTTTTAGTATAATATACAGGAGTTAAGTTTTTAACTCCAATTACTTAAAAAGAAAATTTCTGAATAAATGTCTTGATAATTTTTTAAAATTTTTAGTGCACATTAATGATAATTGTTCACGTTATTATATCAAGAAATAAAAATGTTTATGGTAGACCAATTCTTATTTCTAAATTCTACTTTCAGGTCATAATAGTTTAAATTTGTTTATGATTAATATCTAGTCTATACAAAAATATCAATAATGTAGAGTTAATTACATATTTCATATTTTGGAGTAAAGATGAAGTAGTTAAAGTAAGTTTTATAAACATCTTGTTCAAGGCACGTTTTCCCATATTTACGGTATTTTTTTTAAATAATGGAAGAATTTTTTCAGAATAAAAAAAAATGACCTCGTCAAGGTACACAGAAGAAACCATTTCATGTCTATTAAACGACCAAATGTAACTTTTGACAGAAGTCTGCAACCCGAAAATAAGGTCATAGAAAACGAATATAAAATAAACATCATTTTAAAACCAATAGATTATTTGAAATATAAAATACAAAACACGTACATCCTTGAAACCGTATAGGAGAGCAATTTAAATAAAGGGATTCGGAACAAGAGTGGAGACAGGACTGGGTCGAGGGTTGGCCGATAGATTTTTTGATTCAATACACTTCTGTAAGTTTATTACGCCATTGTAGTCGTTTTCGGTGGCCACCACGACGCCGGGGTCACCGTCGATCCGATCTCCGGGTTTTTCGAAGGAACGCCGTATTTAAAAACGAAATCACCAAACACGAACGAAATCGCACTTTCTCCCTTCACTCGCTCGAAATCCCGTCCAGCCGTTTTTCACGACGACGTAAAGCCTTTTTTTTTTTTCTAAGGATTTCCGATATGTCCGAACGACCGGAAAGCGGTCGCTCTACCAACTCCCCCGGCCAGAAGCCACCGGCGCGGCGCCGCCGCCACCACGTTAACCGATTTCGAATCGAAATCGTTTATTTTACATCGTTCAGCGATCGTTTCGTGCTTTTATCGCGTTGCCGAAACGGAAATCACCACATTAAACCACCTTCCGACCCTTACCCTCACTCCAAGTAAATATCACCGTTAACCGTTTCATATTATCCGCGGAAACGATTTAATTTTACAATGTCACCGTGCGCGCAGCGCAATAAAATCGACAGACAGAGAAAAGTAAAAGAGGAAATGTTCACATCCTCAAATTACTGTGCACGACAGCGTGAGTGTTGATTAGAATATATATATATATTCCAATATCGTGTGATATATTATGTATATTCTATCATCAAAACGTCTGTCAAATTCGTCAAAACTCGCCACAAAAAAAAGCGTATATTGTTTTAAAACAGACAAAATGATCTTAAACGCAATGGCATTCGAGTACAACGAGATTTCAACAGTAAATTATCATCGCGGTGACGGCATGGATGCTTGCATCGTTACGATTACAAGACCGCAGCAAAATATATAGTGGTATATTATGTTTACTACGTTTGATACGAAAGGGTATGCCTATTGTCTTCGATGTAGGACACTTTAAATTCTATAGCATGACATATTTTCAGTTATTTTTTCTTCTTTCATAAAGTACATGAATTCAAAACTAATTTATGGTTTGCATTAAGATTAAAAACAAGATCATTAATATTAATTCATTTTTAAATATGTTTACATGATGTACTCTCTTTTTGAATCCTAGAAATGAATTTGTATAATAAATCAACATTAACTATACGATATTATAACGAGTACACATACTACTGTATCGAATTAAATCATTTTGACCGACATTATTTACTTATTGTAGTTTAAATCAAATCTAATAAATAATAATAATAATAATAAAATATACGACACTAGTCTTATTGAATGAGATTATTTAAAAAAACCAATTACAGTGAAACCTCCCTTAACGGACACATCTGAATAGCGGACACCTCCAATTAGCGGACGATTTTATGGGGACAATAATATATTCTTCTCTTTTATTTTTCCTTCCGAATAGCGGACACCTCTAAATAAGGGACAATATTTCGGCTACCAAGAGTGCCCGGTATTCAGAGGTTTCACTGTATATATACAATGGTTTTTTTTTTTTTTTTATTTAAGAATTATATTCCATATTTTTTGCCTCGTTGATGTGTGAGTTTCACATGTCTGAATTTGATATAGTGAATAATAATGATAAAAAAACAAAAATGAACGAAAAAAAGAGAAAAAAAATGTTCAGATGTTGCGACCGTGGTCGCGATAAGTAATACATCACGCGTATTCATTTTAAACGATGCGTCACTGTTTTAACGACACTGCTGACGATATGCGGCATTTCACGAGTCAAAAATAATGCAGCTAAAAGCTACTGGGTGACGACCATTGAAGTGAAAAACCCGACCAGCAGCAGTATACACGCGTATATTATTCGCATTGTGTTCTCTCTCGGCGGCGTCGGCGGTATCGGAGGCTGTAAATTCCATTATTTCATTTTCCTGTCTGTGACTCGTTTCCATTATTCTTTTCGTTCGATTTTAGCCGAAATTTCATCGGGAAAAGCCATACAGAGATGTCGCGTGTGAGCATTCAATTTTATTTTCGTTCTCAACGACGTTTTACGCCACAGCCGTTAACTTTGATTACAACTGCGGCACTCGACAAAAACACTGTGAATGCGTGTGTGCACATCAATGTGGTCATGTTCGATCACGTATGTGTGTGTGTGTGCACAACAATATTGCAATTAAATAATGATGATGATGATAAACGTTGGCCTTAACAAAGGTAAAACAAATAATGACATAGGTTCGAACATACGTTCGTTTTATGCATTCGTTAATGTGATTGAATTGATTTGATTTACATGTGATTGTGAAAAGTAAAAAGCACGTTTATCGTTAGCAGTCGCTTAACTCAAGGTTTTTTTTATAAAGGGCAGGTTCAAAATAAAACAAAAATTAATAACGCATATTATAAAGGGATAAAATCCGAGAATTAGACTCCCGTTCATAGGCCCAGTTCTTTACTAATACTCCATTATTTCATGGAAAAATTTGATGACTTGAAGGAAATAAAGAATTCGAATTCTCCGGAAGACACTTTAAAATTGTATTACGTCTCGGAAATGTGTCATCTTGAATTGAATTTCCTAACGACGTTATTTTGCATCAACTTAAAGAAAAATTAAAAAATACACTATTAGGCAAATAAATAAAAGGAGCGTGAGGATAACGAGAGAGAAAAAAGAAAAGTATAACACAAATAGTACAGGTCACAGTTTTGATTAAACTGAGTTCAAGTTATACAATTTAATAAAAGGAGACATAATAGGCATGGAGAGTTATTCAAAACTAATATCAGATGTGTACATAATTGTAATATTGACGTCAGCAGTTTGCACTTATGGTATTTTCATAATTATGTGATTTCGAGTTTTCAAATCTATTAGTGTTATTGAAGTGCTGTTTGACCTCAATTATACGATCATGAGCTGTGTTATCCGTGTGTCAATCATAATTGATAACATTTTGACAAATCTCCAATTATATTGTAATATAATCACTTTGTCACTTTTTTTTAATTCTGAGTGAAGCGAAGGATCTTATGTTTTTACAATGATGCTTATTTTTTTTTTTCTGTAAACACTCTTTGGTCAACTAAATTTTGTCCAAAAGTTTTACTCAGCAGTTTTACAGATCGAAAATTCTCAGTAGTTGGTACTTTGAGGAATTATTAAGTTGGCATATCAATATTTTGTTCAGGCTACCGGAAAACAGCCTCAAGTGGACCAAAAATGGCCAAATTCGCAGTAATCGACATTTTCATTAAATTTACTTTGGTAATTTCGTCATTACTCCTAAAGTAATTTTACTAGAAAATCGGAACTTTATACTATTAACGTATCATTACATGTTTTAATAAACGTTCCAAAAAAATTTGACAATTTTCGAGCTAAGAATACAACTTTGAAAATACCTTATTTTTCAAAAGTTAATCCCTAATAAAGTTTTTAATATCTGACAAAAACTCTTGAAAATTTAATATTATTTTACTCATACACTTTGATGACGATTCTGGAAAATTTTCAAAATTTGCGAGTCCAGTTAAATACGATTTTTACATAATAATCTGTTGTTACGTAAATTTTAAACATCCATAATTTATTTAAAGAAATTGGTCGATCCAAACATTAAAAAATGTTGAATACAGATAGAACTAGATGTTTTGAATTTTTTTTATAAAAACAAAATTGTCATTTTCGTCAATTAAAAAAACTTAAGATACCTAGTTAAAAAAAAAAATCCAAAAATTAGTCTAAACTTGATGAAGTTTATGAACGGTATACTTCTAATATTTGATAAAAACTTTTGAAAACATAATATGACCTTACTCATACACTTTGCTAAAAACACTTAAAATATTTCAAAAATCGTGACAAAGGATTTTGTTTTATAATCGTTTTATTTTTACGATTATTACGGAATAAACTGTTTTTACGTCTATTTTCAACTAAAACATATATTTCAAGAAATCCAAACGGTATATTTTAATTCTGAAGCTTTGCTCAGAATCGTTTAACGAAAGAACTATCATTTATTTAAAATGTAATACACCCATCCCCATTAGCACGTCCGAATAGCAAAGAATATCCATCATGGAGCGAAGTATGCAGTTTTTCATTATAAAACTAATCGGATAAATATCTGAAGTGTACAGTGAATTAAACGTTCAAAACAACTACCATGCTAAGCGTACACTACCACTACAAATCAATAGACGTGTAGGAATGCCTTTACATTATAAACTTTATGGTATCAGATACAGCGTTCATGTATTTTATATATAAACAATGAAATGTACCCATGACATTGAAACAGAGAAAAGTTATTAAAAACCCTTATTGATAACATACGACCTTTATAAATTATAATTATATAATTAACGAATAATTTATAAATGATGAACAGAGTGATTCTGAGTTACACATTGAGATTTCAATGAAACAAATGAAATATAAGAAAATAATTTAGAATTTCAACTATATGCAGATCTTCTATTATTCAATTATTTGATAAAGTATAATTTACACATACGATAGTAGTTATTTGACATTGTACGTTCTATATGACAATAGATTTGCATTTCGTAATTGAATCATAGGTATAAATAAAACAAAAAAAAAAAAAAAAACAAAAAACTATCCTATACAAAATACAAGTAAAATTGAATTTATCACGATCTCATAACTTCAATGAATTTTACTTCTCAATTAATTTTATCGTTAGAAAAAATTATCATGACATAAGTGTTGATAATATTCGAATCCTCTAGAAGCAAACAATACGAATAATTATAATTTTACGCGTACTTGTACTTATTTTCAAAACATTTTCAAATGAAATATTATTCTTTATAGTAATCAGTTAAAAATCAGGTAAAAATCAGTTGTTTATCAAGTTTTTCAGTACATGGCCGACGAACTGTGGTACGAAATTGAGTGCATAGTGTAGAATTTGTATATAGCATGCGATACTTCAATCCAAATTATTATGTAAAACATCATCCTACGAACAGGACCTTTGACAAACGATCAACGTGAACCATCGTTGTAATGATATACGTGACAAACAATCATGATCGATATTACGGCTCAGTGTGTAATCATTCGTATATGACATTCACATGCCTTATGGGCGTGAGTGTGTGCAGCGAGCGAGGAATTCGACTAGTGTTTGCGATTCACTGCGCGAAAAGCGTGTGAAAATATCTTTGCGAAAAAAAAAAAGGAAAAAAAAACAACTCCGTAGAATACTCGAGTGGGGCAAAATGTGCGTGACCCGTGTATGCGGAACGCTTGCGTTGACATTCGTTCACCGTGTCTGTGTGTACGTAGAAAACAATATACACTATACAGTATAGTGATATAATCGTCGTCATCTCTAAATTTCTCGATGTAAAACGGTATTTATGACGTGCCGTCTTCATGAACGATTGAAATAACTGACAAGCGTCAAAAAAAAAAAAAAGATCGTAACGCATCGTTCATTCCTAATTTCGGAGTGACGAGATAGTTTATGAAGAAGAATAAGAGAGGGTAGCGGATTAATCTGGAAAAGTGAACAACTCGATTTAAAAATCTAACCACCGGTATACGTATACTTAACTGAAAAAAATCAGATTGAGCGGAAATGTCGGAGAAAACTAAAATATAAAGAACAAGATCTTAATGGAAGAATCAAAAGAAAATTGAATATCGAGGTATGGGAGAAATATACATATAACAGTTATGAGGAATGGATCGAATAACATTTTGATTCTGAATGAAGTAAAGAATTTAATAGTATTACAATGATGTTTATTTGATTTTTTTTTTTTACAAGAGACACTTTTTGGTATACTTAATATTGTCCAAAATTTCATCTAGCAACTCTATAGATCGAATATTTTAGGTAGATGGTGTCGTACTTTGAGGGTTTATGAAACTCGCATCTCAATAGTTTTATAGGTTGGAGGAAATACTGTAAAAAATGGAATACAAAATGTGGAAATTCGTCGTAAACAGCATTTTCATTAAATCGACCTGGTGAGCGTTTAAGTAAATTATTTTACCCTTATTACGTGGTAAACTGTTTTGACGTCAATGTTCAACTTTAAATAATCATTTGGAGAAATAAGTCAATCCAATCATAATGCAAATTTGAATACAGATTGAACAATGAGTTTAGAATCTTTTGGTCAAAAAAAAAAAAAACAAAAAATATCTTCTTTGCAAAACAAAACTACTTTAGATGATTTTGAAAAAAATTATACCGACAATTTGACGAAAAATTGTATACTATATGAGCGGTATTTTTAGAATTCTGAAGCTTTTCTCAGAATCATTTAACTAAAAAAATTATCATAAAATTTCTTTTGAATTCAATAAACCCATTGAACTCTCCTTTAACTTGTCTGAGCAGCAAAAAATATTTAATGGCATGAAGTACGAACTTTTTTTAAATTTTTGACCAAAATTTACTTAAAATCATAACTTATGAATTATGTATATTTTGTGATTTAATTAGAATCTATAATACACCTAGATACAAATCAATATTATACAAATAAGTACATATGTAATAAAATACTTAATTTGTTCTGGCGACCGGTTCCGATGTCAAAAATCATCAACAGATGGTACAAAATTAAAGTATAAATCATGACAGATATTAAACGTTTACAAAAGGAAGACCCATTAAAAAATAAATGTTAAATTTTTGTACTGCACAGATAAAATAAATATTACAAGCGCAACAGGAGAGACTGTCGGAAAAAATTCTGCACATCGAGTTTCAAACAAATATCAGTATTCACTAAGGGTCATGAAAATATATTATTTTCCCCCTTAATTGTTATTGTCTAAAAATAAAAATGCATTTTTTTTTTTAAATATATGTAATAATTAGGTATACTTAAACGTGTACAAAAACTGTATAGGTGCCCAGTGTCTACCTTGAAATAACTATTGGCACGTTCGATACTCGATCGATCATTGTGAGACGATGGTCGTTTTTAAAAATCGTTTCCGATGATTTTCCACCGGTAGCCATTTAATGTGACAAACCCTTACCATAATATCGCTTCTCAATGTATACAAGGTGATTTATTATTAGCACGCTTACCCCACGTTCAACCCTAGGCGATCCATAAATTTGAATATTTTTTACGACCAGTTAAAAACACTAATTCGTTATCATGAAAAAAAAAAAAAAAATAAAAATAACCTCATAACTTCTCTTGAACCTCACGGTATTTTAAGTTTTTTGTTTTCCTAAATAGCAACCAACGATTTTTTAAATAAATATTCTAAAAGGGGCTATTTTTTTCATGTGTCATTCTCGGTATTCAAGTTTTATTTTTTTGACCGATAGTTTCGATTTCTTAAGAGACACTACAAACGTCAAAAGTTTGGAAAAGAAGATCAGTGAAGAGAGGTGTAACCACGTGACTCTCGGAAATGTGCCCCCTTCATTCCACTATTTTAAACTTTTAAACTTGGAAAAATTATACAGATTTAAACATCGTAATCTTAAAAATAAGTGTGTTTTCTCTTTTGGAATATTAAGTTATCGCATTACGGTGGTCTCCATTTGAGGAAACTAATAACTTTCAAAATCATGCGATAAAAAAAAAGAAAAAAAAAACATTCGTGCAGTTTTGTAGTTCGTTTTCAATGCTGTGGTAAAAAAAAAAAACATTTTGATTTTGAAAATCGGATTTTGAAAAAAAAAACAAAATAATAATAAAACAAAATCGTCCCAGTTTAATAATATTATGCATATTATAGTTTTCGGTGTTTAACTACGGCGCGGCGCGGCAGCATTGTAGCGGTGAAGTTCGGTTTTTGGCGGTGGCGGTAGCGGCGGCGGCCCGAGAACATTGCAGCGTACATATTGTAATAATTACACGCCGTGCGACAACAAAGGCGCATAAAGCTCGTCGTTAAATATTGCGCAATAATTCTTTAGACTTAATGTGGTGTTAAAAATAAAACGCTGGAAGTAATAATAATAATAATAACAACAACAATAATAGTGATAATAATAATAATAATAATAATATTAATGTTTTGTGTGGTCGTTGTGCGGCAGCATAATGCAGTCGGTTGAACAAAACCGTTCGACGGCGGAACTATAAGTAAACACCGCGGCGGGGGCGGCAGCGGCAGCAGTGTGAAAGCGCGGGAGCGCGCGCGCGTGTTGTATTGTAATTATTATGCGACGACGACCTCACCGTGGCTCGGCCACGGATGATGCGGCTGTTTGCGGAACATAAAAAAAAAAAACGGGTCACCTTAATTAAAATTTACCTATTTTTTTTTTTTATTTTTTTTTTTTTCATTACTTACTCTTCTTTAATTTTAACACTGTGCGGTATTCGAAATCGTTTTCGTTTTGTTCACTTGGCCACTGCATTGTTAATATCGATTATTCGGCTTTGATTTAGTTTTGTTGTAATAATTAGTATTCGCAAAATCACTTCCATGTGAATTGTTCTCACGACAGCTGAGACTGGTCAGGCAAGTGATCATTAAAGAGTTGTAAATGGATTATTTTCAACGAGTTTTGGGGTAAAAAAAGGCTCGACCAATCAAAATTAAAATTAAAGTTAAGAGTATATTATTTTTATTCGTTTTTTTTGTGGAAATAATGAAGACGAAAAAATTAAACACACACACACACACACACACACACACACACACACACACACACACACACACACACACACACACACACGCACACGTACACGTACACGTACACGTACACGCACGCAATGTGTGAACTTTCAAAACAATAGTTTTCATTCTACGAGAACTATCTTTCTATCCACTCCATTGATCCATATTGTTTCACTGTACAAATGAACCACACAAAAAACACAAAAGTAGCGAATTCCAACGCGCAGGTGTAGTGCTGATTTAAATATTTAAATGACAGAGAACAGACACACAGACACGTCTCGAGACAGCGTGCAAAACTAATTCGGGTAATGTGTATTATTTTCATCAATAAACAATGCGGTTCGGAGAAACAAATTGTGAAACATCCCTTGGACTTCGGAGCTCCGGGGTTTGAATACGAATATTTAAATAAAATGACCACATGCACACTGTATCATACTTACGTACTAAATTTTCAAAAAACCGTACAACAATATATCCACAACCATATTGCAGTTACTAAATAATATTTCGATAATGGTGAATTATCTGTATACGTGTCTTACATAAATGGTATATATTTTTAGATTTTTTCCTTTTTTTATTTTTCAAATCAATTTTAGATGTTGAAGAGAATGAGTAAAATTATAATACACTATATTTATTACTTTGATAATATATTACAATTTATATTTTTATTTTAATTTGTATTGTTTTCTTTGAAATAGTTTTTTATAGAATAATGTAAATATATCGAAATTCTATTTCAATCCTGCGAGTAAGGTTCCGAATAAAAATTAATTTTTGATGAAGGCTTTTTTTCTATCCATCACAATGGGATCAATAATAAATTCAATATTATGTTTACGATAAGCGATTCAATAACATAAAATAAATTTTGTACCAGATTAAAAAAAAAAAAAAAAAAAAAAAAAAAAACAGTTGAATAATTATTTTTTAATTGGAGATATCGAAAAAAATTCAAATTGTTTCTCTTTAGTTATTATTTTTCATGTTTTCTACATTTTAAGACGTAACATTCATTTATTTAGAATACTTTGATTTGTTTCGATACTAAAGAAACAAAGGATATGGTTTAGTTTTTTAAATATGTTAAACATTAATTTTCGGGAGTAGTATTAAAACCTATGGTTCAAAGGCGTATTTTTAATTTACACAATTATCTATATATATATATATATATATATATATATATATATATATATTCTAAGAACTTACAACGTAAATAAAAATGTTTTCGATTAAATCTAGTTTTTAGATCTCTTTTTCTAGTGAAAAAAGCAAAATAAACAACTTGACGAAGATTTTTTAAATTAAAATCCCATTTACATTTGCAACTATGGCACTATTTTTATAAACATTTTTGTTTTGATTTTGTTTTTCACTGATATAACTTTGAGTTTGGTGAAAATAGAACAAACGTTTCATCACAACGGAAATTGATGCCTTAGATGAAACGAATTGCAGAAAAAAAAAAAAAAAACTTTTAGGCTAACTCAAACAAGATATGTCCATACAGACAAAAGTGTAAGAAACGCGATTATTCCTGGAGAGTGCCTTTTGTTTATTATTCTTTTTCATCGAAATATTTACGGACGGTCTCCGCCCTCACATTTTGGACGGCGAAATAAAACAGGCGTGAAACAACGACGGATATTATGAAGTTCGGTCCGACGGCGAGAAAAAATTCACTCGGGTGCGCGCGTCCGACTTATTGCAAGATCAAGGGAACGCGACGAAAATCGAAACTCACGACCGGAGTGAATAATATCGTTTTTCGCGGATTCACACGGACGACGAACATCGGGTCGGAACGTATTCGTGGAGAATAATACGCATCGGCGTCTAATAACGTCTAATCGCGTCTCAAGTCGTGGGCGCAGGACTCGCTCTTTATTCGTTTGAAGACGTCAACCTTTATTTTTTTACTTCTTACCCTGCAACATTGTTGATCCGATCTAAATTTATAGAAGTTTTTTTTTTTCAATACCGAACCGATAGTTCTCACTTCTGTATAGTAGAAAAATAGTAACACAAACATGGAAAATCAATAACGCAATGTATACTATCAAATAAGTCAAAACCAGTGTCGGTCTGGTCAAGGCAGTTAGGCAGCGATCGCTGCCCGGGCCCCGAGCTTTGTTTTTTTAACGAAATTTCTACATAAAGTTTCGATTAATAATTTGACAAATTAAATTATTTTATCAACAAAAATGAGTACTGCAAAAGTTGAATTGTAACTTATTATCTATTAGTATATAACTGATTAACCTACAAAGAACACTTAGATTTTTTCTGATTAAACGATGATGAGATTAAAATAACCACTGGATAAATAAAAGTGTAAATTTTTAGGCCCACCTTACCGTATTACTTGTTACAGAAATATAATATATATATACATATATATATATATATATATATATATATATATATATATATATATATATATATATATATATATATATATATATAATGTGTGTGTGTATGGAACAGTAAAAATTTTAATTCAAATTTTGCAATTGATGAAAACGATGATCTACTATAACTACATAAGGTAAGTTAGCCCCTTAAAAAAAATCCTGCCTGGGCCCTTTAAAGGCCAGGCCGACACTGGTCAAAACTAATCACAATTTACCTGAATTAGATTATAAAAGATAAACTGATTCTAGACTAGATTTATGTATATATATATATAAGAAAACCCGTTCAGTTAATTAGTGATAAAAAGTAATTTATTTATTTAACACATGGGGTGAATTCGTTTTACCAATCCAGTGTATAAAACTATTGGAAATGAGTACCCCTGTGAACGACTCTTGAGACTCGTAGCTAGTCGAGGAAACATGTCGATTGGGCACGAGTTTTCCTTGGCGTACGCCAACTGCCAAGCCGTTCACAAGAAAATACGTACTGTGAACGATAATGAATAAATATCATACAATATCTGAAAAACTCAAACTACTACTGCACTTGGAACCAAGACTATAACTGATTACAAAGGATCATCATTGGTCGTTTGATGAAAATCGATATTGGTTTTTAACAACACGCAGGTCACCAGATATCTAACGTGAAACACATCTACAAAACGTGTCGGTGATGAATATTTCGTCTGTCTTTAATCAACTCACAGGGGAAACAAGTGTTTTTATACACATTTCACCGTAGCTAAATGTGCGATTGACAATACTTACATAACGAATCAATAGCAAATACGTACTGTGCGTTTATAATACAGTACACTACACACGAACTAAACGGCACATATAGATAATAAGGGGAACACCGATAAAATAATATTTTATTGCTTCTTTCTAAAGGAGAGGGGGAATGAAAAACGTTATTTATTTATAACTTATGTATTGATATTAGAACGATTGTATGTATATGAAATATTTGTCTACATTTTGAAATGGCGTAACGTTTTTCTTTTCTTTTTTATTGAATACTTTCGTGTCTCGAAAACCACTCGACAGACAAAAAAGACTGATAACCATAAATTAAGTGCATTATGATTTTATTTTATTAAACAAAAAACTTATAATACCCCATAAGAATAGCATACACTATAACATGTCTATTCAGTATTTAGGAATTATAAAAGATTATGTATTCGTGAATAATAATGTGTAATCCTGTACATCTTATGTTTAATATATTTTGGTATTAACTAACACACACACACACACACACACACACACACACACACACACACACACACACATTTGAAAACAATTGTATATACGATACTTTTAATATATTTGCACCTAACATGACTCATGAGTACTGTAGTTATAACTTTTCATGATGATTCGAATTTTCCATGCATGTATAAAGAAAATAAAAGGAAACGAAACGGTTATTAGACAAAAGTATTGCGTTTTCTGATGCAAAAATAAATAAATAAATACGCCTGCGTGTTCTTCTTTCTCCGTGTTTTCACCAATATTATTCTGAACTCTCCCGTGTGGAATTGTGTGGAATCGCCCAGCACCTTAATAATAATATCTGCTCGACTATCATGTCAGATTTTCTTCAACATGTTTTTTTCTATTCTTTGTGCCCTTATACGTACACGTGTCTTCATATATCTTTTTCAATAATCTCTCGCTACCGCTCCTTAGACTTTTATTCTCTCGTAACTCCTTTCATACCCGACTTGGTCTGTCACGTATGATGTCAGCACAATGATTTCGAATCATACATCACGGTTAAATATACGGTTTCACTTATCAAAAATCATATGGGTTAAGTCTCGAGTGCCTATTTTAATCACTATCGAAAAATCAAATTTTAAATATTGATTTCACGTGTTAAGGACATTACAACAAAAAACGTTCGATTGAAACACAAATATTATGTGAATACAGTTTTTTCGTATTTTTCAGCGTCAAAATTTTTCATGAATCGTATAATCCATTTTTTTGTTTTATTCAAATATAAATGTGGGAAAACAATACTTTTCGCACCTAGCATGTAATTAATTCTAGTTGTATTTTACTGATTATAAAAGTAATACTATGCTATTGTTGTAATAATATAATATTAATTGTAGTAATACTGTTATCATTACACTGGAAATGCTTACGAAATTAAGGTGACTAATATTCTGAAACTATTTTATGCATTTTACAGGATTCAGATTCGAAAAAAAATTTTCTGCATTTTAATCTATTTTCTATATTTTATCATTATTTTTAAGTAAAAAAAAAAAAATAATAATACTTTAGATTATATCGAGTAAACAGCGTCTACACGCACATGTGTTCTGTAGTTACCATTATAATATCTATTTGTTTGATTTTTCGATTACTTAAAAACTAAGTTATACCCACCAAATATAGAATCATAAATTGTATTGATTTTATCTTCAGACCATATACGTTAAACATATAAAATAAACTATGTGAACAATAATAACGGTAATAGTAACGATAACATTGTGATTTACTAGGGATTTTAATATTTCTCAGACGTTTTTTATTATTATTATTATTCGTAAATCCTTTTCGTACACACAATTTCACAGAAAATAGTTGAGGTTTTATTGAAACTTCAATACATTTATGTATTAAAAATTGTATCTAGTTATTATTTTTCCCCGAAAGTAGGTCACGTAATTTTGATTTCATATACTTCCAAGAAATTGGTTGAAATATACGAAATTTTGGTTTTTCCTTTGTTAAAATCTTGACATTTAGGTAATTTTCAACTGTAAATGTGTAAAAAGAATTATCGGACAATCAAATTTTTTAGAACTTTTGAAAACAGATAGATAAAAATATTTTCAATATTCAATTAAAAAATTTATTTTTCCTTTGTCAAGCAAAAAAACTTTTAACAGGTTTAGTAAAAAAAAAAAACATACAGAAAACTATACTATAAAAAGTAAATTATATAAACAGTTTATAAAAAAACAGATACATACACTTATAGTATATTATTTTAAATATACTATACTGGTTCGCCGAAACTTTGCTCGGAATCAGTTTGCTATAGAAATGTTTTATTGTTTCTTCAAAATTCAATACACCCATTTCCATTATCATGTCTGAGTAGCGAAGAATACTGTATGGTGCAATGTATGTCCTATTTTTTGTTAGTCTTATTGTCAATTAGAATAGAAACATTTCAATTTGGTATTGTGAAAATATATTTTAATTTAATTTACAGAGTTGTATTAAAAATGACAATGTTTTAATTTCAAAAAATGTCTCTGTTTGGTGTCTTGAGTTTTTCCTGAAATAACATCATTATTTTACTAGATTAACTAGATTAACTAGTTTTTTCAGTATCAAGAATTGTTCGTATTAAATAAAAATATTTGAAAAACCAAATTTTTCTCGAGCTCTATATGCTTAGCCTATAAGTGGTAATTTTTTATGCAAATTTTCTGATATATGCACTAGTGTATTTTTGATGTACTAGTAATATGTTAAACTTTTTTTTTCTGAAGACATTTATTCGGTTAGGTTAGTACAAAGTTAACTTACTTCATAAGTTTTGTTCTGTCAATCTTTAGTTAAAAATTGGACTTACGCTTTGAGAAGTATTTTTATCTATTCTTATTTTTTTTTTTTTTTTTTTTTTTTTTTTTTTTTTTAGTTAAGGAACTTCAAACTTTCACAATATTATGTTTATCATAACCACAGTCCGATTTAGCTATTTTTTTTTTTTACGTTGATATTTTTTGGGCTAAATATAAAACATTAAAATACTTCGTTTTTTAAAATTTCATTCCTAAAATAATTTTTACCTGTTGGTATAAAATACTTTAAAATGTAATGTAACTCTTATCATATACATACCAATTGTTATGTAGAAATATCTATAAGTATTTGTTTTATCAGATTTTTACACAATTTTCATTTTTATATATATATATATATTAAAATTCTTGTATAAAAGTTTTGATTAAAAAAAAAAAACTGTCCAACTATTAAATTAAAAATGGCAAATTATCTAAAAGGTGTATTTTTTTACACTGAATCATTTCTTAGAATAGTTCTACTAAAGAAATAATTCATCGTCTTTTCAAAACTCAATACGACCGTCACCGTTATCATATCCGAGACTGAATAGACGATTAATGAACATCAACTATCATTATCATCCCAGTTTTATTTTTTATGCTTTTAATTTTTTTTCAGACAAATCAATATTTTCGAAATAAAGTATGCTAATTATAAAATCTATCATTGGATTAAAATATGGAATACTATCTGAAAATGGCATTGTCATGTCTCTATAAATTTAGTACCATCACCTCTTTCAATCCTCATCGAGTTACACGTATAATGTGATTGGGCATATTCAATCCTTTGAACCTACTTGGACATTTGGTTAATCTTCGTGGCAAGGTAATCAAGGTTTACTATTGAGAACATGTTCTAAATTTTCTTCAACCAGAGGTCATTATTATATTCGTGAATAACAATGTAACATTGTTGGCAATGTTCTCCGTCTAGACAACCGACATAGTACCTAAATGAGACGTCTAGTATGTCTATTACGTACGGAACACAATCGTTTCATGAACAAGAGCCGATGAATATAGCCGATATTGAAAATAGTTTAAAGTAAATGTTATTTACCATTGAGGAAAATAAAAACTTAAAAAAATATCTTAGTTAAGTTTATTTTGTTTGAATAATTATATCGTGGAAATTACTTTTTTGTTTAAACAAAACAGTCAAAAACATTAAATTAAATAAATTTGACTAAAAATATATTGCAATATCGATTTGTGAAATAAATCTTAAAACTTGACGTACTTAAATGTATTTGTTTTTGAAAAGTAGTTTACTAATGAGATATAGGTTCGCGAGAAAAAAAAATATTTTGTTGTAATATTAATTTGATAATTATTTTTCATTTTTAAAACGAATTAAAATGAAATGATAAGAATATAAAATGTTATTAAACGATTTCAATCCAATTTTTATTTGTAATTATGGTTTTATGTTTAAAAATTAAAATATACTATCAGAAAAAAAATTCACAGAATGGGCTTTTCTAGATTTTTTTACAACGGACTACGGATTAATGTTTGTGTCACTTTTTCGAGAAGGAACTGAAAATATCATACACACGAAAATGCGTGTACAAATGACGCAAGGGACGTCGATTTCAAAAAGCCCAGAGCCACTTTGAGTCATGTCTGGAGGGAAAAAAATAAAAATAATCGTGCCCGTGATTCTCTCTCCGGCTGTGCCGTTATATTATGCTGCGGGCGCTTCGCGAAGAATTATTCTGAAATAATAATTTTTCACCTTTTTGACAAAACGTCGTACGCCGACCCCAATGGTGTAAATCATATCGCGCTGTGAGCCGAGACGGTTTTTTTCCTGTTTTAATCATTGACCCGTTTATGAATATAAAACAAAAAAAAAAAAAAAAAAAAAAACGAAATATTAATAGTGAAAATATCTGAAAATAAAGGGGTTCGGAGCAACACAGACCGAAAAAAACCCACGCTCATTTAGTGAATCAAGTTATAAGTAATATTTATTATTCTTTATCTGACGCAAAATAGCGTTAATAAGAAAAATTAATCGGACCGTTTTTCGGAGTATTTTTTTCCCCTTAATATATATATATATATATATATATGAATCGCCCTCGTTCCGGCGTTTTTTTTAGTGGGACTAATTGATTTTAACATTTAAAACTCACTAACATGAACACAATTACCTGCCCACTCCTACTCCAGAGCTCTATCAATGGATTAAGCATTTTTTTTTAAAAACCTCGACGTAGAAAAAACAATTATTTTGCATTTCGTGGCAGCGGTCGTATTGGAAAATCACTTCCGTAACCCGGCATACTTTACAATAAAATGATATTTTGAATTTTAACTTTATTTAAATGCATGGACCAAATTCAATTAACGTAAAATATTGTAATAAACGTGTAGCTGTAAGTCTAAAATGGACACCCAATTAGAGTAACGGACATCATATCATTCCATGGCATGGTAGATTCCAGTTATGAAAAATGACAGAATTGTGTGCTTGAGTGTTAAAGGTTTGTGAAAAAAAAAACGAGATCGAAAGTCAAAACGAAGAATTTGTTCACGAATCGTTAGCATATAACGAGTGCTGATATTTAGAGCGTAACAGCGATAATAATAACAACAACACAATGCTTAAGACGTAGAGAATATTTAGTTTTTACACCCGTCTTCTTTTCTGTTCATCCCTTGCGTCCGTATCGTTCCATTAAGGGGAATGCGTACAGCCCCTATTTTATTTTTTTTTTTCATCAAAAATGAGCAACGCTGGAAAAACTGTCACGATTCGTTAAGTGGTTTTGGTTTAAATCATTTTTATAGATTCTATGTAAAGTGAAGGATCTATTGACTTTATAATGATGTTTACTTTATTCAATTTTTTTTTTTTTTTTTTTACGGTACTTCTTATGAGGTTTCCGTTTTTATTTATTTTTTTTTTCGATATTAAAACCTGAAATTGTAGTTTAAGTAAATGCTGATCAAAAAGTCTCAAAAATGACGCATTTCCATAAAAAAATGATTTATTGTTTATCTATAGTTATAACACGTACCTACCACAATTTTCATCACCATCAATCAAGCACTGAATGGAGAGAAAACAAATTGGAATTTGATTTATAAAATTGTAATATTTAAAACTTTACTAGAATATAATATTATATTCTTAATTTATTTTTAAAATTATTTTTGTAACTTTTTTTTTCAAACGTATCAAATCTCACATATAAAACATACTCTGGAATAAAAAGCATTTGTACATATTATACATGTATACATATTATAACCAAATACTTTGATATGTAAGAGTAGTTTCTGTGAAACAAGTTTTTTTTTTTCAAAAACTCAGGCTTTTTATTGTTATTTTTTTTTTTTATCCGACTCAACTGTGGATAAACTGGAATAATACTGAAAATATCTTTGTGGATTTTATGGCATAGAAATTTTTTGACAAAATGGAAAGCAGTGATAAGGGTAATATATTCATCGTGGACAGTGATTATGAAATAACAAATCGCCAAAATGTTTTCCTCGTGAAATAGGAGAGAACATGTATCTTAAAATAAATACATACTTAACATAAGATATTTATAGAAAACAATAAAGTACTGGACCGACACACTAATAATCATTACGTATACTGTAATTAGACATGTATTGGGTAAATGTTTTTATATTCCTAAACGGTCTGAGGGAAATAAATCATAAACTCGTGTTTTAGAAATCCTACAGAGCGATTGTGGTCACAGTATGTAACATACCATAATGTTTTTTTTCTAATGATTTACATTTTGAATAAGGTATAACTGATTAAATATGTTCGTCCAGTCTATGTTTTAATCATGTTTGTTTTTTTACACGAAAACTGTGTATATATAATTATATAATTATGTATAGTATTCTCGTTAAAAAAGCATAATAAATCGTATTACAAACGCTGTTATTAATTATTCAAAATCGTTATAACGATCGTTACCTTACGAAATAATAATACTTCCATAAACACAGGAAATTTATACACAAAATATAACATTCACTAACGTGCTCTCGTTGTACAAGTACTACCTTCTATGGAGTGAAAATAAGCATTTTTTTTTATAGGTGCGTGGTATATACACGTATTTCTAATATACGAACTCGACTTAAATTTAATAAAAGCGTACTAATTTTATCGATTAAACTTTTTTCATTTCTTTTTTTTGTTTACCGTGTCTCTTTATAATACAAAAGTTTGAACAAAAATTTCGTGCACTATAATATTCTCTTAAAATAATTCATGTTGTATCGAATTTTTTCAAATAAAATTACGTGACAATTGATAATTCTTGGAGTCAAATTTACGATTTTTTTTATTAATAAAACAGTTCATATTTACACACGATCGATCTAATGTAGCACTTTTACAAAGTAAAACTCAAGTGAAAATCATAATGAGTGTAAATTAAAATAAAATTTTACCAAAAATATAATATTCGATTAAGCATTACAACATTTACCGTCTTTTGTTTTTAATACAATGTGAATAATTGACCCGAATGACCCGAATAGATTTCTACTACAATTTTATAATACGTCAACTCACGATTACTCGAACCTCCATAACTAGACAAACTAGACAACTGGTTTTTTTTCCTAGAAATTTAAAATTGTGATGAATAGCATCGTCGAAGTATATTATTATATCTGGGTGTTCTGTGTATTTCGTAGTATTATGTTTATGGAAATTATGAAAACGACGAGTCTGGATTAACTTTAAATATGATTACGGCTAACCAAGCAATGTCATCATCACAAACTGTTAGGGAACATGTAGAATCTGTCTAAGGCGTGGATACTTCTATATTTGAAACCATAGTCAAATTTTTCTCAATAAACCGTTGAAAAATTAATCAAAAATTATTTCTTTACTGTATCTATATATACTCGTATATTATATAAGTGCATTCTTATAATACCATTGTATCTATTTAGGTTTACGTATAACATTTATGTTCATAGGTATACGATTTACTAAATATTTATCTGGTATTTATCAAAACGTTTTTTATCGTAAAATTTTAAAATTATATGTCATTACATAACTCAATGTTTTAACATAATTTTAATAAATTAAAATTAGGTTTCTCGAACAATACATATCTTGGAGTAAAATGTTATCACCCCTTAACATCGAGTTATCACGACTCGACTGTATTTTTAAATTAACTCTATAATATATGGTATAGGTACTTAAATGCTATTTTATTTCACTTGAAAAGTAAATATGCAGTACCCATAACGTACACAACACCGTCGAAACTATTAACATTATTGATTTGGTGGTACGAACGAAAACGACCACAATATTATAATTATTGTGCCTTACGATCACGTTGCTCGCCAGCGCGCAGTCGGATTCGCCACCCACAAAATGAATATTAAAACGATCTGGATTAAACATACATACGGCGACCCACGAGGGAAAGCCAAGGCTTTGGGTCCCGTTTCCAATAGCTGCTGCACCGTGTTAAAGGGATAAAATGAATAATTTAATTCCGGGTTAGGCCGAATCAAAATTATTACGGCCGCCCCGCTGCCCCGTGTACAGTCTGCAAAGCGTCCCCGCTCGAAACACGAGAGTTGTTCATTACAGTTAATCTCGATAAATATGATATCTGGCATTTGCGAATAAACTCTGGGTATCCAACCGGAGCTTAGAACCGATCCCACTGTTCCACGCCTCCAAAATTCAAAACTAGTTAATCTATAAGCGTATATTATAAATGTGTAGTAAATCACATAACGACGGTGCAGCAGAGGCTCGAACGTAAAAAATTATATCTATTTTTTTTATTTAGAATTTTAGTTTTTACGTATCATATAAATTCATATTTTCATTTTTTATAAACATCACATTTTTTTTAGTTTTGAAAATTCTGGTGTATTTATACGATTGAAAATAATTTAAAATTGTGTTCGGTTTTGACACCTATGATGTTTTGATTTCCTAATCTTCTATTGTTTCTCATCAGTATTATTACTAACGTAGAATTGAGTGAACACTGATTATCTAAAAATACAGTACCGCCCAACATATATATTTCTATTTTCTTTTTGACCAACCATTAAAGTATAAAACATGACCTAACCGGCACTATACCAGATACCAGTATACAATTAACCAATAACCAGTAACCATAGACGATAGACGGTCGGACAGGGACATAGAATATTAGTCGATCTCTCAAAAACGCCGCATTAGTAAACTCGCTGAATAAATATCGACGAAATTAGAAAGGGCCACCACCGCTTGAGTTTGGTTCGTCCACGCACGCGCTCGTATTTCCCGTGGTCCATCGTTAAACACGTTAGACTGAAGACGAGTGAAAAGCAATTGTAAATCAATGGTAGGTGTGTGGGAGGGGGAGGAGACTAAGCCCAGACCAATTTGTATTCCTCGTGCGTATTTCGGACTTGGGTCCGGACGCGCAAAAATAATAATATTATAATTTTCTCTGCCGAAGAGAACGACAATGGTCGTGGAATACGGCCGAGAGAGCTTTGTCACGTCTCCCCCGGGCACGATCTCATACCCTGTTTTCTCACTGCTGACCGACCGACCGACTGACCAGCCGACCGACTGATATAACAATGATAATAATAGTAATATGAACGGTATGGACGAATGAGCACGTGGCATAGTTTAGCCAGGTCTTCCGAAACAAAATGAAAATGCGTGTGCGTGATATTATCTTAGTAATTGTTATTTTTAAATATGACAATTTTCATTTCCTGTTCCAGTGTTCTAACGCTTTGAAACGTAATTAAATATCATCTTTTTATCTTGAAAATAAGCCTCTCTTAGTGTATTGAATACAGTTTTTAAAAAAAAGTTTCAATCGACGCGTCATAAAGGTTATATGACCCAGTAAACGCTCGAACTCGTGAATATGGACCTGACTCAATGTTATACACGTTAACTCAAAACGTCGCCTGAAAGAGTTTAAAATCACAATGTTCAAGAAGAAGTAGAAAATGAGTGAAAACAAATATTTGTCGATCGTTGGTCATTTCGAGTGCGCTCCGATGTGATTCTGAGCGTGATTTAAGTAATCCTAGGTACGGGGAATTTTTCCACCATGGGGTACGTCCCCGGACAAAGAGTGGTGGTGGAAAAGAGAAGACCGTGTTTGCGGCGTGAAAGTCTGACCCTCGTAAATGTGGTGCCATCAATTTCCATACGGCACAAAGCTTTTTCCACCCCGTTTACAACGTGAACAAGACTGCCTCCGTCAAAATATCAACATACACACATTCACACACACACACACACACACACACACACACACACACACACACACACACACACACACACACATACATCACTGTTGATGATGGTATTGTTAAAACGTACGCTCGAACACGCACGTTAACGTTCTCTATGCCACAGCGTATACGACAGTTTGTACACACACATGCACATATTGAAACTCACACAGACACCTGTGTAGGAACACATACTTGTCGCAGACGTGAGAGCTCCCATGAGACGGACCGTTCTCGTTTCGTTCCATCACAACTTGCAATATACTCACACACACACACACACACACACACACACACACACACATACACACACTTTAAATCCCATCGTGTTCTGTAGACGAGTAGATCCCCTGAACAAATTAGGTACATTATTCGTCTCTCTACTTTACATGGAATAATACTTATTATACTAAAATTGGGTTCCACGTAGGGATACGAGACTATACGGAAGCGCCATTGTCCGATCTGTTATCATTACTGTTGCGTGGTTATATTATTACAGTATGATTATGTCTGGTTATATGTATCGAGCCTAAAAAAAACGACCGGAGTGCAACGCAAATATATTGGAATATTTTAATAATTCGAACCGTCACAATGATGATGATAGACAATGTCCTATAAGAGCCCATAAATTATTACCTTAAAGTGATTATTACATATTTTTTGCTCATATAAAAAAGCATTGTATTTTATTAAATTATTAAAGTTATTGAGCTCCTAAAAGAATAAAGTTACTCTGTGAATCTAATAACTAAATTTCATAATTTAACTTCAATCAAAGTTATTGTTGATAAAATTTATAAAATTTTCTTTCACGTGATAGTTATATGATTTTGCACGGTCGATGGTCCTTTGCCGATTCTAGAATGTCTCAGCCCACATGTATCATTTTCTGTGTGATTTACTGAAATATATTTATTTTATGTATTATCCATGACAAAATCGATGATCAGAAATCTTCGTCATTTGTAACGAATTACAATATGTACCACTATTTAGAAAAGAAGCATACCTCCGCACTCGATGACGTATTATTCTTTTAACACAATACCTATAATTTTTTCGTAACGATAATCTAAATTAAAATGTCTTGGGTATCATTGTAAAAAACTGTGAACATTAACTTTGAACTTATTCATCCCACAATTATTATACAATTGTGACAGCTGACAATATTATTTTTGTTCTTTCGAAACAATAATAGTCGATTTTCGTTTTTGGATTTCACCTCGACGCAAACGAACCAGGTATTAAATGAATTTCTACGGTCAAATCGACGAAACATCGAATGAATAGTAATAATAATTATGAAAATATCAATAGAGACCTATAGAACTTTTTTTCCTCGCGAAGGAAAAATGTTTCCTGCCATCGACACTCAGCAATGCAAATACTAGGCGAATTTCATATCATGCAGCTGTCTGATCGGAATTTAAAGATCTCACGCTTCAAACTTGTAACGTAACACGCACACATGCATTCCAGTGGTACTCGTTGTAAACACTACAAGTAAATGGTTCGAATTAAATTAATCGCAGGTACAACTTTCTACCACGTGATTACGAGCAGAGTTAATATTTAGCTTGCTGTATCTCGACGTAATATCAACGTAAAACTTTAAACGTTTATAAACATTTATTACATAATTAATTACAATTGCGAGTAAGTACCTACTACTTGTTACAGCACTACTCTCGCATTCAGTTGTATTTTTATAAATTTTCAATGCGTTTCACAAAGAAAAAAAATAATTAAACCATGTCCCTGTTGTCAACTCGTAAAACGCTGGTCTAAATGATATGTAGGTACCTGACTACATATTGTATGAAAAAAAAGAAATTCAAACAATCCGTTTTGTTTAGTTTTCGTTTAAAATAAGCAATTACCTAGTTGAAGTATTTAAAGAAACGATTAATACAATTAGATAAACAAGAAAAAAAATGATTTGCTAATTAAATGACAAAACACACATAACAAGAGCATTTGAACTCGTTTTTTTAACAAATTACTCAGATGGTCTGTGTTGTACTAAATTAATTTTAGTTAAATATTAGTAAATACACGCTGAACAGAAAAATTATTTTGAAAAAACCAAAAAAATACTGACAAATACACACACACACACACACACACACAGACACATGACTTGTCGCAAAACAGTCAACAGACATACCAACCTAATCCACGTGGATTGGCTAGGTTTATATGTCACTCCAGAGTGAGAATTAAAGATAATCCAGAACATTCCAATCCATTAGCATCCGTATTATGGGTATCGATCGAATATGTTTTAACTTTCCCTCAGTCTGTTCGTTGCACGATACATTTCCAAACTGATTTATCTATATATTGTTTGTAATCTAAAAAAAAAAACACAAAATTCCAGCCAAATTAGGCTTTAGATATTTTTTTACGAGGAATTAGGGTCTGAGACATTTTCCTCGAAGAAAATTTCCCAGTTTTTATTCTTCCAATAACCAGAGGTAAGAATTTTGTCCCTATACAATTTTCATTTTGATATTTAAGTCCTAAATTATTTTTACAAAATGAATGATTGAACGAAACAAATAATAATAATAATAATTTAAAAACAATTACATTCAATTTTAATTTCTCTGTTTGCCGTTGTTTAAAAAATGTGTTTAATAATATTTCATAACGTACCGACATCTATAAATTGAGGATTTAATAGAAGAACAAAACTAAAAAAATACTCGTGATGCTTATAATATTTTAGCATAATACTAATTGATACTAGTGTATGGATGATATATACAATATTGAAATCGAGTGTACGTAATATTGGACAATATATTGAGTAAAGATAAGTTATAAAAATAATGAAAATCGAAAATTGTTGCCCCAACTTTCGGTGATGTTAGGTTATTAATAACTGATAGCATTCAACTGTCCAAGGTAGATACGGGGGCACCAATTTTAACTGTAGTGACTGAAATTGCTGTACACATAGGTAAATTGCATGGAAAATTGAAGCTTCTTCTTCTTCGTCTTTCTTGGTCGAACCCCAAAATCATACCATTAATAAAAATCTTATCATCTGTCTTTGTCTTTAGCAGCTTCTCTCAAACTGACTTCTGGTCATATCTTCTCAATGCCTTTCTTTACACAGCCTTCCTATCTTTACTTGGCCTACCTAATGGTCTCAACTTCGACGAACCAAAGAATCATGTTTTCACCTAGTATGGCCAGCTCACATTAGTCTTCTCTTGGCGATTTCTTTTTACTATGATATAAAACCTCTGAAACTGTCATGGAAGTTTATCATTATGAAGTCTTTTTAATTCCTTAGTTTGACAATCGCAGACTGAGTTGTTCATTTGTCTTATAACAGTTTTTATCTCAAATATCACTAGCCTTAACTCTTCTGTTTTCTCAGTGTTCGCGTTTGAACACTGCAAAGGACAAAAGGTCTTAATTAAGTCATGTTTATTCTTATTTTTAAATTAATGAATATTGATTTGGGGTCTTGATTTCATTAATTCTTTAACCCATAAATCCAATATTTGCTTGCTTTATTCTTGATTACACGAAGAGCTTGAAGCTTAAACTGTTATATAAATGATAATATTTAACTTTTGCGATTTACATTATTTAAGACAGACTTAAAATAAATATTCTTAAATTTTGCAGGGCTGGAGCCCCTTCGCCCCCTTTTCTATAAATATGAACCTTATCACACACACACACGCTCGCTTGCTATGTATAAAATGCATCATGCATAATCACTAATTGCAGTATTACATGAATCCTTTACCAAAAATGGTTCATTCAAAGATTAAAATATACTGTACTTACATAAATGTCTTGGAAAATATAATGGTCATACATACATAATTGATCACGTTTATTTTCACCAGTTTAACAATCATTATAACACGTTATTCATAATAAACAAATTAATTATAAATATATTTTATGTAAATGTCTCCATATTTATTCAATGGCATAACACTAAAGTTGAAATTCCTCAGGCCGTCCCGTGACCGTCACGATTTTTCTCTACCGACAACCAATAATAAAAATATATCATCTTTGTAATTATCGTTACTATCATTGTTATTGCTATTCCGATTATTTTCGTATTGTCGAAATGGTCTGGCGGCAGCGCACTCGTCGTCGGTCGATCGTGGGGCGTTTATGTTATATAGTTTTCGTCGTTTCCACTCGACATCGCGTATCGTACGATTTATCATATCCGCGACGGTGACGTTTATTATTTATCGAATAAAAAGCAATAACGCCGAGGGTCGTTATATGTGTATGAGTGTGTGACCGTCGAGAAAAATCGACGGAAAACATAAACCTCAGAGACGCGCACGCGCGCACGTCCTCGCGCAAAACGCGACTTGCTTTATCGCCGCGAGAGACGCACGGGATAGTGGGTTAGCGATTCGAGACCGAAAACTATCATGTTCGGGTTATACAAGACGATTATGACGAAGTGTAATATATGCACGAAAATATAAAATAAATAATGAACCGGGTTGATAACGTCCGCTGCAGGCGAAAGTCGCTTTTTGGCATTCGTGACTAATCTTGGAAACAAGCGCCAGACGCCTTCACGATGCTACTACACGCGTTACCTAAGGGCCATGACCAGTGTTTATCTCACACTGATACTTGTGTCTAGAGGACCATGATAAGTTGCACGGGGGTACACAATTTATATTTTATTCTTGATAAGAACATTCAATTGTGAAAATATGTACAACTTGTTACAACTTACAGTTAAATTAATTAATTTAAAAAAAAATAATTTATTCAAATATAAAAAAATTAAAGTTTTTGAAAGAATTTGAAGAAAGTTATTGAAAGTATCATACAATTTCACCTCATTTATGAGGTATCACTTATCAAGTCAAATATTAATAGTTACGGTTTAATTTCTGATCTGTTTAATGTCACCTAGCTTTCCTTTTTTAAATGTATGCATGTTTTCATTGTGAATAGATTTTTAGAAATTTAAAGACGATTCTTCTTACAAAATTTTATATTTTCACGCTAAAATATCAAACTCTCAGCTATCATATTTTTACTGATTAATAAATCAATTTGATTGATAGATAGGTACGAGCAGACCGATTCCAAGTTAATTGATTACTAACGGTGATTTTTTAACATGTTGGTATTTTTAAAAATAGGAACTACGGTAGGTATTTTGAAAAAATAAATATTTTTGTATTATTATCGATTTTGAAATTTACTGCGATTTTGAAGATTTTATTTCGATGCAGTTATCAATCACAAGCATAACCATGGCAAACACTGGAGACAGTTTATCTAGAAAAAAAGTTTATTTTGGCACATTTTGGGTCTGGGTATATGCTCGTCAAAAGTATTGATATTCTACATTAAATAGGTAGGTACCTATTTATTTGTGTGCTTGAAGAGGCAAACCTTGTAAAAAAACTAAGATTAAAAAAATGAAGTCATTATATAAAACACTATATCTAAACTAGCAATTAAGCCTCTCTGCAGGGTTGCACATTTTCACATCGTTTCCAGCTCTTTTCGCCATGAAAATTCTCTTGCCCTCTCCGTCTCTATCCAGCAATGAATATCACGGTCATCGGTCGAAATAACAATTTAACGCATCGCATAACAGTGACGACGTTAAATCGCGTCAGCTCGCACTCCCGTTTCGGCTGTACGATATAATAGTAATAATAATAATAATAACAATTATCACAATAATAATAATAATAATAATAATAATAATAATAACAATAATTATGATAGCATAATTGTGATTAATATTAATTAATAATAATAATAATGTATTCTTGGTGACGTATACACAGTATCGTTTCCGACCAACACAATATACTCGACTGCTATAGCGGTGGAAAGCAATATTATGGAACCACACGCATATATAAAAATAATAATTATAATAATTCTTATAATAATAATAATAAACACAGTTCAGTGATCATTGATTGTAATATTATTATAATTATAATATATATACATCGTATGTCATATTATACACATATATTCTGAAAGGATGGTTGGACGGGCGTGGTACAATGGTGTTTTTGGCATATCTCGATGTGATGCTCGGAGAATCAATTATATAATGCAAAACTATTATATTAATAAAACCCCGGTCGTTCGATTTGCACGAAGCAGTGATTTCGGCGTGGTACACGCCATGTCACCAGTCTGGGAATTCAGTGAATAATATAATTCAGGAAATTCGACTAGTTCATTATTTGAAATGTCACGTTGCGGCGCCGGTATCGGATTTGTAATCACGTGCGTGCGTGTGTGATTACGCATGTGTGTGTGTGTGTGTGTGTGTGTGTGTGTGTGTGTGTGTGTGTTTAGAGAGAGAGAGTGAGAGAGATTGTGTGAGAGAGAGAGAGAGAGAGGAGAAGAATATTGTCGACGATATATCATTAAAGTATTGTCATATAATTATTGCTGTAACGCGGTCGCGCACTTGCCACGTATCGTTTTTCGTTTTGTAGTATAGAAAAATAAAATATAAAAAGGCCGGTTATACTTTGCAACGTGGGTATTATGCACTACTCGAACAAGAATTATCTTGTTTTTATCCCATTAGGGGATGGTGTATTGCATTTTAAAGAAACGATAAATTATTTCTTTAGCTAAACGTTTTCGAGGAAAGCTTTGGTGGGAAAATATAACATTGTATATTTTACAATTTTTAGTCTAATTTTTAGAAGGTTTTTTTCCAAATTTGTTTAAAATTTTTTGTTTTATTAAATAGACATTCATAATGATTGTATTCTGTAGTAATTTGTGAAAATAAAAAAAATCCTACGGCCCAAAAAATGTGTGAAATTTAAAATGATACAGATTATTCTGACAACTTTGTTCATAAAATAAAATTAAAAAAAACATTTTTGCTGTTAGACTTATATACACTTATGTGTTTACTGATTGTAATAATCAATAAAAACCAATTATAATACTAGTCAAAAAGGTGAATTTATATAGCTTGAAAAGATGATGAAATGTTGTACTGTATAACCCATTTATGCCGAAAATTGTTGTGCTCGAACGCTACAGGTTTCTCCGATCCTTTTAGTACGATTGAAGAGATTATAGGCAAAATATTTTTAGTTTTTGATTCATCACTAGAAATAATACCATAGTAGCTTAAGTATCCGCCAAAACTCTACCATTTGTAAATGTTGATACGAGCCGTAATAATTTTGACACCTATGTTACTTTATTTTATTTTGTGTTCAATTGTACGAAAAAACACGGTTCTATCCATCGTCGTAACGACCACAATATCGATCTATCAACAAATTTATTGTCACTAGAATGCAATAATTATCGAAAAATCCTTCCATTGTTTTGTTGAATTGAACATTCACAGTTGGAAAACATAGAGTGGGAATGAATCTCAAAATTTGAGGGATGTCAAAATTTGGAAGATAGTATTTGGGATACATTGGATGCAAATCGTTTTTAGTAATTTCGTTTCAATTATATACGTCGAAATCATCACAAGAATTATCACATATGTAATTTTATGTTTACGAATCTAAATCGCATTTTAAATAATTCCGAACACTATTTTTTTTTAACATTACCGTCTGAATTTATTTATTCTGGAACTTTCATGGACTAGTCACGGGGGAGGATAGTATTAATACCTGTAGTCTAGTCACTTGTTGCCAAAAAAATAAAACATAAAACTTCAATGTATGATTTCGTGTTTCCAAGTAATGCGCACTTGGTACACAACATCGTGTCATCGTGTACAGATGGGTAATATTTGTTTCTTTTTACTTTCAAGCATGATATTCAAGACAACGGTGACTCGTTCGGATTACCAGACAATAACGACGCGTATTAAACGTGTGATTCGGGTGGCCGACTACGTGGCGAAGTGTTAAAAAGTTGAACGAACATATCACCACCGTGATGCGACCCTAAAAACACAATACGATTACAACATAATATCATTTATAAATATAATATAATGTCACCTAGTTCGTGTTTTTGACATATGCGTGTAATATAAACACAAAAAACGTATTTTTAAACGTTAAGATTACCATTGTTTAAAATAAAGATGTATTTATAAGCCATGGCTTACCATTTGGTTCTATTACTGTTTACCAATTTTCTATGATATTCCATGCTAGATATTGATTTGATTAGATCATTTTTAAATAAATTTATAAGTTGATTTGTGTACAATATGCTTCAAGATGTAAAATAGTTTCAATGCACTCATCAGTGTAATGTAATGTGAGAATCTCAGTTTATATTATTATCAAGGTTTTCATCAAATAATGAAAATTATTATTATAAAAAATATTATTCGAATCGTCGCAGAAAGAGCTAAAAAATCTATTTGGTACAGTGTGGTGTAGTCAAATGAGTCTCACTTTACTGCGTACGTTTTTTTTTCTTTACAAGAGATTTCGTAAACCAAAACAAAAAAAAAAAATGAAAAATTGGGTAAATAGGTAATGTAAATATCCTGTGATACATCCTCGCAAACGGCCTTAAGCTAACAAATTATAAATTAATATATATTTATTAAAAGTAAAATTAGTTTGATAAAAAAAGAAAGGGATTAGTGAAGATAAAACGGATATAATGTTGTTAGTAAAATTTGCCTTTGCCGGTTGACAATGGCGGATGACACGAGGTCCCCAAAACGGCGTGGCTTTTCTCTCGGAAAAACATGTAGACAAGTGCCGATGGGGAATTTAAGATGGGTGCGTTTTTCTTCGACCGTGTAATTACATGACAATTGTCCTTTGAACGGTCGTTTATTTGCCTCGGTTCTTCAGAAGTTTTCCTATTTCACAGAACGACTTCATCGGGATGTGTATTCACATTCTCCCTAGCGTTTCCCCACAGGTCTGCAACCGCCAACGCCACAGGCGATATACCTATTCCGACCCGTCGCTGCAAAGCAAATCGAGTGCGATACTAAAGAGTCAGCAAAGCAGTCATCGTTAAAAGTTTTCTTGTTTTTACTTTTCCAACAACGATTATGCGGCCAAAAACGGATTGTGTTTTTATTTTGTCAGTGTGAAAAATATCCATACACACATACGCATATATACATATATATTATGTACTCAAGTTAGAGCACCAGGTTTCGTGGTCAAATAAAAGTCGAACAGGAAAAGATATGGTACCAAAGTACCACCTAGAACTTCGTGAAAAAAATGCCCACAAAGGTGACTGCGTAAAAAGACGCTACGCCGTATCGATTATCGTATCATAGTCGTTCATTGAAAACGACTTGGCAGAGTAGAAGAGCATTGGAACGTCACAAAATTCTTCTTTACCTCTGATACCTCACGAAGTAGAAAAATCATATATTTTTTTGGCTTTCATCAATGTATCTTGGAGACTACGTGTCACATTTGTGACCTGTCACGAATCCGGTTAAATGGAAAGGAAACCTTCTACGGCCCAAAAATAAATATTTGGTGTAAAATATAAATTACATCCTTGTTTTTTTTTTCACTATTCTAATAAATTCAACGATGGATTAATCATAGCGAGGAAGACCGTTTATAAATTAAAGTTCACTTTATGTATTATAAAGGCAATTCTTGGAAATTTGCTCTCGGCCACGAATGTAAAATAATGTATAATAATCCAATGCTGGATTAGATTATCATACGGTGCGCTAATTAATCACTTGTTCTCATAGTTAGTGTACGTAGATCAAACGTATCTATTCAATACCTCGCAGTGAACACACTTGTGCATGTATATAAAACTATTGTACGATTTCTGAATCGTCCCAGGTGAGATTAAAAAAAAAATAAATAAATAAAATGAAATGTCATCAGTTTCGTATAGAGCTCGCCGAAATTCTAAGCAAACATACCCAAAGTACTCAACAATAACGTTATAGACAACCGCAAACATTATGGCGTTATATTTGTTTAATTATACGTAAAGGTATATTCCTCTTAGGTCCTGATAGAACGTACAATCGTCAAACTTTTACCAGGTATATACGCGAGCGCGCCTGCACGCGTGTGTGTGTGTGCACTGGGCAAGTATGGTCTCCTCGGGGAAGACGTAAAAGTCATTCGTATTATTATCGTTATTGCTACGTGCTCTAACATAGAAGTTTACATATCATTTGAGAAAAATTGAAGTGTTTATTGGAAACTTCTTTTGTATGACGTCATCGCGTGCATCTTATGCTATATGTGAAATCGTGTAACGATACCGAACTGTCGTTATTTTTTTTAACTATACGATTTACTGTCTTCTGTGATTCACGCGATTTACTCATATTGTTGACGTGACGAACCCGACAGCTCAAATGTAAAATCTCGCGTTCCGGCCGAAGTGTTGACATACGTGTCAAGAGTCAATATCTGCTACTATACTAAGTGCTTAAGAAATTATATTATATTCCCATCAAAAATGTTATAGTACATACATAAATAAATACTACTTTAAAATATTTTTTCCTTTACTTAAACTGAGTAACAACTTGTTTTTGCGTGAATACATGCACACGAATGACTAATTTGTTGTTTCAAGAAAAATTAATACATGTTTAAGTACAGAAAATATAAATAAACGTTAGGATAACTAATTCGATTAAGAGTAATTTGTTTTGATTAAATAGATTATGAAGGGCGCTATTATTGAATCTGTTTGTATCAAAAAAAAAATTATTATTAAATAATACATGCAATCACCATCACAATGAGTAAGACTCGTTAAACGGTCATGATGACGGCGTGAAATTTGTTATCAAGACATGGTATATGATATCTAGTCTGATTTCGTTGGTAATGAAAAAAATAAGTCTTGATAATGATTGTAAACATTTGTAAAACATATTAAAACTTATAAAGATTACAAAATAAATTATCGCCATAAATGAAAATAAAACATTATATAATAGAAGTGTTATAATATAAATACAATTGTTAGTAAAATACTTGAGTGTTTTTAACAAATAATATCCTAATACAAAATGTATTCTCAAAGGCTTGTTATTGTTTGATTATACATAAAAATATTTTACATATTCAATGGATAATTAAGTCATTTTTGAGCGATACAATAGAACTACGTCAAGTGTGAAATTGGCGATCTATAATTAATGACCTGTAGTCGATAATCGACTCGTGATAGTAAAATAATACATATTTTTCTATACTCATTTGATCTACGTACACATTGTTTAGTTTTGGTGAAACACTTTTTTACGCGTATTTACCTTATTTCGGTTTTCGACTTAATATTAAATTTTAGATATACCGTTGGTGTCATAAGACACATGCTACTGGTTCGAGGGACACATTCCTCGACGACTCAACGGTAGCGGTACGTTTGTTTATTTTATTTCTTTATTTTTCTCCCCACGCTGGTCCCAATATCATAAATTGATATCGTTCCAAAACTGCGTGTATCCGACCATTGTCGAAATTCAAAAGATTTATTGCACGAAATACGTTCCCATTGTATTATTTATAGTTTAGCACCCATAACCATAGGTTTTATGTAATAATAATAATAGTAATATGATGGTGGCATAATAGCACGATGATAATCGCATAGCAATATTCAATTCCGAAGTTATATATTATATTCATATACGTATAGGATATAACAGACCGGGGGATATTAAACATATTTTTATCTATATGTGTGTGCATGAAAAAAAAACACTTTACAAATTCGAAATGTATTGTTATCAGTTAAAAATGATTTATAAATCACTGGTACGTATTATTATATGTTTTTCCCCGTTGTCAAATATTATATACGTCACTTCTAGTTTTTTTTAACAGTTTTTTTACTATACCGTTTATCAGGATACAATAAATCAGGTATCGTGTATTATGATAACACGTTATATTAAACAGTCAACCAACAAAAATTTAGATTTGTAAATTGAAGTCACCTCGTTGACGCTCTAATTTAATAGTTTTAATTCATAAAAACAATGATTTTTGCCACGTACGTACTTTGAACGTAAATATTAATTTTTGTTTGACCGGCTTTTAAGACATTTAGTTTTCTTAAATAGCTTAAATATCTTACAAATAATTTGATACCTAAGCTGAAAAAAAATTGTTCTTGTTAATACATTGCTGTTTAAATGAATATTTTTTCATAAATATTTTTGAGAAATAAAATCCTTTTAGTTTTAGAAAATTAAAGGTAAGATTTAGTTATAGGGCACATTCTCCACTTTTCAACACTTATTTAAACTTTGAATACCTTATGTGTCACAATACTAAAATTGTGTAGTGAAAATTATATTGATCGAAAACGAAAAATTTAAACACACGGCTAAATTTATTTTATTTTTGTTTGATGTGTTCCATTTCAGTAAATTTAGTTCACAGTAGTGGATGCCATTACAGAGGATAAAAATCTTAAACAAGGGTTTAGAAAGAAATATATTACAAAATATAAATACAATCTTTAGAAAAAAATCGTCGATTTTTAGAGCAGTACATAAGAAAATTAAAATTAGGCGTTTTACAAGTTCACGAATAGAAATATTAAACTAAACAAATGCAGTATATCAGTTAGTAGTATATGTAGTATCAGTTTACTGATACGTAAATATTAGTATAGAAATCTGATCCGGAAAATCCGGCATGACGGTGAACACATCGTCGGGGTTATCGGAAAACATACTCTGAGCCATTAATTACTCGGATAATGTTCTCGTGGTTCATAGAATCGATGAACATAAAAAAATGTGCAACTGATTTGTGTGAATGAACTCAAAAATAACGTAAAATTACGTATATTTCTTTGTTCTTACACTAACGTCATAATTAATGATTTGCTATCGGCATTTTTTTTCGATTTTGTTATCTCGAGTTTATATTGTTTTTTTTCTTTATCCATGGTATTCCAGCTTTATGTGAAGGTACATGAGAGTACGTTATGTTATTATTTTAATGATCAAAGCGCTCATTGACAGCACTCATTACACGGTAAAATTAATTTCAACAAAAGCTCCCAATTATTACTTCAGACAAGATGGTATCATTAAAAAATACACGTCAAAGAAAGCGCAAAATGTATGTATTTTGTTCGTCATTATTTTTTTATTAATATATGTATACACACACGCGCGCGTGCGCACGCGTCCATTAAAAAAAAATTAAAAAAAGACACGTGTTTTTTTTAATTCCTTTATCTGACGTCTCAAAGAATATTATATTTTATTCTTGTCTGTGTATTTAAGCGAGTTTTTGTTTATGAATGTTTCTTTTAGAGACGTAAAAATAAAGGTATAAAATAATCCGTCCAATTTTACAAAATATTTATTGAAAGCAAAGAGGTTTATCAGATAAAAGCTTAGAAAACGTATTAAAGTTTGTGCTTGTTATTTCCATAAATACTTACGAACATTATGTTTTCTTTAAACAAGTCAACTTCTTCTGTTTCGCTTTTTAGACACGTTGAACTAATTGTTTCACTGTGACTCCGATCGATTATTATAGTAAAATGTGTAACGCAAAATATTATATTAACATTTTAAAAGCTCCCAGTAACGAGTAATAAAAAAACATGAAATAATTAATTCAATTTTTTCCAAATACTATTTGTCAATCGCACATAATAAACCGAACAAATACGGTCGTTTTCATTCTTGTAATTTGCTATAGAGATGTTTCGACAAAATAATTAAAACACGATTATTACCATGTTTTACTTACGTCATATATTATACGGTCGACACAATAATCTTTATTATTTTATTTAATTACGTCGTTATAATACAAAAGACGGATTTTTATTCTTATTATTATTCTTAAGTATATATATATTTATTTATTTATTTATTTATTTATTTATTTATTATTTTTTTTTCTTTTAATCTTGACTTCAATTTAAAACGTATACATCAATAAAAAGTTTAAAATATACCATGTCCCTGCTTTATGTCATTTCCGTTTTTAAATTGTACCGAACGCCCAATTGATAATCCAAGATTTAAAATTGTACATAAAAAATAAATACTTGATTATAAAAAACATCATTACTCTCTCGCGCCCGTAACGCTTTTGATCGATTGTAATGACAAAATTCCACGGTAAAATAAACACGTTATAAAATTGTATTCCGGATCGAGGGATTTATACACTTATTTTGTTTTTGTCGAAACATCGTTTACCTTAATTTAAACGTAGAAAAACGTCGAAAGAACACTAATTCGGTAGTTCACTGCAGTAAGTCGTTTTCGCGCTTCGACGTAAGTGTAAACACGTCTACTTTTATAATCTGATAAACTTAATGCCGGCCCTAATTTCTCGGACGGATCATGAGATTACGAGTTGAGCCGGAGCTTGTTTGTATAATCTTTGATTTCTTATATATTATCTGCACAAAACGGGAAAAACGGCTGATAAGAATATTAACGCGGAATACGAATAAATTATAAAGGGAACGCGTGTATACATTATTATAATAAGACTCCCAATAATAATAATAATAATAATAATAATAATGAAAATAATTATAATAATAATAATACTAATAATACTAATAATAATGATAATAATAAAAAAAAAAAAAAAATAATAATAATAATACAGTGGCGTAACAAAAAAAATTTGGCCCCCCGCAAAAATAAAAAATGGGCCCCTAAAATATTGTTTAGGTTAGGTATATTAGTTTAAAAACATTAATCTGATGTAAGTAAATTACTTATTTTAATTAAAATTTTGTTATGATATGATAAAATATGATAATATTTATATAGTAGGTAGTACACAATTATTACTTAATAACTAAATTGTATTGAATTATTTTATTTAAATTTCTGCGATCTTCTATCATTTTTTTGGGCAAACTTGTCAACTAAAATGTTTATATCTAAACTGCGCATCCTCTCGTTTTCAATACTCAATACACTTAAATCTGATAAACGTTGTTGTCCTATAGTACTTCTTAAATAACTCTTAATTAGTTTTAATTTAGAAAACGAACGATCTGCTGTAGCTGATGTTAAAGGTATAGTGAGAAATAATTTTAAAACGGTGGCTACTTCCGGAACACTTGGTAACATGCAATTATTTTGAATAATCAATAATTCAGCTAATTCTTTGACGCTAGAAACTTCTTTTATATTTTTAAATAGCACCCTCCTGAATGAAAGTATTTGTTGTACAAATGATAAAGACAAATCATTTGAATACTGTTCCACTAAATTTTTAGCAAAATAGGTCAGTTCTGTACCTGAATATAATACTAAATTTTTGAGAAAAATAAATTTAAACTTATTCACAATATTATTCATACCCATAAAACGTGTACGAAGTTGTGAAATTATAATGTCTATATTTGTGTAAAATACATTGATTTTGAAATTATTTTCGGGATCAGTTAATCGTTGGTCAGTACAAAGTTTGTCAAAAAATTGTTTTGATTGTCTGTTCCTTTTTTTCGAAAACGATTTATTTATGCCCCATTTTTCTGCAATCGTGATTGCTTCAGATTTTATTTCATTAAACTGATTTCTCAAATTTTCTAAATTACGTAATGAATTATTAAGTAGTTCACTCGCTTTATCGATGTCTATATTAATATTTTGTAAACTTTTTGAAATAATATCAATTATATTTCATATTTTATTCTGTATTATTACATTTAGAATGGATTCGAAAGTTTCCATGTACTTTTTCAATGAATTTGCTTCATTACGTTCATCTTTTGATTTGCTCATAAGTCTTATACGACTTAACGCTTTCATGATATCTGTATATTGAAAATAATTATTGTTGAAAATTTACTATACGATTAAGAACATATTTCGTATAATAGATTATTATAAACATAGATTAAATTTAATTTGAAAAATTAAATTATTCAATTTTTTTCACGGGAATTAAATTTACTTTAACCAAAGGCCCCAAATTACCGTGCCCCCCCCCCGCAACGCGGGGTCTGCGGGTGCTCAGTTACGCCACTGTAATAATAACAATAACAATAATAATACCTACTGGAATTATGATAATTATTGATAAAATATTATATTGTAGAATGTAGATTCGTCGAACGTGGTAAAAAACGAAATCATAAAAATCAAGTTCGTGATTAAATAAACGATAATTTTTAATATCATGACGTTATACCACACCTATTATTATCATAAACATGACAGAGTTGAAGTGATGGTGATTTATACGTTTTATCACAATTCACTTTATAACTTTAAATATTTTATTATTTTATTATTCTTATTATATTTATTAACATTTTATAATTCGAGATAAATTGAATTTCGCGTAATATGTTTTACTTTGATGAAAACAACCTAACCGATGTTATACATTCAAATCGTGGCACTTAATTAGCCTCTTCTCCGTACACATAAAGCATTTTTCATTTTGACTGCGCAAGCATGCCGAAAGTCACAAGTTTATCTTTGGATGACTCACTACTGTGTGGGGGTTTACTATGGTCAACTGCTTGCGTCTACCAAAGGAACTCATATCTCGAGAAACGTTCAAAAATTATTTTTAACACCGACACATTTCGATCCAAACAGTTCAAACGATATAATATAGCTGACAATCGGCCGACAGTTGGAAAAAAATTCGTCTAATTCTCGCGTTTTCATACAAATTAAGTTACATCGTATGAACAAAGTGTATAAATTGACGCTTTAATATTGTACACTCGATCTATCGGTCGAATTCGAATTTTCGTCTATTCCTTATATTCTTTGAAAACTAAAAATGTATTATTATTTCAGAATCAGCAATTGTAGATTGTGCGGGTTTCCAATGAAACTGTCTGATTTTCGCAAAGATTTTTTCAAAAGTATACTCTGATTCGTTCTAATCACCGTGACGTTCTAACGTCATTGGTTTTTCCAACGTGTTTTTCACTCCCAGTACTGGTTTTCGATACCTGATTATTATTATACCTCAGGAACCGTTCGCTGACGCGAAACACCGTAGCAGCTGGTTGCAGCTCTGTTTGGTAGTTACACATTGCGGGTTAGGAAATTTCGACTACGACGTCATTTCGCCGTGTCCATTCCCGTTTGGCATCATTTAGGAATGTGGTTCGACACGAGGTAATAATTTGAAACGGGATGAAAATATTTCATTTCTACACATTTATATATGATGCAATTGATGACTCGTATTATTCGAATAACTCAGTTCAATATAGTATTTTTGTAATATTTATGAAAACAATGAAGTAACAAATTACGTCCGGGTTTTAACTGACGTATTCATTATCACCTTGCATGAATACTTACACCAGTATCACCAAAATTGTTTGAATTTATGATAACTGAGTACATAAAAAATGTACAATATCACCATCGTGAACAAATACGAGTATGTTATATCACGTCCACGGATCGTTTACAAAACTTGTGCCATAATCGTGACTGGTTGGCAACCGCATAGTAAATAGTGATTTGATTGTATAGGTGTAAATATAACATATATTTTATGCATAACGTGGTCTTCGCGTCGAGATGTGATTCAGTGCCCCATGCCAAAATGGCTACGTCGAAACATTCGCATCAATACACACTGTATAATAATAAAGTGTATCGAATTTATACACGCCGCCTCTCGCGTGACCGACCCTAGCCTCGATTTATACATATGACGCTGTCATTACTAGCACCCGGTATATAAATCCCCACGACTATGGTAAAAACCTATGACCTATTAAGCGGGAGAAGAGAAAAGAAAAAAAAAATTGAAAATAAACGTTTGCCAAACGACCGGCGTATCCCCGGGGTATAGCGACCCAACGAAATGGGATTACACTATGTCTTAGGTGGACCGTTCGGGTTTTTCCCGGCCATGAAAAAGGTTGGTCGGGACACACACTTTTCATACAATTTAAAGCGGCGGGCTTAAGTATTCAAGTTTCATATCGAAACCGAATTTACATTATTGTTCCTAATTTCATTCTCTCTTCGGAATGAAGTTTCCGTCCTATAACGCACGCATTTTTTACACTCGACCCGGTGTGTACTGTGTACAGGTACAATTATACAATGCGATCCATAAGTTTTGTACGAAACATACGATAAATGGCTCGACGCAATGGGGTCGACCATAAAGTCTACTTCAACGTTATACGTAATATCGGTTCGTGATAATGAAATGCAATCACGCGACCCTTCGACCGATACACTTGTTGTGTTCAAATTATTTATGACATTTGAAATTTAACGCCGTTTAATCGTATTAATCACGTAATGCCTGTTGTCGCTGTAGCGACTCTTTAATGACATCGAAAACACTTATTGGATCGTGAAATAAAAATAATGATAAAATAAAAAATACGTTTTAACGATTTTTTTTTTTTTTTGTCAAATAACACTTAAACTCTAACAAGTTAAAATATAATCATTATTATTATTGATTTTTTTTGTTTTGTTTTTTTTTTTTTTTATCGATGTCATTATAAGAACATTAAGCTATCTAACGTATTTATACACTCACAAAATGGGATAACTCGACAATCCACGTGACCCCGTTCATAGTAATATAATATTACATCGATATCGAATTGAAAGTAAACATTCTATTTCAATTCCATTTCGGACACATATTGTTTTCGAGTAAAAAGACTGAACAGTACGTCCCGTCGACTTTCTTCTCGAGTCCACACGTGAGCGGTTGTTTTTTTCTATTAAACATACGTAACATGATGTAGGCTGGTTACAAAAACCAGCTGCATTAACTCAGACACTACAGGCTATTCAATAATTGTAACTGCGCAATGATTACGTGCAGACACGACACGACTGTTATAACAATAAAATCTTCGGCGGTTGTGTGATAATTTACAATCCTATTAATTGTCCAAGGGAGGAAAAACACATCCCTTGGCATAAACAAGGCACGGAATTGGGCTTAGTGCGTGTTAAGGCGTCCAGTGTTCGGATATTTTAGAGGATATGGGTAATATATTACAGTAATTATTTCTTTTTTTTTTTCTTTTTTTTTTGGTGCAATTACAATTTATTCATATTACATGCTTTTTTCTGTTGGTAATTTACGTTATCGTAAATATTTGTCAGTCAATACTAAACGAACAGACGTTATTACGTCGCTTCTGTGTGCACTGAAAAGATGCAATACATGTACATGATTGTTAGTTTACCCCCTACATATTGCAGGTTTAAATACTGAACACATTTTCACTATGAATGTAGAGACATATAATGTGAAACCACCTGGAAAAATTTTTGAAATTTTTCAATTTGTATGTCCGTTAAAATATTAATTTGAAATTTTTCTTAAAAAAAGCATTATAATTGTTTAATTTTTACGATATTCGTATAATTACTAATGACATTGGTATAATTATTGTGAAAAAAAAGGGCAGACTACGTGGAAAATATATAAATAAGATATGTTATATTATTGAAAAACAAAACCTTAAAAAAATGGCTAATGCTCGCTTCGAAGAACATCTTAAAACTTGAAATATTTATGTAATCGTGAAATACAATGGGTATTATTAAACTAGAACACTGACCGGCCGAGATGAGTTCGACACATTACCTCATCTCCTCAAAACTGCACGAGATTATTACATTATTACACCAGCTATTCTGTATGGTATCGTTGAAAGACAATGACGTATATCATTATATTATTCGATTTGAAACTATACTAACGATGATGATTTATTACGCAAATACAGTTCCATAGTAATTATTCGGCTGTCAAGTGAATATACCGTTTTGTTTTGTGATCATAAGCCCATAATATTATAACGAGTGAATATAATATGTTTTAAAATGTAATTATTTATTAACATATTATAATCACATTGGAGACCACGAATAAGTATGGAATTGCCACTCTCGCGTAAGTAAAATAATAATATTATTGCAGTATATAGTATTATTTACTATTATCAATTTTAGACGCGCACGCACTGATAGTCACTCGATACGGTTCATTATTTTGGACACCAATACTCAACGATTTTTACCAATTTAAAATTACCATTATAGTTGTAAAGATTATAGTACTTTTTGACGTGTTTAGGTAAGTTTACCAAAACAGGTCAAATACCCTCGTGATCTATATTATTGTCGCACTAATTGATTATGTCATTAATTTAATTGGATGATATTTTTTTTTCGTTTTAAATTCAAAATAAGAATCATACAGGTATTACCTAGTATTGTAAGTTCAGTGTAGTTTCTCAGAAGTGTGATTAAAATGATTCAATTTATGCAACGTACTCATGTTTGTTTTGCATACATTAATAATTTATTCATTAAAACAATGTCATGTTCGTTTTGATTAAACTAAAATACACAATATTAATAGTAATTTAAACTGTATAGTGACATAACTTGTTCGCATTACTACGAAATACATTCTAATTTAATGGCTAGATTTTAATTTCAGTAAATTTGATGCGAGTTCTCATGTACGAGTCTAAAATTGTTATTTGATTATAGTTATTGAAGTTCGTAATTTGATTCGAGCGATATGCTTTAAATTATTGTGAGGTTAGATCGAACGTTCGTTAGGTGAAACGTGTTAATAATGTTATTGAAGTTTTTTTTTTTTTTTAGATTTTGAGAGAAGCTTAGGAACTATTAATTGTAAAATGATGTTTATTTTTTATTTATTTTTTCTGTTAACACATTTTCGGGTAAAAATAATGTTCCAAAAGTTTCATCTAGCAACTCTGTAGATCAGAAAACGCATCTAAATGGTAATTACTTTTCTTTCTTTCTCAAAAGTTTTTCCATGCGTGAGAAAAAATTGCCAAAAAACCAAGTAAAAACAGTGAAATCAGCTGGAAATGACATATTCACTAAATCTATTAAAGTCATTTAATCATAATTCAGAAAAGAATATTGATAAATCTATAACCCGGTACAGCCATCCATCGCACCATACATGTTTGCTCTCTCTCTCGCTTTAACTCAACCTTTATTTTTTTTAGTATGTATTGAATAAGTTAAATCAGGGACAAATCATGATTCGGTGACAGAGTTTTGGTCGAAGAAAATATTGAAACTCTATTCATGACCCCTATCTCTTGTTGAAAAAAAGTGCTAAAGCAATCGTTCGGACCAATCGTTGTCAACTGGTTAAAACCGTTCGGCCTACATCAGATATTGTAAATTAATTGAACAAAAACCGTAATTAATATAAGCATTAAAGTTTCAGAAGTTTTCCAGGTATATTATAACATTTCAATAAAATTAAAGATGTTTGAAACAATTTTATGCAAAGAACTCGTGAAATTGACAAAGTGAGTAAAGTGAACCAGATGATTTGATATTTAAACTGAACTTAAAATCGTATAATTTGATAACGCATTTTTTGCTAGAGTTTACATATGAATAATTCAAATAGAAATATTTGAATAATCTCATATTTATTTTTAGAGGTATAAAACATAACTAATAATTGCATAGACATAACTTGGCATCTAATAGACCAATTCTAAGTTAACTAAACGTAGTCTGATCGACGACGAAAATGATCTCGACACTCAACGTATGGGTTAAAAAAAAATCTAATACAAACATAATATCATAACGTTCAAGTATTTACATTATACCTTACCACTGAACATTTGAACCTGAAATGATGTATTATGCATATATCGTTACCCGATTTTGACTATCGGAACCATCGCGACGGTGACGATAGAACGTAATTTACATGTTTAGTTAGTTGGCGGCTGTAGCGGCACGCAGAGAATTTTTAATGACGCCAAGTAAAAAGTTTACTTTCGATCTCACCCCTCCCCCATCAACCCCTGACTTGTGTCCTTCCGCATTATGTTCCGCCGTCGTTGATGTTGACACGTGACGTATGCACATCAAAATATATTATTATATAAACAATAATTATCGTGTATATCCTTCCTACTCTCTTTAACTACCCCCCTAGGCCACGATCAACCCCGTGCCTCCGATCACCAAATAGGTATAACATTATACGTAACGCGTGTACACACACACATGTCTATCGATATACGTGTTCGTGCATTGAGTATTACTGCCGATGACGCTCGACTGCAGGTGGGCACAGGGAGTGGATGTCTTTTTAATATTCAACGTACACTCAGCGAGATAACTTCTGCGTTAGAAATTAATGGAATTATCAACTTTGCACCGAGCCCGCGCGCACGCCAACCAGAGAGCGTTTTTCGTGTCAGGTCGAACTTTCGACGATGCCCTCGCGTTACGCACGGCGATTATGAATTCCGTACGTGTTTTCGCTTGAGTCTTACTACGCCACGTAGTCTCTCTCTCTCTCTCTCTCTCTCTCTCTCTCTCTCCATCTATTTATCTCTCTTTCTCTTCTCCCTCACTCAGTACGTGTGCGAGTAAATCTCGCACCACAGAAATCCCCCGGTAACTGCCCCCTTTCTAGTCGTGCCGCGCGAAACATAGGTAAAGAAACCGTACGGATCGCACCGATGTCTTGTACTCTCGACCGCCCCAATTCTACATTTATTCTACAAAGAACAAGAGAACGACACACGCGTGACACACGGCTGATACAAACTCGTGGCTCGAGACACAATTTTTTACTGATTTCTTCTTTTATTTTTCCGCCAAAAATGTACTATTTCGTTATACACCGGATGAAAAAAAAACCTAAGGATAGCATAATAAAAACTATTTTATTGTTTCAATAATAACAGCTGATATTCTTACCATATTATGAAATATAGGTTATTGATTTGTCAATATGAACAAGATTAATAAATAGTTTAATCACGTTAGTCATATTAATCGTTTAATACTTGAAACTCGTACCATAATGCATGATTGGAGGTTTTCAGATGTTTGAAATGATATACAGAAACGATGAAATGCAAGTCTTTACAAACATCGTCATTATAATTGTTGTTATTATTATTATTCGATGTTGTTAGAATACTTACAAATATTTTTTTCCATTTGCCGGAAAAGTGGATGATCATATAAGGGGAAAGAATATTTTTGACCACAATCATGATAAGGTCATTTTTTTGGCTCCCGGTATATTTTAGTATTTTACGATAACAATTAATTCGATTTTCACATGAGTAAGGGGAAAGGCTTTTCCATCGTATTTCCCCATGAAAAGAACAACTAGGCATGCGAACAGAATCCGTTTTTCATTCTTTTCCCGCACTTAGAAACAAAATATTATAATATCACCGTTGACCTGCAATCTTGCAGCCGTATCCCGTATGATTTTATAGTCAGGATTCGACTTCTCTGACTACACTTTAATTTTATCTTGATAACTTTGTTCTAACTTGGAAGTTATGCAAAGTTATTTAAAGTTAGAATAACATACAAAGTTGCTGTTAAAATATTAATTTTTAAGTTCAAAAAAAAAAAAATAAAAAATACTAAATCTCATCAAAACTTACGCATTAATTACGTTTCAAAACACTACTATGAAGCAGTGAAATATCGTTGTCTCGGTGTCTAGCGAATAGTTTTTGTTCCTCGACGACGTGATAGAAGAACAGGGAAACCAACGCCTTTATCGTGGATAAATGGAGGAAAATAACGAATATGTACTTTTTTAAACTGGGACATGTTTTCAGAACAAGTTACAATTACGAGAGTATCTTAAAAACTACGTGAGGTAATATGTGGACCATGCCCCATACGAAAGTGTCGTTAATGTCATTGGTTTTCCGTTCGAAGTTCCAAACATCCAATAAGCGTACACAATAGTAAAAGTTATAAATCACAAATCCACAAAGAAACCCGTACTCCTTGACGCAATAATAATACATTGTGCGCGTCCACACGAAAAAGTGCTAACGCGATAACGCTCGAAAGCCAATACAGTACGACATTTAGATTAAACGTTACAAAACATTCTGTACACATACCAATTTGTTTATTATATTCAAATTTATTTAATGTATTTTCAATATGTTCAATTAATTCAAAATTATATTATAGTGTAAACAACGAGGGACCAAAAAAAAAAAAAAAAAAAAACGGATTTCTTAAAAAAAATCGAGGATATACTACCAAATAACCCTTACTGTGAAGCTGTTGAATGATATTTTAGTTTAAAGTGGTAAAACTGATTAGCTTAACGATAAAATTGTATAATTTACAATAGTATTAGAACATTCAAATTAGATACAAATAAAACAGTATCGGATACGATGATGTTATTTCCTACGTTTAACTGCTTATATTTTTTCACGGAGGCCAAAACAATTTAAACATTTCCTGAGCGATAAAATTCAATTTAATGATGACCGTACCTATTAATATTGGCTAATCCACATTCTATATAATATGTTCTGAGCTTAAGAAATAAACACTTATTTCCGTTTTCTCTCTTTACCTCACCTTTTTTCCTCTAAAATCCCTCCAGAAAATACACTTGTAGCCCATACAACAGAAATGAAATACTTTCACTGCATTAAAAAAACATTATAATACGACTTTCATATTATGACTGAGATTTTATACATCATAGTGCGATCAAAATAAAACATGGCCACATCATATTTTATTAATGATATATTATATCGTTTTATCATGTAAAAATCCATCAGCAGATGCCACGTATTAAAAAGTAAAAACCTGAAACCACATTGAACCCGTAAGATCAATTAGGTATTATGACTGGTTTTCGACCCGTAGAGACATATTGTAAAATCATTCGTAGTAAATCGATTAAAATTAAATAGGCACTCTGAAACATAATATATGTAACATCAACACAATCGATGTAATTCAACATGTATGTTCAAAAAACACACGTGTTCGATGGTGAGTCATGTTTGATATTCTCGACGGGCGTTTTTCTACGGACTCGATGAAAAAAAATAGTAGCTGTTGTTATAATGAATGTCGATCGATACGTCACCAAGAGGACGCGAACGAATTATTATCATATTCAGAGCTTTCCGGCTGAGTTTTTCATTTGTTCGACAACAGATTATTTATGTCTAAAAATTGATCCACGCTAATGCGAAAAGAGGAAACGATAAAAACGAAATTACACCCCGTAAGTTCCATAAAATATGAGCCTGTCAGATTCTCTCGGTAGTAAATATTGTTCTCTCCGACGACGGCGCAACGGTCCATTCGTTTCGATTACGATCGGATACCACCTATTAGCACTACGGTGTCGAGTATTTTTCAGACATGCACGTCATATACATAAGTATATACGACAATGTAATATACAAATCGATAATAATAACAGCTACTATTGCAGCTACAACAAAACAACAACAACAACAACAACAACGATAAGACGTATTACATTGTAATAATATCCCGTCGGAAATTTGTTTTTGTTTACAGATTCCACCGCGTCTAGAAAGTTCTTACAAGAGTTTCTGCAAGACATTCCACCGCCCATTATTGGCCCCGTGTTCGACAAAACCGTCCCAAACAACGTCACCGGGCTGGTGGGCCGGACCGCGTACTTACACTGCAGAGTCAAGAATCTGGGAAATCGGACAGTGAGTACACCTGATTTAGTAGTGATATTACACCATTTGCAAGGCTAATACTTCGAATCTATAAACATGTAACTTGCTAACGTCTCGGCGTAACTACAGCTTACCGACACCTAAACTTTGCAACATACGTACGTATTTACAGTTTGGCAACGCGTATTGTGTCTTAACGCCTCCATGAGAAAAAATCATAAAGTATTATTTTGCTTCGGATCCCTATAACGCGTTATCTCGAGTTTTGGATCACTTCATATCACACGTTGATAACTACATACAGATGTTCGTTTATATAATATATATTAAGTGTGTGTGTGTGTGTGTGTGTGTGTGTGTGTGTGTGTGTGTGTGTGTGTGTGTGTGTGTGTGTGTGTGTGTGTGTGTGTGTGTGTGTGTGTGTGTGTGTGTGTGTGTGTGTGTGTGTGTGTGTGTGTGTGTGTGTGTGTGTGTGTGTGTGTGTGTGTGTGTGTGTGTGTACAGGATCAGGATCTCACACAAATCTAAAAACCTCAATATTTTTTTTTATATTATAACGATTATATTATTACCTCTGAATCTTAACACAGAAAATTATGATTCAAAAATGCATAATTTATGAGTCCGAATTATTTTCTATTAACAGCTGTTCAAAATACCTCATAATAGATACATGATTTTATGAAATACTTTACAGGTATTTAAAAGTTTTATCTGTAAAATTTTTCAGTTTCTATTTTAATTTCCTTAATGGCGACCATATTAAATGATAAATAAAATATCCCTATGATTTTTTTTTTTTTTTTTAAGTTGGAGTTAAAATTTTTTTTTCCTGTCTCGAGGATATGAATAATTTAAATTAAGATTTGCTAAATGCAAAAACAAGGTTACCTCACAAAAGTATGTGGTGTCAATCTAATCTACTACTATAAACGTTTACTACTATTATCTGTTTAGTTATATTTAAAAAACAAATTTAAGTATCAACATTTCTTAAAAAAAATGCATGTTTTTTATTATATTCAGTTATAGTAAATAAGTGGTTATCATTTCGGATGACACAAAATGTTCGAAAAAAATGTATTTTCATTTGTTTGTCAATCTTTTACAATTCGAACAAATGAATATGACGTGTTACTTACGAAACTGTAGCAGACTCATTGCGTCATCGGATGAAACTGTAGAATGAAAAAAAAATATTCGTATGAAACTGTAGAATAAAAAAAAAATATTCGCATGAAACTGTGTTGCGAAAAAAAATGTTTGGCATCGAAATTCTAACTGTTCAGGTAGACTTTGGTCAGGAATAGTAAACAAAAAAAAAACAATAGTCGCTCTCGAACTGAAATGAACATTTTTATTACAAACATCTGTAACGGTTGTTTCTAAATTTAATGTATATTTTATATCATTCGACATCTGGTAAAGTCGATTTTTTTCTTCGTTTTTTTTTTTTAGCGTTAAAAGTTCAATAAAATTCCCTTGAAAGCAAAGTGTTATTCCTTTTGTGGTCTTCAGAGAATGCAAACAAAATATCTTAATGTTACGTTTGTGCTATTAAAATATCGACGTATGCGCCGTGCGTGTCAGCTGACTTAGGATAGCGGTGATTACACTGTTGTGTACCAAAACACAGGTGGGCAAAATATTTCGTGATATTTGTTTGCCAATGAACACATTGTGATTGAATATGTCGACTAAATAAATACACGAATCGTATTTTATAATATATTTTTGATTACTCATATATTACGACGGGTTTTAAATTTCACTCGAAAACGTACAAAGTGTCACACGAGTGCATTGTCACATGTAATATATTATGTGTGAGTTTTTTTATAATGCGCGTAAATACAATATTTTAAAAACGTAACGCATTCATATGAGTTTTATATTGCCATGAACCACAATAATTATTGTTAATTTATTTTAATGTTTTAACGTCTAAAAGTGAAATGACAATCCAACGCCATAGTTATAAAAGTAATAACGTAAGTTATTTTTAATTTTGATGGTTTGGTTCCAAGAAATAATTAAATTGTTGAAGATGAAAACCGCTAAAAGCATTTAAGTCTGTAAAATGATAAAACCGTAATGTACGAACGTAAAATTATTATTTGTTTAAAAAATGTGATTTGGAAACATCTGTTTCAGTAAAGTTCTTTATGTACAACATGTTATAAAGATTCCGAACAAGAATAAATTGTCGTATAATGTGACCAGGCGTTGCTGTTGCGGACTTCGAATATTTTGTTAATTATTAATGTTCTAAGGAACATTTTCTTTGACCATTTCATCACGGGTTGTATCACACAGAATATCGATTTTCAGAAAGTGCTTGATAAAAATATGCTGGAATTTCACTAGAAGATTCTTCTATCACTCCATAATCAACAACAACAGTCATTTTGTTTTATAAACTAGTAATTATTTTATTTACACTCGATCGTTAAATGATAAATCCTGAAAAAAATTTAAATTACAAACACGTTTTTTTTTTTTTTTTCGTAAAAATAATGATAAAACACAATATTATAGTTTATAGAACACGCTTAATGCTATTTTGAAGATGTGGGAAACTATTAAATACAATTGACGATTCATATAAATTTAATAAAATTCATTTTTCATGGTTGATATGTTGTATACGTCAAATATTTTATTTTGCCGTCAGTTAAAAAAAATACCACCAAAATAGCAGGTAGGTATTTTTTTAAATTTAAAATAAAAGTAAATGTACGAAAAAAACGATATTCATTCCAGGAAATGACATTCTGGCAGAAAAATAAGAAATAATTAAATTAATTTAATTGCCAATCATAACATTCTTCAAATTTTACAAAATACACCTTATTATAATGCTTACGATTTTTGTATGACAAGTTTATTTTTCCGTTCGATTAAAACGATTTCGAAAATAATTTTTATGATACGTATTATTTATTGCGCACAAATTACAAATACATCGATGAATAAAAGGTTAAAAACCCCTGTCTCATTGCTTATATGTTATATTACCCCAACAACTACGTGATTTGCAATTACGCGATTTCTCATAAATTCTATTGCATTAAGTGTTAATTAATTAATAGTTGCATTAGTTCTTTTTGAATTATTATTAGACCTGAGAGCGTGTCACTATAATTAAATCAATGGAGACCCTAAAATAATATTGCAATACACATAAGTGTATTATTTTTGTTTTATTTCATGTCAAAAGATTAAAGAAATTATCATATCCCGACAACCGTGGCAACGGTTATTCATATGAGCCACATCAGTTTTTTTTTACTATAGTTCAAATGTTTTAAAATTATTGTACCTTTCGATCATTTCATTCAATTTAAACCATAAATACAAATCGAGTTATTATTTGCATCGTTTTCTAAAAACGTGATATATATATATATATATATATATATATATATATATATATATATATATATATATATATATATATATATATATATATATATATATATGTGTGTGTGTGTGTGTGTCCGTATAAAATGGATTAGTTGGATTACACCGTTTCTTTTTGATTATAATGATTACAATAATAACAATATCACAACACAAAGTGATATTGCTGGACGAATTCTCCTTTCAGACAAATATCACTATGAATTTCACCTTGACGGAATGTTATATTATAATATTATTAGGATGTTGGCCAATTGAAAAAATGTTGAAAGTAGTGTTTTGTTGTATTTCATTTTTTTTCTCCTTTTCACGCTCTGTAATTTTAATTTATCGCAATAATAATATGAATAGGGTTAACAAAATTGCTCGGTGCACGATAAAGATTTTAACGTTTTACAAAAGTAAAATAATGGCTATAGATACAACTCACGAGAAGAACAAATCGATTTTTTAAATGTAAATGAGCAGACGGTTCTTTATTAATATTAAATTAAAATACATCAAAGTATAATATATTTGCGATAGTTGATGATATATAAATCTAACACTAGATTGAATCAAACCATTTGAATTGATCAACAGTGACTATACAACTCGTAAATATATGTTTAAAATAGTTCAGTTAATTTATTTTCTACTTCACGATATAATTTTGAACAAATATTTGAGAATGCTCTAACTAATTTCTAAATTATTACTACTAATACCGAATCGGTAATTATTGTACGGTAACATTGCAATAACGAATCTAGGGAAAAATTCTCGGAAAAAATATCCCAGAAAAAATTCCTTATGTTTTTTGTGCAACGATTTTTTTTTTGCTTTGTATTTTTATTTTTCATATTCATAATTATTTAATCATAATTATTGAGCACATTTTTTTATTAAATTCACATTTTTCACAAAATTTGAAGAATTGCAATTAATATATGACCTAACAATAATTTGATATTTTATCACGAACATTTTTTCTAAAAATCTAGTTTACAAAATGGCTATTTTGATATTTGTTAGACAAATTTCAAATATTATTAAAATTTTCTAATTCGGGTTTGGAAAATAAAAAATCATCTCTTAATATGTTTTTATTGATGGCTACTACTTCGCTAGTGGTTCAAATCCATTAGGTTTGATTTTGGTATAATATGACCTTAATATGTATTTATTTATTACATGTATTTATTGTATATATTTTCTGATTTATAATAATTTTGAGTTAATACGTGTTTTCTATTAATTATAACGCATATACTACATTTTATTTTGGTTCATATGTTGTATTTATATTTATATCAATCCAATAATAAAAAATTAAAAAATAGTGTTGCATAAATTTATTTCATTATTCATTTATTTTTAGTGATTTTTTCCGATCACCGCAAGTACTTATCGAATATTTACATTACATTTATTACAACCGTTTATTAAAACACATAATTTTGGCATAATTATAATGATTAGCTTGTACGATACGATATCCACGAATTAATATATACTCAAAAGCGTTAGCATAGCTAACCGAAAGTAAATATTTATCGTTATCAAACGTACACAGATGGTTATGGATTATTGAAGGAAAGGTAAATCTATGTAACTAGTTCAATTACTTATTGAGAGCGTTTCAAGTGCATGTATAATATAACATAACAATGTTCATCTTAAAACGGCATAATAAATGAATAAAGCCTTTGGTTCATCTACAGGAGAGGATTGATAAACGTGATGAGACGATAGCTTAGCGATAGCCCATTGAGATGTTTCAAGTTGGAAAATCACTAACCAACTAATGTTATTTTGGATTCGAATTTATTTGGTGTGATCATATTGAGTTTAATGAATTAAATATAAGTGCCTAGAGTTTCAAAAGGATATATACATTGGAAAATCTATTGTGTTATTAAAAGTAATCAAATAAGGACTGTTTTATTTTTTATTTTAAAAAATAATAACAAGACTGGAAACTACGTATATAATTTATTAATATAAACGTGAGTCATATGAAAAATGAAACATAAGTTGATTGTATTCGAGAACATAAGTGAAATCGCAATATATAAAATCTTCTGGGACACTGCATTTCCACACATACACACACACACACACACACACACATACACACACACACACACACACACACACACACACACACACACAAACACATATATATATATATATATATATATATATATATATATATATATATATATATATATATTTATTTATACAAACGTACATACGTATATAAATATACATTTGTTTATTCAATGTAAGTCAATAATAAAAATTGTGTTGTAATCAATAAAAAAAAAAAAAAAAAAAAATGAGAATTTGTTTTGAAAAACTGTAATTAACGATTTATAAACTCGTTTTTACCAGAATAATACACTGTTCCCCGTAAATAATTCAACCAACCACGAATACTATAGACACAAAATGTTTCCAGACAAGTAAAAAGCAATCATTTCTGCGTTTTTGTCACTATTGTTCTATAATATAATCAGTAGTGCGATGATTTGAAAGTCAATTGTACTTAATATCACATTTACAAATATACGATAATAGTTCATCAATATTTAATCATGAATAATCACATGCAAAAAACAGATATTAACCCAATTAAAAATCAAAATAAATTTAACATCATTAATTTAGTTAAACTAAAATGTTAATAATATTGTAAAATAATACAATATGATAAGAATGATATTAACTGTAATTGCAATTCTACGACCCATAAATGTCTTGGCAACTAATTGCAATACGAGTCATTTGTCTTTGCTCGATCGCAATACCTATAATATATTATAGCCACATAAATACATAGGGAGTTTTAAGTGAGCATAGCATAGGCGTGTACTGTATAATACTGTATAATGAACGGTGGTGATTCGCCGCGACGGGTTGAGGCTGTATGTGCCGGCAAATAGTAGGCGTTAGACACTTAAAGTGTAACTTGTCGTTCCCGCAGTTTCATTTTGAGTGCACCTCACTATCCTCACCACTGATGTCCTATATTCCACGACCATGAACGACGAAGTGGAGAAGCCAAAGTGGAGTCAGGTATTTTATATTTTTTGATCGTGTAATCACATTAATCGTTAGTAAGTGTGTGTGTGTGTGTGTGTGTGTGTGTGTGTGTGTGTGTGTGCGTGTGTGCGTGTGTGTGTGTGTGTGCGCGTGTGTTTGTGTACGTGATTGTGTGTGTGTATGTGAGAATTAATTACAATTATAAACTTGTATTCAATAATTACTATATACAGGTAACTATGCTTTTTATGTACCTGATTTTGTGATTTTGTAAATTTAATAGTTTTCTCAGATGATAATCACTGTTTAAAATATACAGACAATACATCTTTTAGAAATTTTAAAGGTGTAATTATTGTGCCACTTTCCAACAAGATATGGGTCAAAGTTTAGGGCAATGGGGTAATTTCTGTCAGTTCCCAGGATACTTTTATTTGTTATTCTAAAGTAAGAACAAAAATCTTCGACACCACATCGATTAAAAATAGTTGAAAACTATTTTACGAATAAATTAGCAGTGCACTATGATAGTATTAATTTGAAAAGCAATTTTCAAAATAATTTTCCAGATAACAATTATTACATTAGTCAAATATATTTGAAACACTTTGTTTGTGTATACTGTTATATTTGTGTGTGTGTGTGTGTCTGTGTGTGTGTGTGCGTGCTTATGTGCATGTGTGTTTACACATAAATGTATGCTTTATTCGTTTTTAACATGAGATTGAAAAGAACCACATGCTACTAATTTACATACAAGGCCAGTAATAAAATCGCCGGTCGTTTTGGAAGCACAACGGCCGTATATGGTGGCGCATATACGTGAATCGATGTTTCCGAACTAAGGTCAAATTCATAAAGAGAATAATAGAGAAAAGGGATAAAAAGCCGTCTCATAATCCATCCGCGCCTTTCCATGTAGTATTTATCAGCCACTGAACACACACACACACACACATACACACAAGTATAATACGTACATATATATAGTAATAGGGTGTCCTACGTAGATCTGTGAACTGCAATAACTTTGTTCTCTTCAACATTTTCATATTTTTTTTATCTTTTTTTTTTAATAATTACTATGAATCGACAATACACCTAATAAACATATTTTTAATTAAATATTAATTAAGAAGAAAATGTCAATAAAAATCTTAAACATTATGCAATTCAAAAAATAAACTCTGATAATTCATTAATAAATTTAATTTTTGGAAAAATGTTCGAATAAGAAATTTTAGATTTTGAATGAAACGAATGTTCTTATAGTTTAACAATGACATTTTTATTATTTTATTTTATTTTTTATCTGGAGACACTTTTTGCACACCTTAAAATTGTCCAAACGTTAAGCTCTAATCTCAATAATTTTTCCAGGAGAGAGGAAAACAGCCTAAAATGGGCCAAAAACGGCGTAATTCACCGTAAACGAAACTTTGAAAAAATCGACTATGGTAATTTCATCGTTACTCTAAAAGTAATGTCGCAAGAAACTTGAAATGTTTACCGTATATTGATTGCGTACTATTACAACCATTAAGAAAAAAAAATTGTCAATTTTTGCGCTAAAAATAGAACTTTGAAATACCTTATTTTTAAGTTTAGCCCTGATATAATTTTAAATATTTCACTAAAACTTTTGAAAATTGAATATGACTACTCATATACTTTTCAAATGCCTCAATAATTGTAACTCAGGATTCATTTTTTATAAGCGTTTAAGTAAACTATTTTACAATTTTTATGTAATTTACTATTTTAACGTCAATTTTCGAGCTGTAGTAATTTTTATAATTAGAAGCTAAATAAAAAAAAAAAAAAAAAAAAAAACGTCAATTTTCAACTTAAATGATTTATTTAAATAAATAGTCCAATCCAAATGGTTTATTTTTATTTTTATGATTTACTCAGAATCATTTATCTAAAGTAATGATCTATCATTTCTTTAAAATCCAATACACCTATCCTCATCAACTTGCCCAAAAAGTGAATTATACCCCATGGGGCAAATTACATAATTTTCTTTTTACAAAAATCATTAATTGTTAAGCAATTTTCAAATTTTTTTTGAATTTGTTAGTTAGTAAAAGTTTGTAAAGTTTGTTAAATTCTAATTTTTTCAATATCAGGCTTATAAATACCTACTAAATAAAAAGTTAATTTTTTCTATGTTGTTCGCGCCAGCTGAGCAGTTCATATTAACCCCTCTAGACCCCCGTTCACGTCCGTTAACATCCAGTATGTCACACTTGGATCAAATTTACACGGTTGAAAAGACGGTAGTCTGTTTTGGCAACACTGTCTTTACAGCCTGGTCGGGTACATTGCGGTTGCTTTTAACGAGATGCGTTCATATTGGTTTTTCTGCACGTACGTGTACCGCACATACACCATCCCGAAAAGATATGGTTCAGTTTTTGGTTTGTTTTGGACGGCTATAAGCCTATAACCACGAGATCCAGGCAGTTCCGTCAGCTTCGAAGTCAAGTCAGGTCAGACGGTCAAGACACCATCAGTTCTGGTCGTTTCCTTCTCCCTTTATCCTTACGGTACCGCACTTATTATTACGATTTGGAACTTTTAACCTTTTGTTAGTTTTAAGTTATATATTTACGTATGTTTATAAATATTGGTTTCCAACGTGCATATAAACACAAGTATATTTTTTTGTTTAAATTTAAAAATATTATTATTTAATTATTTGCGAACCAATAAATTTTATTCATTATTCAACCCTAGATAACTCCTTTCGCCACCTTTAACTACTTGAACACGAGTCTTCACCGTATCCTTGGGTAAAACCACGGCAAGGCCGGTGTTGGCTCAAAAATATGTTATGAACCATCGATATAATCATTTTTACTTGTTAAATCAAAAAATCTATTTTTATTTATTAATTATGAGCAACTAAATTGCCGTTAGTATTTTCATGAATTAATTAAAAAATGTTATTTAAATTTAATTGTAACAACGTTGTGAGGGGACATTGCAAATACAATAATAACAGTGACCCATTGTTATTTTAAACATAGGTAATTGTACGCTTATAATAATGTGATAAAATGAAAATAAATGATATCGTACTTTATCAGATACATGTGATAATAAATTATTCATTAGAAAAAAATTAAAAATGATCGTTACTTAACATTAATTTACATGAGAAATATTCGAATTATAATAATTAATGACTTATCATACCTAATAATTTCCTTGTTATTAAAATTAAATTCAAAATATGTTTATTATAGAGCCGATGTATTAGAATTTCTTGAAAAAAACTTAAAATGTGGAACAGAACAAAAGCTAGTGTATTTGCAAGTTCTCTGTGGGACACCCTGTGCACTGTGCACTGTGCATATATATTTATATATATGTGTATATTCTATGGGTTAGTATATACGTCCAGAAGGGTTTCTTCGTACATCATTCACATGTGTATAGTAGATAAAACTCGGCCGTTCGACGTTTCCTTCGTGTCCTACCCTACATGTACCATTACTTGCTACGTGTGCCGTAAATCGAATGTGGATCTAAACTCGTATGTTTCTCTCGATTGGCCGGTTACGACGCACTTGTGTAAACTAGTATGTCTTGAGTGTCGTGTGAGGTATCTCACGAAAAAATATACAATCTTGAGTTGTCTGTTAAAGCGATGTACGAGTACAAGACGATAAAAAGAGCCTTACACTGCCATCGTAGATTAACACTACCCGATAAGCTCTTTTTTCTCTTTTATTATTTACCTTTAGTTCATTCACTACTACAATTTTCACCATTTATTTGGATTTAATTTTAGGTGTGGTAGTGAGAAAAAAAATGTTCCCGAGAAGCATAGACTTGAATAATAAGCCAACGTTCTCACGAGCGAATACAATTGGCGTACATTTTACATTAATTTGTCACATAAATTTCGGGAATATTTTAAAAAAATTGAATAAATTTATAATACGAGTAGTTGTACATGTTTGCAAATATATGTGTGTATATATATATATGTATACGAATGCAAAACAAATAGAAGGAATGATAATTTTTAAGTTCATGAAATGTTAAGCTTTTTTACACGAGAACAGAAATGAAAAGCATAATATAATGAAACGGTTTTTATGAAACATTTTGATACTTTTAATTGAATCACTTAACCAGTGGACAAAAAACACGAGTATTAAAAACTTAAATAGTAAAGTAAATAATACCAGTTTGCATTATTTTTAAACATCAGTTGACTTTTAAGAAAATTTTAAATTTTAAAAACCACACGAATGAAAAAAAAACTGCGGAAAGTTTGATTTCTAACGAAAACTCTTAGCTGTGAACTTTAAAGGAAAGCTAAAAACGACCGAGAAAATGATTGTAGTGTGTTGAACGGGAAAGCATGCAGCCGTAGATGGATAATATTTTCTTGAAGACATTTTTACCTGGAAATATAAAACGTCCCCAAGAATAATTATTATAATAATCCCTGAAAAAGTGTCCAAAGAGAAAATAAACCCAGTGATGGAGAAAAAAAAACATAATAAACGTCCTGGTATAATAATTTTTCTAGGGGTACAAAATACGATGCATGAATATCAAACCAACGCGGTGGATATAACATAGTATGAACATTGTGCATACTCTTACAACCCCTATAATATGAAGGATGAAATTCGAGTGTGTTTTACACCGGTATGAGTCGGACGGCGATGGTGGTGCTTCTCGACGTGTTCGTACTCGTGTCGGGGGTCATTATGTAATACGACTCTCACGAAGCGTCGTCAGAGAAAATGAGAAAAATCGCTTTTGACGTTTACCTACAAATGTGACTCAAGCATGACTTATCGGATCGAATGTCGATAAGGTGACGTATCATAGTGTTATTCGCTCAATAAATTAGAAAAGACAGTGTCCAAAAATGATTCAAAATAACTCTATTAAAACTATATCGCGTGATAATTCAAATTTGTACGCATCATTCGCTGGCAGTTATAGTAACCGCTACCGATGAGCTCGTTCGGCTCGTTTAAAACGTATGCCTTCGCTTCGGTCACGACAAGCCACGAATAAAAGCCTAAGCTCGATTTTTTTTGGCCATTTCACGTTGGCGCGTATGCCGAAGATATGTGATTGGTTCGAACACCAATGATGGTCACTGCGGTCACAGTCGATACGACGAATTAACGTTATGACGTGATCCCTCATTTTTATTTATTTAATTATTTATTTTATTTTTTATTTTTTTTTTGGTAGAGATTTTGATGAGAAATCAAATACATGTAATAATAATAGAAATTGAAAAAATAATATATTACGTAGACATGTGTTTTGCACGGAAGAGTCACAATCAATATTAGCGCTCTAAAGAAATTGATTTCAAAAGAACAATAACGTTTTCACGGAACGATCTATTTGTCGTTATCCTGCGAATTATTTAGAGTATTTAAACGTTTTTTAGTGAAAATAATTATTGAAAAATAAAAATAATAAACAAAAATATACTTTAATTAAACGATTATCAGTAAACTAACTAACATTCAAATCGCAATACACTCCATTTACTTATATACAAAAATATTGATATGCATATTTTGATTTTTTTAACTGATGTGATGGTACACTTTTAAGCGATTTAGTAGGATTCATTTAATGTCAACTCTTTTAATTTACATACCTCATCTAGTTGCTAAAAATAATTAAGTGTATCGTTACACATGATGGTTGAAATAAATGTTTTTTGTAGAATTTTAAATAGACATATCAATAAATTGATAAATACATTATAAAATTAAAATTAAACCAAGTAACTATGCTTTTGTATTTCAACTTTTTTGATTTATACCTTTTTTATCGAATTATTTTTTCATTTTACACTATACTGACAACCAAGCGTTATAAACATTATACTTATAAATCATTATTAATTTTTTGTTCATCTTCATTAATATAATTGTATTATAGTATTATTTTGTTCACCTTACGTAAATTCAAATAAATTTGAAAACATCACGAAACACTACTATAAAAACTACGATATTTTTAAAATAGACATAGAATCAAATAATTTCGTATACCTATATCTATTTTTTTTGCATACATTGAATACCATACACAGTATACTACTAAGGTTAAGTTAGGTTCAATTACTTAGTATAATATTTATGAATAATATAATTTTATGTAGAAATTCAACGATGAAGCTATGCAATATCAGCATATGTCAATTGTATTACTGTTTATATATGTAAACAATATAAACTTTATGGAAACAACAATTATGGTATTATTGAATATGCAGACGCAGTGATTTAAAAAAAATATATCAATAGCGAATAATGTTGTAGGAAAAGAAAGTTTGACTAGTTAGACCAATATTCTATCCATTCTTTATGTAACGGATCTTAAATAATTGAAATATATATATTTTTTTCATTATTATAATTGATGTTTAAGTATTCAAAAAGTATTCCTATGATAGGTGAAATGGATTTCGAGATGATAACTTTAAGATACATATAGAGGGTAAAGTTTAATGATTTTTACCGATTTTACGTATATGATCAAATCATTTCTTAGCCAATATTCAGTAGCCATCATATGACGTTTGTAATGCCACCAATAAATGCATGCCTATTGTTCCTATACTAACTGAGAACCTTAATTGTACAAAGTTTATTTGAACAACAATTATGATCTATCTTTTGTGAAGTTTATTGCGTCTATTGTTAAAACGATTTATCTGAAAAAATTCCCTATTATATCAATAGATTTAAACTCGATTCTGTAACCTAGGGCTTAATTAATGACCTAAATAACATCATTATGATAATATTAATTATTATTAGTGTTTTCTTAACACAGACACTATAATTGGTGGTATTCTCTCTCGATAAATTTAACCAAAATGTATAAATGAATGGTATCACATATATTATAATGATATCGGAAAAATTGATCAATAATTTTGCAGTAAAACAATTAACAGACGTTCAAGACATGAGCAACAAATTGACATTGTCTTTGTTATTTTTTAATTATGAAATACTAATAAATACACCACATTTGAACAATCGTTCGACTTACAATTTGGATAAAAATCATAAATGATCTTTGAAATGATGTCAGTAGTCATAAATGTGTACACGCATTATCTTTTCATGTTATTTCAACTAAAATGAAATAAAAAAAGAATTAGTACAAACGAGATATACCACACGGTATCGACTAACCCTATTCCACAGGCCCCCAAATGAAAATATATTTCCTCAAAACAATAAATAATCGACGCCAGAAAAGGTACCGCTGACCAGCTGGGTTGTCTTACATTTTTCAATTTATAGGCAGATGCCCTGCGGAGAGAAAGAGAGAGACAGAGAGAGAGAGAGAGACAGAGAGAGAGAGGGAAAGCAAACATATATGGTGCTACGTGGCTGTACCAGACCATAGATTTATCCATCGCCCGTGTTTCTTCTCGGAAACTTATGCACCTACATGTATGTACATGCGTGTGTGTGTGCGTGTGTGTGTGTGTGTGTGTGTGTACATAAATGCTGGTCCCGGATGACGTAAGGCCACCTCGAACGCAATATTCAAGCCCGCACGCGCGGCAAGGTAAACAATCAGACGTGTATCAATACCAATCGGCCATAGTCTGAGCTACCCCTTCTATTTTCTCACCCTTCGGCCGACCAAACTCGATCTACTCACCGGGCGTGGCTAGATTATGTTGGAAAACGCCTGATTAAACATACCCGCCGTATCCAGTGGTAGATTTCTTACATGCCGTGTATATAGCAACAACAACAAATAATAATAATAATAAAACAATTTAAAAAAACATCGCCAGTTTATTTTCAGAAATTACGGCCAGGTATGTATGTGTGTGTGTGTGTGTGTGTGTGTGTGTGTGTGTGTGTGTGTGTGTGTGTGTGTGTGTGTGTGTGTGTGTGTGTGTGTGTGTGTGTGTGTGTGTGTGTGTGAATCCGGTCAAAAAACGTTTGGAGGGAAAATAACTGACACGAATTTTTCGGATGTAATATCGATCAGTGCACGTACGAATGGTTCACCGTTATACGTGTGAAAGATGGACGATGAACGAAAACAAACGAGAAAACAAATTGCCTAAGACGTGTGGGTTTTACGGTATACATGATGGGAAAAAAAACATATAAACGAAAAATATATTCGTACCCATTGCATCACGATATTGTAGTACTTATTATTACTTCTACTGAAACGTTAAGAAATTTCACCTTATTAATAATAATAATAATAATAATAAATGAAATCAAAAAAAAAAATCAATTATCATCATTACACTAATGTTTATTTTCTGGGAAATCGGAAAATATCCATTCATAAACTGATATGCAATATCATTTTCACAATATTAACGCATCTCGTGGTAAATTGGTACTGAAATTGTCAAAAATTGTGAAATATGTAATTTTAGGGTATATTTTGTGAATAAAATCTTACGTATATTCGAAGAGTGCCCTAAAATGACATGTCACACCTTTTTCGACAATTTTAGAATCAACAAGTAGGTACCACGATAGTTTAAAAATAGTAAAATATTATTGTTTTTAAATTTATATGAGCACTTTTCGTAAAGATCTGTGGTGGTACTATTTTTTTTTCCATTCTTGAAAATCATAGAACAAAAACAGTCAAAAATAAAAATAGTGTTGTTTTATATTTTGAACCACCGAGTACAAATACCATATATTGTTTATCGTGATTCTTTCCTCCCGGTTTAACGGATAGACATATCCGACAACCGGAACTTAGCGTACCTCCGAAATCACGAAAAACCATCCAGTATCAAATCATACTGATTATTATTTTAGAATTGAGCGCGAAACGGTTTCATTTTAGTCAGAGCGTATGTGGATTTGAAATAACACGCGAGAACATAACATATTACATTTGCGACACGAATACTTCTCGATCGTGCTTGAAAGAATAGACATATACATTCTGATAATATTAATATCAGGCATACTTATAGTCACAAAACCGTGTTATAGCGTGATTCTTACATTCTGATGACAAATTGTAAACGTTTATGTGACGTGAAAAACAAACTGTTATTATTTTTTTTCAAATAAAAATTAACACGACATTATGTTATCTTTTAACACTACGAGAACAATTTAATGTATTTTATTTTTTTTTATAATTCTTACTACGAAGAATAATAAATAATTAATTGAAGCTAAAAGAAAAAAATGTATTCCTTTATCCGTTTGAATTCAAAGAGTTTATGAGCAGAATTCTCGGTATCCAATATTTTAAGTTGTTTTTTCTTCCTTTCCGTATTACTGAAACACGGTTGACTTAACAATTTTACGTTTTCGTGCATTTTGAATAATAATTGTAATTTCAAATTGTATGAAATAACAATTTAAGAAAAGCACACTCTGTTGGCGTGCAAACATCATCTACTCGTAATTTATGTATCAAACATGTAAATTACAACAAACAATTTTATAATACTGCAGTACAATATTGTATTCAATATGTAAGCGTTTAAATTAATAAAACGCACAAGTGTACGTCTAAATGATGATAATGGTACAATCCAATCTCGCTACCGCAGCCCATATGGAACCCATGTAAAATTTTACAAAACAGATGAAGCCAATGTTACATGAGTAAAAAAAAACTATTAAATTCGTTATATTTTGTTGAGGCTAAGTACTTAGGTAAAACTCTAAAATTAAAAAAGTTGCATACATTTATTTAATCAATAAGGAATATATAACTGCTGTAACCTTTCCTTCCCTAGTTACAACTTCTCTTATGATGGTTGCAAACCAACTCTCGGGTTGTTGACCTTAAGAAGAAATAATTACAGTACACTACAAAAAGTTGGTTTTCTTGGTTTTTTTTCTATTTTTCCTGCTTCATCATTAAATATATGTATTATTAAAGTATTATATTACTTACGAAATTGAGTAACATAGTATGGTTTCTACAGCGATTTTTGATACAGTGTGTTGGAAGTTCGTTCAATGTGACGTCGATCTTTGGACAACATATTCATGGTCGGTGTATGCATTTGAAAGACACCATTCATTCGTTCCTTAAAGTTGTTCTGAAATCAATTATTGTCTTAATATACTAATGATCGAACGTGATATTTTAACAAATTGCCAATAAACTTTGCATATGTAGGCCGGTCAGTTGTTGGATTGAAACCAAATAAAATAGTTGTATACCAGGTATATTGTGGTTATTGTGGGAACAATACGGATTTCTTTTGGCCAGGGAATGAATTCCAAAGCTATAATTTGTATGTCATGTGTACAACCTACCACGTTTGATAAAATAAATAAATAAAATAGTGTAATAAAAAAATGAAAACACTTAAAAACTATCAAATAATACAATCATAACGGATTTATGTTATAGATAATAGTACATTACGTTACTGCGTAATAATGTTAATGACAATAACTTGGAAAGACATTTTTTTTAACTACAACATATTTAAAATACTATTCTTAAAGGTTCGTATATAGTGTGTGTGTGTGTGTGTGTGTGTGTGTGTGTGTGTGTGTGTGTGTGTGTGTGTGTGTGTGTGTGTGTGTGTGTGTGTGTGTGTGTGTGATAGAGTGAGAGAAATACGTTGTGTTTGGACTTTAATGAAATACATTTATTTTGACGTGTATTTTTAAAGCAATGTATATTCCTTCGAAATAATATAACACTATACCTAATGACTAACTCAAATGCATAGGTGTGCGTAGATGTCAAGTATTAATGCTTTGAACAATCAGCAAAATAAAATTTTACCGTCACAGATATTAATTGTATGGTACACTAGATGTGGTTATGGCATTGACTCTGGCTGTGGAATTAAATACTGTAGTGCAGCGGTTTTCAACATGGGGTACGCGTACCCCTATGGGTACGTAACATGATCTAAAGGGGTTCCCGAAAAAAATCAAGTGATGGCGGAAAAAGTGAAATTAAATGTAACTGAAATAGTTTGCCATTAATGAAATATAATATAAGAATTTAATAACTGTGCACTTATAACAGTACGAATATTCATTCTGAGATATTATATGCTATTAATGCGATACGATTTTATCGTTATAATATGAACACTATGGAATGCAGATAATTCAATAGTAGATACATTTTTGTATATTATTTTTAGACAATTTTTCCTCTGTGAAACTGATATGATCCTATCACAAGACATAAAAAAAACAAGTTATTCAACATTTGAATGAGCTCATAGCAGCTTTTGAAAAATACTTTCCTAAATGTGAAAAAGATGATCACTGGATCGCATTCTCTTTTAGTGAAAACTACTTCAAGTCTGCAGTTTTATCAGTAAAAAAAAAAAAAAAAAAAAAACTAATAGAACTTAAAACGGATTCTTCACTCGAGGCAGCATTTGAAGAGAAATCTTCTATCGCCTTTTCGGCTGATGTGAAAGAAGAATATTCTGAGTTATCATGCAAAGCATTCAATGTTCCGCTACCATTCATAAGTACTGGGTTGGTAGAAAGGGCCTTTTTTAGGTACACGTTCATAAAAAATAAGTATCCGCATAAACTGTCTGTAAATTCAGACTTACGGGTTTATTTGTCACATGTGGAACCAGGTTTCAAAAAATTAAGTTCAAGAAAAAAAGATCAAGGTTCACATTAAAATTTGATTGTTAAGTCGATATAATTATTTTTATGCAAATTGTATGACGCAAGCTAATATTAAAATAAATACATTTTTCCAAATGTTTCTTTTAAATTAATATTATTTTTATTATTTTCCATTATTTATATTCCAAAATGTATATTTGGGGTACGTGAAATAGTGGTGTGAGGTCAAAGGTTACTTGAATGAAAAAAGGTTGATAACCGCTGCTAGAGTGTAATAAAATAATATATTAAAATACCAGTAAAGTGCATCGAATTAAAACCCGTGTATTTTCCTATCATTTTTCGAATCACTCATCTTGATGAATGAGTTATCATAGTTGAACGACAGTAGGCCGACGGAAGGAAGCTGTACAGCACGAATTACCCTAAGAGCTATTTGCGAATAGTAATAAAAAAAAAAAAAGCTGGTAAGTGAGATGATGGTGGTACAAGTTCGTCCTTCGTCCCTTCGGTCCTCGGACAAGATATTGGTGATGAATTTATTAAGTTTTAAAGAAATTATGACTCATTTCTTTAGTATAAAACGATTCTGAGCAAAGCTTCAGTGTAATATAATATATTACTATTTAAATACTGTTTACGTATTTTACGGTTATTTGTATAATTTTTGGTGAGTTTTTTTGTACTTAAACCCTCATAAAATATTCAATTAAATATAACTCATTTAAACTTCAATTGTTATAACAATTAAAACTCATTAGAAATTTTCTGTCACCAAAAGATTCGAAAAATGTAAATATCGTAAAAAATCGTATTTATTAAAGTGTGTATAAAAAAAAATCCTGACTAACGATTTTTGAACTTTTGTTAGAATAATTAGGTAGGTATATGAGAAAGGTCATATTAAATTTTCAGAACTTTTTGTCAAATATTTAAAATTATATTACATAAAAATTTTCAAACAATTTGGTAAATTTAAAGTTGTATATTTAAGTCAAAAGTGCTATAATTGTTCAGAAAATGTTGTCCAATACAAAAAAGTATGCATTTGATATTGGATAAAATTTTCAAGTTTCTAGCTTCAATACTTTTCGATTTATGACTAAATACCTAAAATCTGAACAGTGAAAATCTCGTTTACGGCGGATTTTTACCGATTTTACCGTTTTTACTCAGTTTTTCGTTCGTTATTCTTGATTACTAGAAAAACTATGGAGATTTTGGAAAAATGACCTCTTTAAAGTACCATCTCAGTTCAATTTCGAATCTAAAAAGTTGCTGGACGAAACTTTTGGGCAAGGATTTCTATACGAAAAAGTGTTTACAGAAAAAAAAAAAAAAGAAAAAAAAAATAAAAGAAAAAAAATAAACATCATTGTAAAATCATAAGATCCTTCGCTTCACTCAGAATCTAAAATTGACGAATGTAAACAAATATGTATAGTGTTTCATAAAATATGAGGTGATTAATATTATACAATAATAATCATAGCATGCCTAAAAAGAACAGATAAAAAAAAAATCATTTATACAACATTTTACAATATTAAATGATGGTGCCGAATGTAGGTAATATTGTACTCTGTAAATAGAACATCGAGCTTTGTCATTTTGACTGTACAAATATAGGACTATGCTGCCTTATGCATTACGCTCATAGGAATACATTCAGTTTTTAATTCAGGAGTACTAAATATTGTAATTACAGGTGACTCATTCCCATTACACCACTCCTAATTAGTTACAAAAAAACAATTATTTATACAATCATCAATAATATCATAAATTTGAATGTTAGACAAAAATGTACTTTTGCACGCTATTGCTCAATAGGTACATTCAATTTAGTACGTGGAACTTTTAACCAAAGCTAGTTGGAAAAACTAGTCGTATGAGAAAAAGTGAATGTTCTCGTGGCATAAATCTCAAAAGTATGATTTATATTCGATTGTACATGTTTCTACATTATTTGAACAGCTCATCAAACACCATATTTTTATGAAAAGAGACAAACGTGTAGATAGATTTTCAAACGCATTAAGTATTTTCAGTAATGTCTAACAAAAATGTTGAGACAAATCGTGTGCATGCGTTTGTTTCTGTGTTCGACAGTGGTGGCATGTGAAAACAGAGACGACATACGAGATATAAAGGAGAAAATATAAAGGTCTTTTCTATTTGAAATTCAGAATCCTTACAATATACACTATCAAAAGCCAGTGTTTTAATGGATTGCCAAGTGCAAATTCGTATAAAATAATCACATATTATAACGATCCAAAACAAAACATATTTCTCGATAACACTTAATTATGCATTGTATACTGAACTTTAAATTTTCTCTTTGGGTCGAGCAAGAAATAAGTCATTTTATTAACAGTAATTTATCATTTTTTGATCGGAATGATGTGGAAAACTACGAAGATAATGATGAAGTTTATGAGGTTGACTTTCGAAAAAAATGTAATGCGTTCATTAAGGGCATTCGTGATAATATTGGACGTATCATAAGTATCTTAGCATATTTTTTTGATATATAAACTAGGATTCATCGTATTATTTAGACATTGGTGTTTTAAAATCATATATATATATATATATATATATATATATCACTGAATATTAAAATTTATTTTTTAGCATTCAGTGATTATGAAAATCAAGCACATTTTAATAAATCGTCTAAGGAAGTAGTAGTATTTTTACTAATAAAAATTATCGGACTACAGGAATTTTTGTCCGCTAATTGTTTATATTGCACATCGAATAATACGAACATTTCGAAAACATTTGGTGTATAAATTTCTTTCGATGAAATTCGTACTGAAACTATACCTGAGTTCTTATCTTGAATAAACTATAATAAACTAGAATCAGATAATTCACAAACAATTTGTTCTATAAAACACGTGTTCTTAGAAAATGTTATAAAAATATCGGATGATTATTTTATCTCTTACAAGATTTATAAGACAATGGTTGAAAATCACTGTAGTACCATTATATTAAAAATAATAATTTCTCTGAAAAAAGTTAGGGAACGAATAGAAATATCATGTGACATTGACGTTATATGCTGTTGCCACGATTTTATTTTATCTGCAATCATGAAATTCGTGTTTATGATTAAAATTTACTCTTTAAAATCTTTAAAAGAAGAAACGATTTTAAAAATTATAGAAATCAATAAGCGAATTTTAGAAAATCGAGATAAATTACCAACGTGCTTTATTGGAGGCTTTAATATATTGAATAATGTTGCTGATCTGAGAAAAAAGTGACATGAAAAAATAAAATCATATTATTTTGATAGTTTTTGTAATATATCTTGTACTGAATTGCCAATTCTATCGAACTCTAACTATCCAGGATATTTAGAACCAATAATAACAAGAATACGAAATAATTTTGTTGATATATTATGTGCTCATCAATATTTAAAAAATTTGTAAAAAGAACATTATAAATATTACAAGCCGGGATCGCAGAATAGAAATGCACTTATCGTCAGTTACACATATGACGACGAAAAACTATAGCAAGATTACTCAGCATGTCGTTTTGTTTCAAATGTTTACATGCTCAATATACCAAATAATTTTGATTCTCAGAAGTCGAAGTTATCAAAATCCGGTTGTAAAGTAATAGAGGATATATTTAAAATTATTTCTTATTAGTATAAAATCATGAAAAAGAAAAGCATAATTTTTATTAAAATTGCATTCAATATAGCTAATATTTTTATTGAAAAATCAACAGTTAAATTCTAACGTTGATAACGAAGATATCCTATTTGAGATCAGACGAATTTCAAATAAAGTTATGCCTGAACTTAATATATATAGAATCAAAAAATGTAGTCGTAAACCAAATAGTAAATATTTCTTATTTATGAAAATGGATTATTCAAATATAGCATCAACAAATGCTTCATTAGAAGATTTCATGCATCATTTCTTCACTACACGCTATAAAATAGCATACAATTTGAAAACTGCAAACTTAGATAAATTTGTTGACTCAAAAAAAGTAAAATTGCAGATAAATTATTTGTATAAAACTTATAATACAAAAAATCAAATCTTAAAATTATACGGAGAGATAATAAATATTTACTGGAATAAACTACGTCGATCAATTAAAAAAATTTTCTCGGACGCAAGAAAAATGATTTTCAAACCTCAAAACATACACGTACTTTATGATAATAACAATAAATTTTATCTTACAGTGATTTTCTATGAAGTGTATTGTTCTACGCAAAGAGGTGATTACGACACTTCAAACTAGGGCCTGCAAAACATTATGAATGATTTGAAATATGATGACTGCTACAACATTTTTCCTGAGAAAATGATTTTTTTCAAATCAGATCTGAATTTTTTTTTTTATTTTTTGGATATTGAAGATGAATCTATAGCATTTAACGTACTCAGGTATAAAGGATCACGAATTGTAGAGAAATTCAGAAAATCAAACTTTGTAGTTACATATCATCTTAATCGCCCATCCTTTCCAACTTTCTTATCTGTACAGGGTTATAATTTGATTTCGTTATTGCACAAGGAATAGTGAAAAATGTCAAGAAATTTAATGAAAATGTTCAGAAACTTTATGGTTTAGTTGTCTAATTTTAATAATTATAATAAACCATAATTATCACAGTAAATTTACTTTGTATAAAAATGATACATTATATTTTATATTTGACTCGTATGGAGTATCCATTAATAAATATTAAATTCTATTGTGGAATACAATGTATTAGGATGTTACGATATTTCAAAAGTAATAATGTCTAACCATAAAAAAAATGTGTTGAATATTGCAGTACTTAATTGGTTTGACCATTGATACTCAAATAATTTTGTTCAATGCCAAATGAGTCTTTAAATTGGTATATGTTTTATGGATGGTTTAAAAGGCATTCATTTATAAATATTAAAGAGTGTTTATAAGTTTTCCTTTAGTAAATTCAAGGGAAAAAAAGATAATGGGAAACAATACTGTTTCCCATTATCTTAAACTTGAATGACCCGTCCTTCATTATACAAGTTTGTGGGTAAAGTTGTTTAAGTTCCATGCACTTAGATCGTAATAAATACCGTATGCTGAAAATTATTTATTCCAACAGTTTTAATTTTATGTTATACAGAATATTTGAACATTGATTTTTTTTATTCTAAAAAAATGAATCCAAAAAAATTGTCTATATTTCTTGAATAAGTATTCATATAGTATATTATTATAACCTCTAAATCATACCATATAAATTATTGATCGTTCTATCATATTGAGAATATGGTGCCATAACTACTCTCATTATTGCCCATGATAAATATGAGCACATAACGGTGATAATCTATAATACCTTTTTCACAAAACAATGATATATGTTTAAGTAGATTTATTTTCGTCTGATTTTGATCTAAAAATTCACAACGGTCAATCACATAGCAATCAACCATCATCACATCGAGTGTAGATATCAATATTACATGGAAATTCAAGTTGAAATAATCACAAAAATGCTTTCGATCTCGTGAAGTATCAAAAAAAAAAAAAAAAAATGTATATTAATTATATTATATTATGATTATAAAATCATTTCTTAGACAATAATAATTTTTTTGAGCTATGCTATAAATATTAGGAAAAACAAAAATCCCATTACTTACGGTATCACTTTAGAAATGTTGGGTATTCTTTGATAAAATGCTGAATTTTTTATAACATTTTTTTTTTTTGACATTTTTGTTTGACTTGTATTCGCCTTTGAGCACGTCGACCAACGTGTTGATGTTGAACGATGAAAAAATTTTAAATATAATTATTATAAAATACTAAACGAATACATAAAATGCCTAAAATAACAAATATAGACCATTATAATATAATCATTTCATTTTCTTAATTGAGCATACAGATCGAACATTTTAATCAGCGAATTTTTCTTCTTTTTATATTTTTTTAAGTCAACATTTTAGAAGCGATTCAATATTTTGATATGCATATTTAATATAGCTTTTTTCAGATATTCACAGCAAGGAAGTAAAACCTATTGGTTTGAAGTGTATTTGATAAAATAATTATTCCCTTTTCATCGTTCAGCTGTGCGAATTCCACCGATTTCAATGAAACAATATTTATCAGTTTTATCTACACAGTTAAAACTATCGGGCTGAGATCAACATTGGTGGGAAAGTGGTGGAGGTAAACTTTCTCTTCTTTAGGTACCACATTTGTTATTGGCACATGAGTCGATTTTGCGTGTGATAGTGTAAATACATATTTTCATGTCGAATTAATACACATTACGTGTTAACTTGAAAAAAAAAATATACGTATTTTCAGCATTATAATACCTAGTTAGTAGTTACCGATTTAATTAAAAAATTGAAATTAGTTATTTATATTGCTGAACCTAGGAGCTAATGCAATGAAAAAAGTCAAGAGAAAAAAAATGTATAGAAATAAAGAACAAAAAAAAAAAATCAATCAAGATAAAATCAATTAGTAAAATTGCAAGAAAAAATAATTTTTAAATGGGAAACTTTTAAGGTATTTATTCATAAAGTTTAATATGACTTGAATACTTATACAGCAAAACTGAAAACATCTCAAAATTAGTGACTCAGGATTTTTTTATATTCGTTCAACTAAATGCAATTACGATTTTCACTACATCAACTGTTTTTACATTAATCATCAAATTTAAATACTTATAAATAATCATTGATCCACCCAATTATTTTCGGATTATAGATTGTATAACATGTTTTAAAACTTTAAGTAAAACGGTTTGAACAACAAATGATTAAAGGTTTCTATAAAAAAAATAACCTACTGACACTTACTGACTAAAATTGGTTAAATAGTCAATATTCATACATGAAAAGTATATTTCATAATACCTAAAATTAGCTCAAAATGGTTTAAACATTTAAAAATTGTATCAAAATGATCTCCAACGAACCATAATTTATGCATGTATGAATTTAAATTATGAATGTAAGTATAAATTAATAAATAATGACACTCTAGATTCTAGAAATTCAAGCGCAAATTATCCAACACAATTTTATGCATGGTTTTTCTAAAACAGATATTTCAATTAGGTTATTTCAAGTGATTTAATAGTTGATTCATGTTTACCGTTTATTATAATCTCAAATTATATACAAATAACAAATAGTATTAAAGATAGCTTTAGAAATTAAAATACACGTTTACATTCTTAATGTCTATTGATGATGTTTATGTTCTTGACCAATCATTGCTAATTGAACTCTAAACATTAACATCATTTTTTTCTATTATCTGATGTCTAAATGAGCTAGAATTGTCTCCTAACCGCGAAGGCCCTGTAAGTAATCATACGTATCCAATAGAACAACAATAACTGTTTTGTAGATATTAATTATTATATTTTATACTATTCCAATTTGCCGTTATCTCACACTGCGTATATCTCACCTTCCAGATATTTCACAGATAGTTCTATAATAACAATAAAAATGTGATTTATTACCGTGATATTATATGTTTTTCACAATACTTACTTTCAGTTACCTATTTGAATTCATCTATGTACTGAAAATTCGGTAAGAAGTTGGCTAAAACACAACAGAACAATTCGACTCCTCCAAAGAAAAGGGAAGTAACTCGAATTTTATCATTATTCACTTTTTGTTGAAATGTGATAAAGGAATATGTTCTGTACCTCCCGCGAAAACGGCAATAACTTTACTACTCCAAAGAGGTTAGAAATCATAATATTAAAATAAATTTATAATCTCTCGTGATAAAGTTTCCGGCGAAGAAAGACGTATCTTAAGTTACTTCTATTTTTAAATCCACATTCCCCGAGATAAAGGAAGTAACTCATTTTTGTATTTTGAAATACAACAATAATTTATTGTTTATTTTAATTATTGTATTTATAGTGTTTAATGATAGCATGCATAATGATATACATACATAAACTCAATAAACTTGACTGTTTAGTGTCAGACGTCAGTAATAATATTATTAATACAATTAATAATATTAATAATTATTATTATAGTGATTTTTATTATCAATCATGGCCTGCAAAAAAGTAAGTTATTCGATTTTATAATACATATTAATATTATTTATTACCTATTTTATAAACACCGGACTGAAAAAATAACATGAAATTCCAGTGCATAGTAGTACCTATTAAATTATAACTGATGATATTTTAATTAAATTATTTGTTAATTATTAAACTAATATTAAACAGGATTCGAATCCAGTTCATTTTTAATCTAAGCTAAATTAAAATAAAAAAGTTTTATTTGAAAATATTTTATTTTTATTACTTATCTACATTCAACCAAGATTAGGGAAGTAACTCGAGTTACTTCTTTATAATAAATGATTTTTCCCAAGAAAAAAGAAGTAACTCGAGTTACTTCTCCGAATAACTTTTTTCCCCGTGAAAAAAGAAGTAACTTAAGTTTATTTTTCATCATACATTGTACTGTGGAAGTTAAAAAACAAAAAATTATGGTGATAATATAATATTCAATCAAACAACCAAAGTTCATATAAAAAATTGATATGAAACAGTTAAAAACCGATAGTAATTTAAGTTAAACCTTATAATATAGCTCAACTGAAAAATGATAAAATTCGAGTTACTTCCTTTTTCATTGGGGGAGTCGAATTATTTGAAAGGATTCGTGCCATAATAATCCAAAATCACATACATCACATCATCGTCCTACTGAAAAACTAAGTATTATTTAATGAAGTTTGGTGTATGTGTGTGTGTGTGTGTGTGTGTGTGTGTGTGTGTGTGTGTGCGTGTGTGTGTGTGTGTGTTTTGTATTTGTATTTTTCCGTCATATGGGTTTTTCAGTAATTTATACACGCCGAAACGACAATTAGACGCAGTTCTGGACTCGAATACATACATACACACATATGAACATACATGACGCGTTATATGATATATTAAGGTTATATACTTTATAAACAGCCTCCCCCGGACTTGGCCCGTACACACTATTATTCACGCACACGTACACCCTGGGTTCACGATCAACGCAAGCGCGTCGTGTTCCTTGTGTACTATGTGGTATAACGTGATTAACAACGCGTAGCCAAGTCGCTGAGCAAAGCATGAGACTGGTGGTAAAATATTAGAAATGAGAAACGCGTGCTATTTTTCGAAATCTGTGATTTATTTTCTCTGGCGAGGAAGGACTTGGAAAAGGTTTTTATGATATTTTCGGATAATTTGCAAAACATATGGCGTAATTATACCTTCAAGATTTATCGAAATTAGATGTTGTGCTTCCGAAAACATTGTATTGTTTCTCATTCTCGTAGCTATTTTCGACTCATCAGAGTCGATCCTTTTTGACCTATTGATGTGTTATCGGATTGAGTAGTCCTCTAAAAAAATCCCTGTGATCGTATATTATTTGTAAAAACAATCGAGTACAATTGCCATATTTTTTTCATAATATTTAGAGATCATTATGAAGTGAGTTAACGTTTCAATAACACACATTTAAAGAATTCAAATCGGAAAAATGTCTTTAATGCTGTCCTTGATTATCTGCTCTTGAGTGAAAATCACAACGACTATGACACTAACATTCGTACGATTCCGACGTCCACACAACGTACTGTTTGATTATTATTTGTATTATTATGCTCGTATACTTATAAACAGTCAAATATTTTATCTGTGCCGACTTAACTCGAATACCTTTATCTCGGTGGCATGGTGTGCAAAGACGCTTCAAATTTTAATTTCAAAGATAGTCTCAGTCGAGTTTCCCCCGCCTTCCACGGACCCCACGATCGGAACCTCATTTGAAACTACTGCCACCATGGGCACACAATCTCATGAATTCTACGAATGTGACCGTGGTCATTTGATGGCGAAGAAAAATAGAAACGTTATTGTTGTTTTTCGAAGACACGCATCGACGATTCTCCCAAGTGTACGAGATCGTTAATTAAATTACCTTATTTTACGTCATGTATCTGAGTTATGTGAGTGCGTGTAACAAGAGAAAGAAAATTAATCACGTTTTCTCGTTCACTTTTCACGGTGTGTGTGTGTGTGTGTGCGCGTGCATGTCTCTGTGTGTGTGTTTGTGTTTGTGTGTGTGTGCGTGTGCGTGTGCGTGTGCGTATGGATGTTGTGGAAACGTGAAAACTACACTGCGATGAAAGTGTGACAGTCGTTCGGGTTTACACGAGACGACGTGCGTCTGTCATCGTGGCTTGCTGTTTTGAAACACTCGGGTTCAGTGAGATTTTTATTCACGCTGAACAAACTATCACCGCTGCTGTCACTGCAGTGCCCGTGCCCCCTGTATTTTCTGTATGGTTCTCAATAATAACTATAGCTGTCATCGACCATTAGATAGCCGACACCGTCGTCGCCACCATAACCACCTTTAGCGCCATTTCGTGTTCATAAATAATTTAGTTTTAATCGATTCCTTCGTTCAGTAGCAGAGGTGGGTGGCGCAATCGCTTGAAAGTGTCGCTGGTAAAAAGATCCATGAAGGAAATTTGATCGGACAGATTCTATCACTACCGTCTTCACCGTGACTGCCACGTTCTGAACCCGATTGGTGTCTTCGCTGCTCACGGTGCCGTCCAAACCCGATGACAACAACAAAAGTTGTATTTGCTGAAGACTGTCATCTGGTAGTAAATTTTCTCTAGAATTTGTGTTCAGCCTTTTTACAGTTGAACCGTTTTATCTGGTAATCACTTCGTGATTCAAAACACATATTTTAATTTTGAATGAAGTAAAGGAGCTTGGTTTTTCAATGATATTGATTTCTTTTTTGACAGTGAACATTTTTTCGAATATTTTGAGTGGTCCAAAGTTTTACTTATTTACTCTTTAGATCGGAAATTGCATGTAGATTGTACTTTAAAGAGGAAAAACTACCGAGTAAAACTTGTGAAATTTTCCGCATATGACACTTTCGGTAAATCGATTTTAATTAATCAATCATAATACTTCAATAATAATTTTGCTGGAAACTTTTCACCATATATTACTCATAATAATTAACTGCTACATCATACCTTACTAAAGTATTAAAAAAGTTATTGTCAATTTTCGGACTAAAAATATAATTTTGAAAATACCTGGTTTTGTTTACATGTATCTGTAATATCATTTGAAATATTTGACAAAAAGTTCTGAAAAATTAATATGATCAGTAGGGAACGGATTTTAATTTAGTATAAAATCAAAAATATTTAAATATATATTTGTTTATTACTTGATAAAATGTATAATATTTAAATATTTAAATTGAAAAAAGATAGAATTATTACATAATTAATTAAAAAATATAAAACAATTAAAAATTAATTCAGAATCATCATAATCTTCACGTGGGAAACAGTTAGATGCAACATATAAATTGAAATTTGCAAATGTGAAGTGGCTGCGGTTTGGTCTTAACGTTGCTTTGTAACGGCTGAATGATCTTTCAACATCAACGGACGTGACGGGTGCATATTTCATACACATTATTTCTTTTGGAGTGTATTCAATAATTCCTGAATAATTGTTCTTTGGAATTTTATTTAATAGTATGTCGTATACTGAAATTACTACCTACTACTTAGATGACTTACTCTAAGATATCGAATCGTTGTCGTTTGATTTCAAAGGTGTACAGTACAGAGACCTAATCGTATCGCAAATCCTATCGTAAAATACTAAAATAAAAAAGGAGATTTCTAAAATAATTAAAATATACACGAAAATTCTACAATATTACATAATTAATGTATTTATTTGTAAAACAATTTAATTATTCTAATATATTTAAAAATATTTAATTATTCTAAAATATTTAAAAATATTTAAAGTAAAATTAGCATAAGATTACTTGAAATTAAATAAAACGTATACATATATCGAAAACTTTCCAATACTATTACTACATAAAAATACATATTTAAATTAAAATCCGTTCCCTAATGATTAGACTCAAACATTCTTCTAACGAAATTAAACATTTTCAAAAGTTGTTAGTCATGATTGTTTTCATACGCGTTTAAGAAAATAATCATACAATTTTCACGGAATTGATTATTTTTATGTCAATTTTCAACTAAACATCATTTTGAAACATTGGATACATTTAGTACAACATATTTTGACATTTTTAGCACATCATAGACCATATGTTGTATATCTCCAGGTATATTTACTAGTTAATTAATCGTGCGAGATTCTCTATACAAGTCAGCGTTATGGAATATGAGACTAAAGTGCCGCATTTTCCAATAACATCGCATTACACATTGCGTAAACTTAAAATAATAATTGTTTAATCATGTTTTGCAACATAACGAGTGCTATAAGGATTTATAATAATATTTGCATTACATGCACATAGTACGTAATTGGTTTCATAACATTATACGAGATATCTGTAGTCACATATCAACCTGTTTCGTATACAGAATATATTTTTTATATTTTGTTATCAGGGTAATTGACCATAAAAAAAAAGAACACAATGATTAAATTCCCCGAATATTGAGGTTCATATATATAACACGGTATTATAAATAACAGATATCGGGCCATCGTCGACTTATTAATTGGCACAGTATTAGTGATTATCGCATAGTCATATATCAAGTTTGAAATTAATAATATTGACGATAAGTCAGACTCTACTACCAAAAAACGTATTGCTGTCTGTAAGATAATTAGTGATTCCAATTGTACAAATAAATACATTTTAATATTAGTTACATGTTTATTTATTCACCAAAACCACATCACTTTGATAATTTGATCATTGTTTTGATTTATAAGCCAAATACTACTATTAAAAAATAATAATAATAATAATAATAATAACGTAATTATAGTTTACCATTTAGAAAAGAAAAATTTTAGTAGCCTAATTACCGTAATTTTTTTTTTTTTTTTTAAATGTAAATTACAGTCAAATAATCAAATCATGAGTACAATTATTCTGACTTATGGTCTGATCTAAATTTTATGCCGAAACAATGACACTTTAATGATTAAACCATGCAATCAGGATTTTAAGTTCAACTCTCAACTGAATCCTATACTTTTATAAAAAAAAAAAAAATGGCTAGCATAAATACAGGGGTCAGAACACAGCATATTCAGACGATTCAAGATGGTTATCGATGAAGATGATCTAGCACAAGTGCGATATACTAGTACTCATGAAAACATTTTGTCAGCACATACTATCACTTAGTATACATTCACCGTTAAAAAAAAAACAAAAACAAAACATTGAATGTACAGTAAAAATTATAACCAAAAGCTCTTTTTTTTCGACCGTATAGTATGTCGCAACAATTTCAACGAACAAAAAAAAATATTGTCTGATTTTTGCATATAATGTAATCTCCTTTTAAGTCATTTTATGAGAAAACAAAATAGTATTTTATCCTTAAGCTATTCAAATAAAAATTAATGCAAATATGAAGAGAAAAGAAATTTATAATTCCGTGTATGAATAATGCAAAAAGTCTTTATGCTTCAAGGATGTAACATCTGTTTTGATGACACTCTATTGTGTAGTAGATGGAATTTCGGTTTTTTGCGTATTTTTTTTTTTTTTTTTTTATTATTATTAGTGAAAGCACATAACTTATAGTTTGATACTTAATAAAACGCTAAATCTCATAATATTGTCAATACAATCTTTGATTTAACTGATTCATATTTCATCAAATACGTACTTAATTGTATGGATGATATGTTTATAATATTATTATTATAGTTCATTTCAGCTCATATTTTCTGCATGACATACTGATAAAAAAACTTAATTATCTACTATAAAATGTTTGATTAGATGTATTATTAAATATTAAATCATTCATCAATCATATATTATCATTATAATGATATGAGGACTGGACATTGTAAACATTTAAAACTAAAACATTCTGAACATATTCAATGTTCAATAATTGAATAACGTCCCATCGCATTTTTCTTGCGATCATGACAAAAGATTAGACAATTATTTGTACCAATTGTAGCCTTGTTTGTGATTCGCTCAATAAATTATTTGCCTCACGCCACAGATGGACATATTTTTGGAACTAGCGGATGTAGACGGAGAAGACATGTTAAGTCTTATATTTTCAAATATAAAAAATATATCATATTATTATCGTTATTTTACTGGCCTATATTAATATGTAACACCTTTATAGTTAACTAAGCTCCTTGGTTCAGCTGATGACATTTAATAATGACACATAATAAAATTTCAAACGTTTTGTTGATTTTACGTTATTTTTCATAAATTAAAAAAAATAAATAAATAAACGTATAAAACATTTTCAAAAGTTTTAATAGTTTTTATTGAACTAATTCTGATTTTTCTGGTTTTCTTGAACAAACTATAATAAAAATAAAATTACATAATTTATAAGATATTTTATATGTTGTAGTGACGAACAAAATAAAAATAAAAAGTTATTATAATTATTTTTTTTTTTTGTGGTTTATAATATGAACAGCGATTTTAATAAAATGTGAAAATGTTGGTTTGAAATTAAATTTTCGTCCTCTGAGTTGTCTTTTTGTTATGTTATAAGTATATTTATAAAAACTGTAAAAATAAAAGGCCAGCATTTTAAAGCTCGTGCGAAGAAAAGAAATCATTACATCTAACACATTTCATATTACTAACTGTATTGTATATAATATATATACACTATTACATATAAACATATAACATTTTTTGTCACAAGGTTCCAAAAATTATATTACACTCAATAAATTGTGGAACGTAGGATTTTGACTTAGGAAAAAAATAAAAAAAGTAAATTACCATAGAAATAGACATAACATTTGATGGAATTTATCTTTTGAAAACATGAAGTTTATATAAGTTTATAGTGACCATAAACTCAATCACTGGAACGTTTAATGTTATGAGAAATGTATTACTTGCAATTCGAAAGAGTATGTATAGAGGGATGGAATAGTTTTTAATATCCAAACCAAGATGAATTATTTTATTTTATTTTTATAAGATCTGGTTATCGGTACAAAACTGATTCGATTAAATAATTCAGTAAACTATGTTATATTACCGTATGTATAATAAATGTACAATAATCGTAGTTATGCAAAACCACCTTGTTTACGAGGGGTCGCCAACCAGTCGATAGCGATCGACCGGTCGATCATTTCAGGACTACTGGTCGATCGTAGTGAATGTTAATTTTATCAATATCAGCCGATCGCGTTCTGTTGTATATCAACCTAACAGATTATGGTTACCATAATAGTTTGTTGATACCATATTATGTCAATCAGATATTCTTAACATAATATGATAATATAGCGTAACTTAGTGAACGCCTCCTTTATCTTGAATATATGTAAAAACACAAATAATATTCCTAAAATTAAAATAAATATAAGTTGATCTCTGGAGATTTCAAATGTGGATTGTAGTTCACTTGTTTGAAAAAGTTGGCAACCCCTGCTGTATACACACGTGGGTTAACCGGCATCTACACGCGCGAGGGACGGCAAGATGAGTGTTTATTCCCATTGACGCGACAGCGGATCCAAAACAACATGTCAGAGAAGCGGGGAACAGACGAAATTTAACAAATATACATACATTTCTTAATTTTTTAAACGCATTTTTCCTTTTTCTATTACTCAATTTCAAATTTATTACACACCTCGTTTATTTTAGTTTTATGTTACAAGTATCTATAATTCGTATATATAATTAAAGTAAATATAATTCGTTTAGATATTAAATTTTAATATTCACAAGTATTTTTAATTATAATTTCAACATTCACGGAGAGGTCGCGACCATTGCCCTCATTGGATCCGGGCTAGCATTGAAGTAACGGATATCGTCAGTGTAAGTCGGAGACTACTTTACAATTGCAAATTTTTTCAAGGCACGAACGCTCCATCTAGTCGGTAAGAACGCGTGCGTGTGTGTACTGTATACTCAATACGATGCGCCATCGTGTGTCAGGAAATATAGCGCCGCTGTCGACCTAAATCAAAATCGATCAGATAAGAAAAAAAATGTATCGTAAACGATCGCTCGGATTTTTTTTTTAATTGCTGTTATTATTATTATTAGTATGATTGTTGCTGCGAGTACTTCTTTGTATGTGATTTTTATTGATAGACCGTTTTGTAAGACACAGGACAAAAATGTAGAAAAAAAAATTAAAAAAAAAAAAACAACTATGGTCTGTTCGCGATAAATAATAATTAAAAATACCGTTATCACTGTTCACCGATCGGCAATTAACGTCCGAACGAGGCGGCAGACGAACGTGCAAACGATTTTTCGAACGATTGATTTGAGGCCCAGTCTTAAAATCAAAACGGAAAACGCTAAATTACCGTATACAGCATAATCCCCCCAAAAAAACCTCGAAGAAGTAAAAAAGGTCTTCTGTGCTTTACTTTAAAAGATTAGAGTACTTGAATTATTGGGTAAATAAAGAACGGAAATCAACCTTAAAATTCTTTGCCTGGAAGACAGAGTGCCATAGCGCAAGAAAAAAAAGTTAGAATTTCTTGGTAAATTAAGAAGTGAAATCAAACCTCAAATTCTGTGCTGAAACTTGAAAAGTGAACATGCAAAAAAAATTATATGACATGAAATTGTACAACATTTTCAACTACAAAATAAATTGAACAGAACGTTCCATATTTTCCTGCCAAAATTCGCATGTCCAAGGATGCACTTCGTTCAGTGCAATTCATTTTGTGGTTGAAAATGTTGTGCAATTTCATGTGATATGATTTTTTTTGTACGTTCACATTTTATTTGTAATCAATGGTATACCTTTATTTTAGCTCACTGATGAATATATTATTACATTAATTGCATGTAGATTATTCATTAAATATTACAAACATTTTTTCTCTCAAATACGTTTTCTAATTTGCCCGTTTGAGAAAAAGGCCACTGACGGGTACCTTCTAAATGTTTACGTTTAAATATTAATTTCACGTTTACAAAATGTAGCGCTTTCTTAGCGTAACAACACATCATAATGACGTGTTTTATATAAACACGCACAGTATAATAAAATATACTAGATATAAAAACATTATTGTGTCATTTATGATTTTAAGAAAATAATCATAAAAATTGTAAAGTATATTATATTTTTTTAAATAATCAAAAGAATTAATAAGAATTAATTTTATAAGGTATTATTATTATAATTATTATTATTATTATTATCTATGACATATTATTATCTTACACGAGTTCAAATACCGTTGTCGTAAACGTTTGAAAACTAAAATATATATATATATATATTTTTTTTTTTGAATTCCGGTCACAATGATTTTACATAATATTGTACGGAAAACACAAATTAAAACGACGTGTTCGAAACCTTTTAATAATATCCGGCACGAAAAATATTTACACCAGAGGTTTCGGGCGTACTGTTATTTGATAGCCACGAGCACAACCATAGAGACCAAAACACACGTACGTGATTTGTTTTAAACGCCGAACGGTTTCCAGTCATCAACAGGACACTGTCGAGCGTACATCGTTTTGGTGTGTCCGTTACGGAAATCTTCTCGATTTGAACGGAACAAACAGAGAAAATGGCCGGACAAACGTGCAGGAGAAATCTGCGGATCATGGCGAAAACGAGTCTGACCGTGGCGAAGGAAGTGGCGGAGGCACGGGTAGATCCGACGACCGCGACCACGAGCGCCGGACCGGTGGTGGCCTCCGGGTCGACGTGGACGCGTGCGGACGACGCGGCCGCCACAGGTTTGTGCAAACGATCGAGAGACGTGAATTTTTTTAGGGGGGGTCGCGTACCTAATAAAGATTGAATTTATGGGTCGCCATAGCAAAAAGGTTGGGAAACGCTGCTTTATCGTGTACACGGCTTAACCGATAAAAGACAACAAAAAAACCCCTCACGTACGCTAAAACGATAATATATTAAGATGTCCTGACGTCATGCTAATATTATTTGTAAGAACGCAAGCGGTTTTTATCTTCTTTTCTCGTACGCAGCGTACGTCGGCGAAAACGACGAGCCGCGTCGGCGTCGCCTTGCCCCGAAGACGAGCGTCGCGGTGCGCTGCAGGGCCCGGTCCCGGCCGGTCGGCGACAGGTTACGGTCCCGCCGCCCCATCGCTCGGCGACCGTCGCGACAGTCGGCCAATTCGCCGCGCGACACGCACTGGTTCGCGGTGCCTCCCGACGTGTCCGCGGGCCCGTGGCCGCAGTGGCCAGTCCGCGGTGGACGGACCACGGCGGCGACGGGACGGCGGCGTCGAAGGCGGCGGCGGCGGCGGCGGCGGCCGAGTACCGACGACGGCGGTTCGTGGTGTACGCGCGCCGCCGGGAAATCGGTGAGCGGCGGACGACCGACGACCGCCGGATAAGCACAGCTGGCGGGTGGCGTTTTTTGTGCCACGGCGAAACGCGCAGGCCGTTCGTCTCGCTGCGCGTCGACGGGCTCCAGTCCGGATTCTGGTACCAAGTGCGCGTGAACAACCGACGTTTAAAAACGCCTTCTGGCCCGTTGTCGGGTTAGAAAGAAAGACATTTGTTGTCAGGGCTCAAGTGTTGGTCAATCCGAAATCCGAAATTTATATCACGTCCTATGTGATGTAAAACGATTATTTTCAAAAACGGTGCCAGGGTTTAGTAACCGATTAGTAACCCCATTCGTATAACTATAAATTTAGAATTCGTAAGGTTACTGATCGGTTACTAAACCCTGAGGTATAGTTCGTATAACCTAACCCTGAGATTTAGTAACCGATCAGTAACCTTACGAATTCTAAATTTATAGTTATACGAATGGTTACTAATCGGTTACTAAACCCTGGCACCGTTTTTGAAAATAATCGTTTTACATCACATAGGACGTGATATAAATTTCGGATTTCACTTTTCTATGTGTAATTTTTTTTTTTTTATATATACTTATTGGTACCTATTGTTGAACTAAACGAATTTTTGTACTTCCAGTGTTACGTCCATCGGACAATAAATAAATCATTTACAATTTAACCGATTGACTCGACTACAGTTTATACTCTATAGCACGACTTAAGGGGAAGGGTAAGTTTATTGAACGTCCATTTATTGTACGTCTTAATTAACTAAGACGTCGATAAACAAAAACACAGTAGAAGCCGTTTATGATGACGTTCAAGCGACCAAAGAAAATAGGTCATAATAAATTGGCATTATAAGTAAAATAACTAAAAAAAAAATTACAAAAATTCAATACATATTAATATTATAACATATTTATATAACAAATTTTATTTAAAAAAGTAAAGATAAAAACACTTAATTATGTACATATTATGTATTTGAATTAATTAGTTCAGTTATTATTTTAAAAAATCTGTTATTTTAGACTGAACTTTGTTTGTTTAAAAGTCAAGCTTTATTTTTTTTCTGGTTCTTCAAAATGTATCATTGGACTTACGTTATTCAGAACCATAGAATTTGTTAACATTTTCGCTGCATTGAACACTACATTAATAGATAAATCTTCATCAGGAGTATCTCGGATGTGTCTCAAAACAAATGGCAACAAATTCACTCCATACCTCTGTAGCTCATTTACCATTTTAAAGTCAGAACCATATCCCATTCGTTCGTGATTTAGATTCCCAGAAAAATGGTAAAATTAATTTTACACAGTATGTCACTGAAAAGATTTCCAGCCTCCTGCTTTCAAAAAACGTATTTGAAAATTATTGTTCTTGGATATTGTATTTTCCCAACTTTTTTACATCGTTTATATCATTAAAAAATACTGTATGTCCTTATAACGAATACATGCAATAAAATCATAATATAATCAAATTTTAACTTTAAAATGTGTATCAAAAAATTTACTAGATTATCAAATCATTATGAACCTTTGGGTACAGATATAAAACATGTTTAAAAACTTCTGGTAAAAAAATGTCTTCTTTGTCAAACAAAGAAATTTAAAACAGTTACATAGTTATACAAAATATTATACAATTCTACATAACTCTATTGAGCCGTGCACGGTGTTCGAATTACGCCACATAAGGTACACGTGTAAAGCTTATACTTAATAGGTTCAGAGCCGTATTTCTTAATTTCTTCGGACCACTTTGTCCAGTTAGTTTTTTATTTCTTAAAGTGACTTCTGACTCGTACGTATATTATTAACTTCAAAACGTTTCATCTCTATCTCCTCACCCTGAGTGATTCGCCCGTTATAATATTATGCAGGTTTATCCAATGACACTTTCCCGACAACGAGTATTTGACTCGGCACGAAGTCGGTACGATAGAAACTCTACATAAAACTGTATAATAATAATAATAGTAATGATATAACTGCGGGACGGCGGACGTCCAGAGCAGGGATGGTAAATCCGGTAATCGTAGAAGTGCGGGTCTCGGTCGTTCGCTCGAACTCTTCGTGTCACGCAAATGCAAACGTTTCTCCTTGATATAATCCACGTGCTGACAAATTAAACACGTTTCGAACATGTGTTCAGCCGGATAACGTCATACTCTCGTGTACATTACAAGTGTGTGTGTGTGTGTGTGTGTGTGTGTGTGTGTGTGTGTGTGTGTGTGTGTGTGTGTGTGTGTGTGTGAGTGAGTGTGTGTGTGTGCGTGCGGTATCAATTTGCGTCTATGTGTATGGGTGTGAACGTTTGTGCCTATGTGTGTGTTACAGCTGCTGTTTTTCATAGTCCCACAGAAGACTAACTGTTAAGTTCCAGCAAGAAAAGCGTACAAAACTACGGATTCAGACGTGAAAGTTCGCCTGCGGGTACGTCGTTTGCAATCTCGTCGAAATCGCGAGCCGTATTCGAATCACGAGCTAGAAAAATGATCATTACTGATCGATGACTGAATCGTATGCGCGATCACTCCGTGAACAACCTTGTGTGCTGAACCTCGAATAAATGACCAGATTTCGCCGGGTAGGGCGTATCGGCATAAATCGGCGGCCAACTGTTTATAGTTTGATCGCGTCTTGGTAGATAATACATTCATATCATGAGTATTATTCGAAATATATGTTATTTTGGCGATGAAATATAATAGTTATACACATTATTGATCTATATATACATATATTTATATTCCACTACTAAACGTTTTTAAATAATAATAAGCAGTGACCAGCGGATACGCAACGTAGATTTTTTTAAATTTTGTTGAATTTTTATAGAAGTATTTTTTTCATACATTGAATTTTTTTAATTTGAAAAATACGTAAACAAATTATGTTATTTAGTGTCATACACTAATTGTGATTGGTGGTTGTGAACACAACTAGACTAAAGTTGTCTCAAATTATGTACATTTCAATGCATTCGTTCAATAGTTAACAACGAATCAAACACGAATATAATTTAACCAATTTTTTTTTTAGATCTTGTATTTTTATCATTCGGGAGTTTTGATTTTTTTTTACGTCTAACTCAGCTCTTATTTTGAAGGAAATATCTTCCTTCCCATATGCATTTCCATATGATTTTTGAATAACATTGTTGTTTTCATATAATTCACGAACATTAGCTACTCTCACGATAACTCATTATTATTTAAGTGAATTAAGATTGCTCATTTACGTCAAATCACATTAAAATAAATAATAAAATTACCTTTATATTTGATTTTTGATCAAAGTCTCATCACCTATCAAATATCTCAGTCGTTTACCATTACACTGCTACAAATATTGAAAAATAGACATTAGAAATAACAAAGACAACAAGATAGATATTTTCATTAGGTAATAATAACTTACGTTTGGTTTTTTAAAAATCAAGTGATAATGATAATGATAATAATAATAATAATAACAATAATAATAATAATAATAATAAACAATGCATATAAAGCATAAATATAAAATACATCAATAGTCAAGTTTAATAAGTTTAATTTTACAACGCCCAGTCAAAAATGAGTGTGGAACCAAATAGTTAAAGACTATGGTTCAACATAACATACTAAGAGCATAAAAATCTAGTGTGATTCAGACGTTATGACGGTATAAGAACATTTAAGAATTTCATTTGGACACAACTAGTTTCAATTAGATATAGCAAAATGAAAAAAGTTCGTTCATAGTTTGGTATTGATCCACCGGGATAAACATCTCCGGATCGTAGGGTATTTTCAATTTCAAAGTCAAACGTAATACGGTTAATATTTCGTTTACAAAACAATCGGTTAAAGTGTTCAACCTTGGAGTATCTCGCGGTTTCCTCAAAATCGGTCGACAGATCTACTTTGACCACAACAACGTATCACGGCCATCAGACCATTTATTTTTATAGATATTATTTTTTTTTTGTTTTTCTCGTTGTCTTCTTTCGATAATCTTTACGACCGAGCGCTTGATCCCCAGTTTAATGCACATAGATTTTTTGAGTTTTTTTTTTCAAAACGTCTGAAAATCGTTTTCCGAATGAAATCGAATGAAAAAAAAAACACGAACTGGCCATCGTCACTGAAAAATGAATATCGTAGCTCGGCATCAATGAATCTCGTAAACCATCGACGTGGACGGACGATTGAAATGGGCCGTACCGTTTCTGGTCGTGGTTAGTCGGGTTACGAGTCGTATTATACGAAGTCAAGCCCACACGTGTGACGGACGTGCGTTATGTAAAACGTCGTTTACATCTCTGATATATTTTCATATCTGATGATCAGTGGACGAAAAACGATGTTAAGTTATAGAAACTATATTTTGTTAGAAGTTTTACAAAAACCAAAAATAATGTGACTATCATTTTTTATTAACGTTTTATACTATGAGCTCATAATAAAAAAATAAAGTTGAAAGCTCACCAATATTGTATTATATACAAAATAAAAAACATTAAAAATCGCGTACAATATAATATTATATTGGCTATACATCTTTTAGTTGATCATTTTCCTTGAATTTTTCGTAACCGAAAATAGTGTTTTGAGAATTTTATTTTTTTTCTTATCGCCACATACGACTGATCAATAGATTCGCCATAGTGTGTGTTAATAATATAAAGAATATCTTTCAGAATATAAGATTTTTTTGTAGATTGATGATTCAATGAGTTTTTAAAGAACAATCGACTCTTAACTTCTATGGACCTCTTCTGACCTCTTTTTATCGAGACACGTGTTCTTGGTGTAATCAAGACGATAATTGTAACTAACCGTACAAAAACAGCTGTAAAGAGAAAAAAAACCGATTAAAATACCTTTTATAAAAGCACAATATTATCAAATGTTATTTCACGTTATGTTTATACGAGTACCTATAAACCATTCGCACGTGCTATAATTAAGAGAGCCGCGCCTTTACATCCTATATTACTCTATGCATGGGCCTTGGAAAATGTTTTATCTTGACTTATGAACGTTCATTTCCTGGCTACTGAAAGACTGACAATAAAACGGGTAAAAAAGGCAAAAAAAAAGTCCATTAAACGCATTACGCCCGTTTATGCGGTCTCCGCGTACAGTCATAATAGTAATAATAATAATAATAATAATAATAATAATAATAGTAATATCTCGTTATTTATCGTGCTGGATCAAATAAATTGTAAACTGCATTATAATAGCTGGCCTACTTGCCCGGCTCCTCTGTTTCTCCATGAAATCACTGTGGTGCCACGTAATCAATATTACACACACATACACACACACACACACACGCACATACACACACACACCCACACACACACACACACACACGCACACACACACACACACACACACACACACACACACACACACACAGACTTGGTCTAACGACTTCCAAGGACTCTCTGTACCACCACGCCTTCAAAACAACCCTAATGTCTAAGTGTTATTATGTTTTACTAAGTTTCCATCCCCTTTTCAAATTGATGTGCCAAGAAAAATAACGCCAGTCCATTGTTACGTTCATAAATACAATGTGTGTGCGAATTCCCCGGACGCATTTTGAGAATACACACGCTCGTCGCACGTCTGAACACACGACGCGGTTCCTTTGAAAAACTCTTATTTTCGAATCCCATCGATATATGTGTATATTAGGCTCTCAGTAACGATTTTCACCGCGGACTTTACCACTTCTTCGTTAAAATTAAATTATCTAAGCACGTTATTTACGAGCGATGCATAATATTATACCATTCCCTCAAGCAATGTATTTTTTTTCCTCAAACCGTCTTTGAACTTCTTCGTCACATTTTACAGCGTACACTTACGTATTAACGTACCTACTGGGGCTCGATTTTCTTTTATACACTCTCACACTCACACAAACACGTGCGCGCACATGTCCGTGCATTTAACCGAGTTAACGACGCCATCGAAATTCTATGATCAAAGAAAAAACTTAACCGTGGAAATCTAGTTCATTTATAGTCATTCATCAATATAAGTTCAACTTGATTTTACCATGATGTGAGCGCTCTCCGAACACGTACGTGCGCATTTGTGACTTATGATCCACACGATAGATGAAGGAACACATTGCAATTTATAGTGGTGTTGCACTATATTCGTTATTCACTTTATTTCACTTACATACGTCGTTCGAAAAAGAGCAACAAGTGCGTACATCAAACAAATTACATTTGTATTTAATAACTTTAGTGACAAGTGTAGCCAGTGATTTCTAAAATCAAGTCATTACTTCAACTGTTAATGTCTCTTTTGATGAAACGATCGAAGTCATTTAAAGGCGTATTATAGTCATCATATAGGCGATAATTTCTGAATTTCCTGTAACGTATATAAAAAGAAGTTTATCGAAATACATCAGTAAAATGTGCGTGTGCATGTGTTATTGATTTATGGTATTTAAAAAAAACTAGTGAGAGAAACATTCTTCGTTTTATTTCATTTGTGATTTATTTATGAATTTTTTCTTTTTATTCAATTATGGTTCAATTTGTCAGAATACGTTTCGTAAAAAGTTACAAATTACTACAATAAAGAAACATAAACAAATGTTAAAAAAAAATAATATCACACTTTAAGAACATTTTTAAAATCGCACATCGTCACAAAGGTACACAGTAAAATCAATAACTAACCGGAATCAAACAAAATTGTGCCACGCAAATGCAATGACTGCAGCGTTATAATCAACGATTTTCAATAAACGTTGTTTGTCAAATTATTATTATTATTATTTTATATATATATAAATATATTTATTTATTTTTTTTTTTTTTTTTTTTTGACGACATCGTTTGTATTTTAATAAAATACGAGAAGAGGGCGTGTATTTTAAGTAAAATTAAAAAAACCTCCTTGGAAAAAATTTCAATATTAGTTATTACCACTCTAAACCTGGTGATGAGAGGTCTATAGAAGAGGTGTAATATTTTTCTTAGTTTTTTTTTTTTCATTCACTTTACCGACCAAGTTTTTAGAACAACCAAAGTTTTTGGATTACTACCTCGTGAAACGTCACAGACCCTAAGATGATTTATTGTTTTACTACTTTCAATTATTTTCTTGCCGACCATGTAGGTCCGGGGAGCGTCTAATGACGCGAGAAAATCATGATAGATTTTAAACACCCTGTGGCTTATAGAATTTTATAAACAGCTCTCCAACATTTTTATTTTTTGTATCGTTATTTATCAACTTTTCACAAGTTATATATTTTCATAAATTTAAATTTTCATATACTGTGCAATTTCAGTTCACGTAAAGATAAAATTAATTTAAGAAAAAAAACCAACAAACAAAAAGAAATAAAATAGTTTTATCATTAATGTGAATTCCATTGCAGCAGTCCATAATTTTCAAAAATATGAATATTCATGTTCAATTTTACCCTTATTATTTTTCTGAGAATTTAATGGTTATATGATATATCCAAGCGTGAGTTATTCGTTTTCCTCAACATCTAAATGATTTTCATAAATCCACGTATAGTAAAATCTTTTTCGATGACACCAACTGCATTTCAAATACATTTTTGAAATTGATTATCACAAAATTGATTATTGTACATCATATAAAATATATTTTTGTGAACAAAAAAAAAAAAAAAAAACAATTACATGAATGAAGTTACTTAAAGTCAGTCCGTTATTGTATTCATATTCAATATTTTTTTCTTGACATTTCCACTGCGTATTCCGAGGTATCTTACCACAGTTAAATCATTTTTTTTTTTTTTTTTTTTTTTTTTTATCATAAATATTTCACTGTCCGAAACAGGTACACTTCTAACCCGATTAGTGATTATTGAGAAGAAAAAAATGTCGAAGGCAAACAATTAGTTTGTCTTTTGTTCGCTTTTCCATCACAGATATTTTAACCAATCTGCTTCAACGTGGTGGCATATAGAAAAAAAATATATGATTATTTTTACTTAACGTTGATTCGGATGTAGATTGGGTGGTAGCGAAAAGCGAGGAAAATAAGTAAATTAATAATAATAATAATAATAATTCAACGTGTTTTCGGGGTGAATATATAACTATGGTTTTGAAGTATCGAAGTTGAAGGCCCTACACTAATTTATACCTTTAAAAGAACGGCGGCAGTGGCAGTGGTTCATTCAGATCACGTCTACAAGTCATTAATAAACAAATCAGATTTTTTAGAGCATTTCGTGTACATATTATATTATATATCTGCAACATGTCACTTTATAATTAATGACAAACTTCACGCACAGATTGCACGACTAAAAATTTCCACGTACATCTTATTGTAATAATAGTAATTGTTTGACCCTTGGAACTTTTCAATTTATTATAAATATTGTTTTGTTTTGTTTCTCGTGGTGAGGATCGTTTTTCTCAAAGGCAGATTTTCTCTCAGACTGTTCTGTATGTTAAACTATGTAGATTTCAAAGAAAATTAAATGAGAGCACCCATTAAATCCAAGACTTTTAATTCAGTCCGTTTTCATTTTATTAATAAGTATCATAATTATTATTATTATATAATTTTTTTTTTTTTTTTTACACTCCCTTTTATACTGGTGCCTATTTTTCCGCGATATCGCTACTTGAGATTCTTGACGAATATTATGACCGTAATAAAATGAATAATGTTAAAACAACATTTTTTTTCTTCTGTTTTTGTTTGCGACCTTCTCGTCACATTTCGTATTTCAAGTTTCCATCTCATTTCATCCACAAGCGCAGAAGTTATAAAACGAACGACTTCCCTTTCACGCCTGCTCCCCTGCTCCGTCTTTAGGCGTAACTAATTATTACAACAATGACTTAAAATCGCTGCGAAATATTATCGTTAGCGTTTAAAATATTTTACCCTCGGCGTGAATTTACTGCATCACGACAGAGCACAGAAACGCGGAAACATAACGTTCACAACAAAATGTAATTAATGGAATTATGATTATCACTAGGGTCGATATAAGATGGCTGGTGATCTGTCGGTTACTACTTACTACATATGTTCGCATTTATTTAGTTTTGTTTTTTGGATAATTTTACTGGTTGGGTCGTTTGAGGAAATATAGCTGTCCATAGCTGCTGACTACAACAGAGCAATGCACAACTTACTGTGATGTGATTGAAAAATATTCACAAAAAGAATACTCGAGACATATTAAATATTAACAAAATAAAAAATACAGATCACATTTTTTCAAAAAAGTCGATTAAAAAAAAAAAAAAAATGTTATCTTCGCTTTGTTTTTTGTAACTGTTGTGGACGCTTTAAAGTGTCCGCGAACAATTAGAAGAAAAAATAACAAGAACTTTTATGCCCGGCGATTATTCTATTTATTAGTTTTGAAACACAAGAAAAACTGAAAGAGAAACAAATGTTAATATTATCAACTACAAAATATAAATGCTTCGATTAATAAATACTTCGCACAAATGCTCTGTAACAATGCAAACAAGTGAGTGACTGGTCTCTTCTACTGTGTGTAGGCCTACCACCGAGCCGGAAGTCCAATCCCTTAGTCGGTGATAGTCGTAGACTCGCCGTCGACCAACACACAATTCCTGATTGTTAATATAATATCATACTGATATTATATCATAACGAAATAATATTGAGGCGTTCATAACATTACAAACATTTGTTTTTTTTTTTTTTTTTTTTTTTTTTTTTTATACGATTTAATTCTAAATTCTAAGACGCAAGAGTAGTAATTAATCATCATTAAAGTAATTATTTATGTTAATATGATATTATTTGTCTAGAATTAATCTTGTGTATGACTTAAAATGTTATCAAATTAAGAACTCAACGTTTGAGGTTTCGTACGCGAGTTATACGTTTATTACATTATTATATATGAGAGTATTATCAATGTTTCCCTTTCTTTGAGTCTACAATGTAGCATTAAAAATGTTCTCAAAACGAATGAACACCAAATACCATAGGTTTTTAAAAATATTTTCGTAAAAAAACCGATGTAACTAAGTATCATTTGTTAAAATAGCGATACAATTACCTAACAATACATTCTCTGCCTACAAAAGGTTTTTATTCGACGAAAAACTTCACATTAATAATTTCTTATGAATATGCGATTAAGTATACAAATTAAAACAGTTTATTTATTTATCATTTTTGAAAATTTAATAAGTAACATAATGATGTATTTTTAAATTAAAATTGTTTATTATTTTAAATTTGTTTATCGTCGATTTATATGTATATCAAAATAAAAAAAAATGTTCGTCAGTTTTTAAACATAGATATCTCAATACAGTGTCAAAACAAATTGTACAATATTATAACTTCAATTATAATTTTGCTTTAAATATATTTCAAATATAAAACCACAGTGTACGTTTTAGCCGGTATAACTATAACGGTATAAAACATAGGTTACATAACTAAAGTTATGTATTGTCCATACGTCACATAACCTAATAAACCTAAATAGTGATGATAAATAACTACATCATATTGAACCACTATCCTATTTACAAGTGTCTTCTCACGATAAAATATCGCAAATAAATCATTTTAAAAATTAAAAAAAAAAAAAACACAAGGGATAATCATTTTCTTTCGCCGTCTATCGATTTAACGTGTATCGCCGATAGTGGCGAAAATTCATTTCGTTGAAACCTTATCAACGGTCACACGCCTAAAATTCAAATTAAACCCCCACAGTGCACGTGCACTATATATCTATATATATATCTATATATATATCTATATTTATATATCTATATATATCTATATATATTTCTATATTTATATATATATATATATATATATATATATATATATATATATATATATATATATATATATATATATAATGCATAGTGACCTATGATATTCTGTCGTGACGTAATTAATAGCATTAAACCTGGCAATGATTCAAATTCGGAGGAATTATTTATTGCACGGTGCGCTATCACATTAACACGCGGGTTGGCCATATTTTAATCACTGCAGTGGATACTACGCGCCGAATTCCTGTCTCGCGTACCGGAAATTATTGCCACGGACATAACGCATTGTTGTTTATTATTGTTGTGATTATTATTACTATTATTGTAATAGTTATTGTTGCCATGACTGCTGATCCAACGTGAAGTGCTCACATAAATTGTGTTTTTTTTTTCTCTGGTTTCATAGCTTGACCCTAGTGACAAACGCATAATTTCGTATTTTACCGTTAAGTATGTTTTTTTTTTTTCTTTACTTGACACCAAATTGTCACTAGTTCATTATCACGACAGAGCACACTCCGAATTCAGAACCATTGATAAAATTATATATGTGTATTATCATTATTTGGGATCTATTTCACCCGTGACGACGACACGATACGACAAGAATCGGACTTAAACACAGTGTTGAGGTTCAGGAAAAAATTTATCGTAGGCTTTGGTCGTTATTTTTTTTTCTTGTACGAAAACAGAATAGGGTCATTTTTAAATATTTTTTAGCCAACGAAATAGTACGGGTATTATAATGCATACATAATATTATTATTTTTACCTGGGTCACATTTGACCGACATAAATTCATCCAAGAGTATGTCAACTGCTTCGTATAAATACTACCAAAGATTTTATTGTTTTATCATTTTGTCAGTTGTTTAGTTTATTGAAGATGTTTAAAATCAAATTACACCATGTCGTAATGTCACATACTCATCGCAATGGAACTGCAGAGTTTATTTGAAAGTACTTATATTTTTGTGATAAAAACTCTATTTTTATAAAGTTCAATGCCCATTGAAATTCAGTTATTAGTAAATGCCTCGAAAACCCCCACAAAATTTAATTTATCACGGGTATTTTTCCCTACGTGATTCGTGGTCAGATAGCAAAAAAAAAAAAAAAAAAATTGTCGAACGTCGAGTGCCTCGCGGCTGTACGACGAGACTTTTTCCGTCTCCAACGCCGAAAAAGACCGAGTTCGTTTTACCGGGCCGTGGCACGTGAAAAGACGAAAGGGATGAATTTTCGAATAACGAACGAATAATCAAAACGTTTTTTAATTCAATTTGCATATATTTTGGACGGCGTCCAAAACGTTATTACGTCCGGGTCAGACAAAAAGAAAAAAAAACACTGCCAAAAGTTTGACCGTGTTTACCGATTGGTGACCGTGAATCGTGACCGTCGTCTCCTGGCAGTATAGTTGGCCACGTTACCGTGCAGCAATATTTTGTCATCTCGCGCTCATCCTTTTTCGCACCCCGGCTTCGGTTACTGCCACGAACATGCCATAACCTTCGTTTATCGACATTTGTCGATGTACGCTAATTTATTGAACAAACATTTTTGCTACGAAATAATATAATTTGATTTTCGTTGGTTTTTGTATGATAATAAGGACGAAGGAGTCTCGATAATATTGTTTAATACTATTTTAGATTTTATGTGAAGTGGAGGATCTCTTGGTTTTACAAAGATGTTTATTTTATTTTTTTTTTTTTCTCGAGACACTTTTTGGTATACTCGACTATCTCCAAAAGTTTCATCTAGCTACTCTGTAGATCGGAAATCGAATGTAGATGGTATTTTCAGAGTACACCTACTGAGCTATCCTCTGCGTATTTCTTCCAGACGTTAGGAAAAACGGTCGAAAGACTTAGTAAAACGATAAAATTAGTCGTAAACGTCACATTCACTAAATCGATTTCAGTTTTTTAGCCATCACTCGGCAAGTAATGTTGCTTGAAATTTTCACCATATATAAATTATATATTCATACATATGTCACCGAAGTTCAAAACAAATTCTGACAACTTTTGGGCTGAAAATACAACTTTGAAATGACCTTATTTTTAAGTTTATCTATAATAAAATTGTGTATATTTTACAAAAATGTTTGAAAATGTAATATGACCATACCCATACACTTAACTAAGGATCCTAAAAAAAATTAAAAAATTGTTAGCCCGGATTTTTGTACGACGTTTACTTAAATTATCATACAATTTTTACACAATGGACTCATTTCGTTATGTTTATTTGTAATTAAATAGTTAATATTTGAAATAATTACACAATTTTTACGGAACTGGCTGTTTTTATGTCGATTTCAAACTTAAAATATTTACAAAAGAATATTGATCTATCAAATCATTATGAAACATTTTGATAAAAATAAAACAACATATTTTAAATCGTTTTTTAAAAAAAAATCGCTCATTTATGAAGAACAACATTTTTAGCAAAGTTGATAAAATGATTATACCGACTATTTAACTAAAACGGTTAAATGTATTATCAGTATATTTTATACAGATGTTTGCTAAGAAACGTTTAGCTAAAAAAAAGATCTACCAATACACCCATCCCTATTAATTTGTTCGAGAAAAAATGAATATCTTGTGAGGCAAGGTAAACGTACTTTTTTTAATTTAAAACAAGGTAAGATAATACAGTTAACTATGTATGATAATTAATTAATTGTTCAATTTATAATTTAAATAAATATTTTTCATTTTAAGTTTCAACATTGAATTATATACGGTTAAACACTGGCATTTAAATTTTCTTATTAAGTGGCCTTAACTTATTCGCATTTATATTGAGGATATTTAATATTATTCGTGCCTACGGTTTTTCATTCATAATTATATTCCTATTTTATTATTATTTTTTTTTTTTTTTTTTTTTTTAATTTTTAAGATGAGTGTAATTTAATGATTTATAAGTAATTCGAAATAAATTCGAAGTCTTCAATTATTTAGTACAGCGACACTCATAAAATGACCAACTACCTATAATTAGTTTCAAGGATACATTTTGGTATACTGCTCGAATAAATTTAATTAACAAATAATAGATAAACGTACACCATATTGAAAAAAGTCAATAATGATTTTTAATATTTGTATATAATCTAATAAATTAAAAATAAAACTACTTCGTGGTCGATTATAACGTCATTGAAAAAAATATTAAAATCAAAATATTACATATCACTCAATCATGTATATTCAAACACTACTTATTATCAATCGATTCCATATGATCATTTTAATATTTTAATGATGTTATTGTTAAATAATTATCATAGTATTTTTGCTTAATAAATTCAATTGGAAAAAAGACATTTTTGTATTATAATTGCTAATTGTGAATTAGTAGTTTTAATGACACAAAATACAAACATTTAAATGTTTTATCGTATTTCAAAAACAATATTATATAATTATCAGTATTATACAATTATTTATGAAATTAAATTATATTTCACGAAAGAATAATGAGTGTATACCTAGTAGTAGAAGTTCACAGTAGTTCACTAGTAATAAAAGTTCACAATTTTACTACATATTTGATTCTTTTATCTTTTAAATATCTAAAGACGCCCGAAAATTATATTTATAATAAAGTTTTTTAAATAAATTAAAATAACGCAATAAAGAATTGAGAACACGAGCAATGAATTATGAATATTTTCATGTTGTGTAGTGACTGGAATCTGAACATTCAAATTTAACAATTTTTTTAAATCATTTTTCTTTCTTTTTTTCTTCGCCATACCCTCCAATGTTATCCACTAATAGCCGTTCGGTACTCTTTATCCCGCTCTTTCAGTAGCCACTTCTGCTGTATCCTTTCTTAATGTGTGGTTCTTATCAATACACTTGTAATACATTATATAACTTTTTGCTAAACACCAGGAAATTTATAAATTTTGCGACTATTTTTTTTTCAACTTTCAGCACTACAGCTAATCCATTGTCAGCAAATTGCATTTACTTAATTCGATTTCATTGTCTAAATTATATCCCCGTAAATCTTCAAATGACTGGCTGCCAAACATATAAGTAGTGCACATAGTTCTTAATTTTTTTCAAAAGCTTTTATGACCAAATACTACAACACTCATAAACTACTAAAACATAAAGTTGATCGCCTTTCAGTGGACCGCGTTAATTTAATAACTTTGGTCAAAAGTATCTACGACTTTTAATTAAAATATTATCCGAATTATCTGTTTTAATGGTAACTATCGTGTAGACATTTATTTATTTAATATTCAATGGTTTTCAGTTCATTTCATCAATTAAAATATATTTAGTAAGTGACATTGTTCATGTATACAATTGACTATCGGTGCAAACATTGAATGCATATTATAATGTGAATTAACAAAAAATAAATGAAGCACTGAATTATATATATATATATATATATATATATATATATATATATATATATATCGACCATTGGACAAATTTGTATGACAAACTATATAATAAACACACATCGCACGCAGTCGAAACACGTCTAATGACCCGACGCCACCATAATTACACGGTCAATTAATTCGGAATCAAACACGTTCAAGGGCGGGTTTCCACGTTATTAACGCAATGCGTTCGAAGACAGGCCGTGTAAACTGCGGGTCATTCAAATTTAACGAGGTCGATCGGTCGGCCCTTCCCATCTCGACCGACGTCAATTACGTGTAAATTCATTTGACGCCGTGAATGTGATTGATAACGCTGATAACCCCCGATCGTGTACTCTTAAATATACGTACGCGTGCGTCCGTTTAATCTAATCGATACCGCCTGGTTAAATCCCATTAAATCGCTCAAACGTATAAAAACCATCGCGTACTTATTGGGAAGGGGAAAAAAACTAGACTTCTGCGATTTATTTGATCAAGTTTAGTGCCTTCGTTTTTCAAAATCTTTCTATGATTGATCGCGTTGGAAAACGTTTGACGGCTGAATGAACGAGATCGGTGGCAGGACGAGTTGTACCACTCCGCCGGCCTACTCATCGCCGCCCGCTGCGCGGTTTCGCAGCAGATATTGTTATAAATTCGACGACGTGATTTACGTTAAATGGCCGAAAGTGTTGCGAAATAATAGAGTGCCGCTCAACAATGTGTATGTCTGCAAACGGAGAGCTCACGACAGCGCGTACGCGTGTATTTTGAATGATTTTTATGCATATCCGTGCAAATGCAAACTTTCATCGTCGATTATCCGATAATACAACATCGTTATGATTTTATGATTATTTAGCACCACGGATTATAAAGTCGCTTCCTATGTTTTTTATTCCATACCAATCAACGAAAACATGGAATAAAAATATATTTAAATGTTCACGTATACTGACAAAAACCGGATTAGATGATACTTTTTCGAAACAAAGTCTATATATATATTTTTTTTTTGCCGCCCCAAGAGATTACGCGTGAAATATATCCACGTAAATTATCCCGTCCCTTCATCCCTCCCCGCCGGTCATGCGCATTTAGTCGAGAATTCACAGTGACCGCTTTTGCATTTAAATCGTTTTTTATGATTGGAAACATATACCAAGAATGCGAGCTCAGACGACGACGTCGTCGCAATAACGGAGGAAAATAAACCGTTTTGTTTTGTGAGCTATAAAACGCGCGTAGATCGTAACGCAAATAACGTTTTCTTTTACACAAACGAATGAAAATGTGTACTCAAATAATATAGTACATTATAATGTAGCATGAAGATAAAATATTTACATTTCACATATATTTTCGGTACTGTTGAATAAAAAAATACTATTTACCAGCTTCAAATATTTGTTTATTATTATTATTACTATTTTCATGTCAAAGAACGTTGATGAAAGGAACTACTGCAGTAACCTGTAAAAAATATTTAAATACATAAAAAAAATAAAAATAAAAGTAAAAGTATTAAGAATAACAAACGTTATTTTGATTGAGTATAAAATATATTTTATTCATCTGTACACGTTACCGTGGATAAAAAAATACGCCACCAATGCCAAAACAGGCGGAGGAAATAAAAAAATGTTTGAAATACTCTTAAAAACCGTTTGCAGATAATCTGCAGATTATGCTGACGAAAAACCTCAATGGAAAGCAAATATTACAACTCTGGTTTTTAGCGAAGAATAAACCATCGTTGGTTCGATTTAAACTTGAAGGTTTGTGCATCGCGTGTACAACAAACGTGAAAATTAACGAAAGTATTATTATTATTGTTGTTATTACAGTTTGCGCGTTAAACGATTTTCTTAGCGATTCGCAAAGCCCACGATGGACGTCCGTGACGTTTCGACCCCGTCGCGAACTGGTGTCTGATGTTCTTTCGCATCACGTTGTGTTGCTTTATGCGCCGGACACCCTCCCAAACGCTGTCAGCATCTACGACACAACGTATATTTTCGTCTCACGTCCCGACTGTTTTTGCGGCGCTAATCTTCTGCGATAAAAAGGTTTTTGTTATTAAAACACGTTGGTCTACAGACGCGTGAGTGAATGTACGTAAATTATAATCAAAAAAGAGCGCCGCAACAACGGTAAAACGACGCGAGTTCACCGCAGGCGTTATCTCAGCCCGTCGCCCGTGCCTTTTGTAGCGTCATGTCTAACCACTCGATCAGAAGTGAACCCGAACATCGTCTGTAGAAATAAATCGGTTACAAAAATATAATTGAAAAAAAAAAAATTTCGTTCGAATTAAAATTCACATTTTATAAAAATTTACCCGCTATGACGTTTCACACGAACACTTACCAAACGCGACAAATTCGGACACGTTAAATCTAACGCGGTGTCGGACATGTACGCGTGTTTTCACGTTGTCTTCGTCATCGCCAACGATGACGTTTTCGAGCGTCTGAACTAGGCGCACCAGAAGTTAGTCTATACTTTGATCGGAGGTGGAAGAGGATCTTTGGACACCGGCGACTCAGGCTCTTTCAGTGCGACTTCGGCTGCGAAGCGAAATGAAACGGGTGGGTCGGCCTCAGAAACGTGTTGATCCGAGGTATGATCGGTCGGTCGAACGGAGTAGTGGCCGCGATGACGACTAAAATACTTTATATAAGGTTCGCGAAAGAACGTCTGTGTATGTCACGTCGGCTTTTTAACGATATCTTGTGCATCTCGTCCAAGTACGCTGTGTGCGTGCAACTTTCTAAGCCCGTCGTCGACGGTGCGCCGTCGTTTTAATTGAGCCATCGTAATCTTAAAGATACACTAAATGATGAATATTTATAGCACCATGTCCTGCTCTTTCCCCTCGTACGTTCTCTATTTCTATTCTCCCATTCCATCTATCTCTTTTTCGCTGCATTTCTATCTCTTAATCTATCTACATGCTATATTTTGCACTTAGACATACACGCATACACACTCTCAAAAAATTTCGTTTGGTATTTCCGCACTTCGGAGAAAGAGAAAAAGCTAAAATTACACACAGGTACAGAGAGAAAGAGAGAGAGAGAGAGAGAGAGAGAGAGAGAGAGAGAGAGAGAGAGAGGAGAGAGAAACGTCTTAATTAAAATCGTAACAGTGCTATAGGCTAGTTAAGTTTTAAAACCATAAAAATAAAACCTTAGATTTACGACCACCATCTTCTCCGTGGTCTTGTAACTTTTCGTTTGCTTCAACGTTTGGGCACACCGTCCGAAAGTTTCCTCACCGTTTAACGACAATAGCAGCCGTCTGTGACGCGTGATTAAAACTCACGCACACGAGAAGTAAAAAACCGACTGCAAACATAAAAACTAATTACTTTCTCATTGTGCATTTTTCTTTTACCTTTGCCACACACACACACACACACACACACACACACACACACACACACACACACTCAAAATACGGGTAAAAAGTATTATTTCCCTGAGCGAAAAAAAAACAACACGTTCAGGGTATAAGCAAATTACTTCAGAAAATTGAATAGTTTCTATGCTTGTCAGCCAATTATTAGGTACTAAAACTATTTACGCTATTTTTTTTTCATTTTCGTTATCACATCATTCTCTTATAAACTCTGATGAAAAAGTACATTTGTATTGTATTTTTATACATTTTTTCAATAAAAACCAAAGCCGAAAAATTCTCTTTTTACTTATTATATGTACGTAAAAAACAAAAAATAAAAAGAAATAGAACACTTTAACATTGCATCACCAAGCAAGACATGCACTGAACAAAAAACTGGAAATGATCTAAAAAAGTAATACCAAATCACATACCTAACTGAATACGCTGATTTACAAGTGCAGAGTTTCAAATAGTAAAATAAACAAATATTACCGTGGCCAGGTTAGTCAATGACTAATGTATTATAATACGAAAAACGTATTAAATTATTACTAGCGATTTATTATTTCTCGTATAATATAATATTGGTTTAGAAATCGTAGAACGTGTTTCTTTTTTATCGACATTAATTTATTCAGACCATGAACGCTGAAGTAAATTAAATAATATTAAGTAACAACACGAATTCCACAATATTTTACTGACACATATAATTTATAATATATTTATAGTACTCTTGTGGTTGTATCGTTAATAGTTTTATCCAATGGTTTGAGTTTGAATTTCTTGGGAATAATTGACTTAAAATAATTTCAACGGCAAAGTAATAATGCGTTTAATTTACCCGATACATTTAGTTGTACTGTAACTAAAAAATATAAATTTGTGTGTATTCAGACAATAATTTCGTTTATTAATTTTCTAAAGTTTTAATATTGTGTTATTTTTACAACAGTCCTAATGTTTAAGATAGCTTGTATTTAAAAGTCATAACTTGTTTTTGAAATAAAATCATAATTTATATTCACTTCATTTCGTACATGTTTTGTGATTAAATAAATTGAAATATTTAATTTACTAAATCGCAAAAATAATTTGATTAATTTTATTTGATTTCACACTGTAAATAATTTGGATCTTTTTGTATTTCGATTTTGATTTTAAATATTATACGTTTCAAAAAAAATTTCATACATTTTTTTTACATTTTTTTTTTAAAAATAATTGATTAACTACCAAAATATCACAACATTTTACTATTTATACATAAATTGTATTGAAATATGTATTGAATTTTTCAAATAATATTTTGCAGATGAGATATTTTTTTGACTCATTAGAATTTATAAGTATACAATTATATTTATCATAAGTTAAGATTTATAACTATCTGAAAAGTAAAAATTGTGTCAACATATAATATTTAAAAACTTTTTAACCGACTAAGTCATAGAAATAAATTAAATAAGAGTCGGTGTAACATGGTAAAAACCATAATCAGTGTAATTTTTCTTAGTTAAATAATAAGAAAAAATAGGTTAACAGTATGATTTAACGTCGCTGTCCGCGCGTTATAGCTTCAACACTGATATGTACTGAAATTGCCTAAGCAAAACGCCGTCAGATAATTAATTTTTTAACAAACCGCAATTATTTCATTGTATTTTAAATAAACAATAAAATGGTTAAACTTCAAGAATAAAAGGTTGTAATTCATACTAGAGGACATTCTTCACTCTCAAGACCACATAAAGGGGATGAGTGTATTACATTTTATATAAACGATAAATCATCCCATTAGTTAAATGAATCTGATCCATGCTTCAGTATAAGAAATATAAATACAAATATAAAAATGGTATTACCATTTATATATTTAACTGTTTTTAGTTTGATTGTTAGTAGGTTTATTTTTTATCAAATCTGTTGAGAGTTTTCTTGTATGAGAAATGAGAAATATATTTTACACAATTTTCAAAAACGTGCAGTTCTAAGTTTCACAGTTGGATGGAGCAATTTTTCAAAATAAATATTTGAATTTAAAAATTGACACACATATAGTCGTTTCCCTAAAAATCGTATTGTAAATAATAATTGGCGTATTAGCTAATAAAAAAAATCTTGAATTACGATCATTTTTAATTTTTCAGAATTTTTAGTTAGTGTATGAATAAAATCCTGTTATATATTAAAAATGATATTAGAGATGAACGTTAATAATACTAGGTATTTTTAAGGTTCTATTTTTAGCCCAAAAGTCGTACTTTTTTGAAACTTGTGAATTATTTATCAATATGTCATAAATATATGGTGAAAATTTCAAGTTTCTAGCAACATTACTCATTGGAAATATAACTAAGTAACTAAAATGGATTTAGAGAAAGTGTCGTTAATGGAATATTTTTATTATTTATACTCGGTTTTTCGGCAGTTTTTAAAACCTCTAGAAAAGTTTTCGAAAGGAGAAAAAAAAATGACATGTTTGATTTACAATTTTTTGAACGCGATTTCATATATTAATAGACTTGCTATATGAAGCTATTGAACCATTTCAACTACTTAAAAAATTGTTCACATTAAAAATATTTAAAAAAGAATATATTATTATAAATCAACGATTTAATACGAAATAGTAATCGACCTTTCATTTCACTCAGACTCTAAAATACTCTAAAATCTATATAAAAATTGATAGTATTCGTATCATATAGAATAAATATTTAATAGTTTTTTTGTAGTTCAAAATGGGACCATGTTAAAAACTTACTCTGAGATCACGTTATAATTAATAATACATAATATATATTATAAATGTATAATTCCATAAAAACGTATTTTTATCAATGTTTTTAACTTATAATAAGTACCTCAACTAAAAAAAAAATCGCTGTAATAACGTATGAAAAAAAAGTGTATTTTTTACGTACGAATATGATTGAAAATAATATATGGATACGAATGTATGCGAGTACCTATGTATATGTTTTTATCTTTTATTGTTCGAAATATTTACAGTGTATTACCTTGAAAATAACGCGGCAGTTATCGTAAAAGTAAATTCCAAGTATGTAAAATAAAAAGCTATGAACGATAAAATGTATCGTAAATATTATTTTGATTCTACGTAGTCTAACAGCGTCAATTTTCAAGATATGAATTGAAATCAAAATTTTTATATTATTATTATTTTTTTTTTTTTTATTAAAATTATTACCTTTCACGTCGTATAATTCGTTTTCATTAACAAGAATAATATGAGTAAAAAGTAAAAATGGCACCGTCAACCATACGTTTTCGTCCACCTAATATTAGATTTTGATTTTTCTCTTAAATAAATCATTACACTGGACATGACAACGTAACGACGGGGCAAAGTTTTTTAAAAGATTTCTATCCCCTGAATACTTGTTGTTTTCAACTATTCCCGGAGATTTAAAATCCCTTTCCCGCCCTTTCTCGTTTTAACATCCGTCCCCATCGACGACAGCGAACACATTGAACATATATAGACACGAGCACGTTGACACATCTGCACTCGTTCGTTCACGTTGAAATGACTCCTGAGGCTTCGTCCCGTACGTCTCGCACCTGTTCTTTTCTCGCGGAAACGTTTCCAAATCGGTCGCTACGAGGAAATAATAAAATATATGTGAAGATTTTACACTGAGATATTTTCAATTTTTGTGCTTCCGAGGACGTTAATTCGACATATCGCATTGCATATAACATCATCACACATCGCGTTTTCTTTCTAGACGATCGATTCGTTTTGAAATCTATAGAAAATAAGAAAAAAGTTTTGCCTACATTGTTACAAGAGCCACTAATACGAAGCTACAGCCATCGATAGAAGAAAACATTATCTTCTTTCTTTTTTGTCTTCATCCACATTGTTTGTGATCACCCGATGTAGTCAAATTTGTAAAAAAAAAAACAATCGTCGGACTATGAACAGCTTTATTTTCTTTCTCGTCAAGAGATGAAATGTCCCGCGTCACACGTGAATGTTGTCGCTATGACGTAATAATGTTATTCATAAAATGCACACCGATAATATTGGACTTTTAGCTCGGCGTCACCCATAAACTAATATACTAATTAGTGTTCAATCCAACTTACAGTAGTGAAGTTACCATTAATAACTTAAGTATTATCACAAATAATAATAATAGTTATAATATTTAAAAAACTAAAAAACGACTAATTCCATATTATGATGATTTTAAATTCACAAAACACGTGAAAACATAATATCATTTAAGTATTTATAACCAATATTGGTAGTTTGCTACTATTTTAATGATTATTATGCAGCTTGATTTTCATATATGACGCAAGCCGTGTATTGCTGAAGATTCTAAATGTGTACTTGAGAACGGTCTATTAGGATCCGGGCTAAGGGGTATGGATATATCTAGCTAAAATATAACTTATTTACGAGTAAGGCCAGATAACAACAATTTACACCTCGGAGCAGTAATTTTTTTCACTTTTCAAATATAAATGATAATACATAATATACAATAAACAATATTTAGTAAGTATTCATGGTCATCATCAATCATGAATATGAATTGTAATATGCGATAATATTAATGCTTTTACAATGTTTTATACTAGTGTGAAACGAATTTTTTCATTCAATTTATAACTGTATGAAATATAATACATCAAAGGTAATATTACAAAATGTTATGTGCCAAAAAGCAAAAAAAAAAAAAAGTCATTATATTAGGTAATGTAATTCACTATTAATACAAACATGTATTTTAAACTATAAACTATAAACCAGATTCATCATAATTCAAAAATAATTTAGAACCCTAATATTTGTTTTAAGCGTAAACATAAATAGATTAAATATATGTATGTGTAAATATTTGTTAGAAAAATTTTGAAATTCTTTAAGTTATATTATATTTTTGTACCAACGTTCAATATTGGCTTGCATACATTTATATCAGACCATTATATCGTAACTATTTATAAATTACAACGGACAGACTGACGAACATAACAAGAATATAACTTTTAAGTTATCTGACTTAAGTTTATAAATTTTAACCTCGCGTTCGGGGACAAATCGTCATTCATTCTTACACTGTTTGACCCATAAATAATATATAATGGATAGGACATATTGTTTATCAGGCGTTCCAAGATCTTCTGTCTCACTCAGCAAAAAATTTTTCAATCCATGACTTCATATTATTCTTCCATGAAAATTAATACATTTTGTTAATAGTTGAAATATTTATAAGAAAAATGAATAGGTATATCATTTAATAATATATAAATACTATAATGTACATAATATTAACATAAATATGGACGACTCATTATGTAATTTCAAAAAGTACGTCCTGTATTGCAGTTAAAAAACTGTTTTCTTTTTCATTCAGAAAAAATAACTCTGTAGCTGATTATGAATTACTTCAAGTTTTTAATATACCTTTGTAGATACTTAATATTTTTCTGCATATGTCATTTAACCAACATTTTATCTGTATATTACAACAAATGTAATTAGTAAAAATTGTAAATTACTTACCTATTTTGAGAAAAAGTGTCTTAACTATAGTTTTAATTTTTGAAGAAATTTTGTAGATTTTCCATCAACATGTTCTTCATTAGGAGCTGATTTTGAGCTATCAAATCAAACACCTTGTGAATCACCATTTCAAACTCACCATTTCGCGAATCCTATCACATAAGAAAAAGTATTTGCTTTCTATGACCGGGCCCACATGATAAAACTCATTCGAAATACGTTGGGCGACAAAAAAATATTATGAATGGTAAAGATGAAGGTCTAAGATTTGGTACTAAACTGATTTCAAAACATAAACTATTTAGCAGTGTTTTAAATTTAAGTCCATTTATCAAATATATCACTTTGCATATAGCTCAATATGTTTACCATAGTCATAAATATTAGATGCATATCTATGAATGTAACGCATGGCAAAACACACAAGTCATGGAAAGAAAGAGACATTTGTTGCTGAGTAGGATAGAAGATATGATTTTGATATTGCTATCTCTCTTCTTTATTTGAGAACGCTGCCCACTATGTAACTAATATACACATGTCCTATCCATTATATATTATCTATGGTTTGACCCTATACTGTGTGTTTAAGAAATACTCGTCATTTCAAACAGATACGTCCTACGAATTTGCATACAAAGCCGTGTGATCATTCACGATTTTCAATTAAACGCATGCTGTTTTAGAGAACCATAAGTCCAGTTAAATCCATACGATAAAAAATCTGCTTGCTCTATTTGAAAAACTTTTTCCGATGAAGCTATAGAGAAAAAAAAATCTAGGCTGATGCATAAAGCTGTTCGATTTTAAAAGTTACACCATTTTCTTATTATTATTGTTATTATTTTTTTTTTTTGTATAGGTATCGTGGATTCGACATCGTGATATACATCTTCTAACTGCGGGACGGTACACGTACACCAGCGATCAACGATTCGAAGCCATTCATGAACCACACTCGGAAAACTGGTCGTTAAGGATAAAATATCCGCAGAAAAAGGATTCTGGCATATACGAATGCCAGATAAGTACTACTCCACCCATAGGACATCCTGTCTACTTAACCGTGTTAGGTGAGTCGAACATGTAGTCACGTGTATCTAACATATTATCAGAACAAAAATCAAGGGTTTTTTGTTTTTGTCCCGACCAGTAGACGACCGGTGTATTCATTTTTTTTGTTTTTTTGGATTTTATAACAAAAGATACATATACAACCATGTTTATTTTTAAAGCACGTTTTCCTTATTTTTTAATATTTCGTATTAAAACACGTTTATTCAAATCTGTTTTAGTATTCAATTTAAAATACTAAACAAATTAGACATTTTACATTTGCAGGAAATGTAATAATTGAATTCTCTCGATGCTTAGGTTTTTTTTTATCAGTTATTTTTGAATTAACCACCGTCTTTTATTTAAATTTATTATTCTGAGAAGCTAGATGGAAGAGTAAAATGTGACCAAGAAAAATATATTTATATCACTTGGTCTTATAAGTCAAAGAATACAAGTGAATGTAATGAAAATGTTTAAAAAATGGAAACATACGAAATCACATAAATAGAAAAAATAGCCATTTTTCTCAAGCACGGACCTTTAAGTTTTTATTAATGTAACAAATCTCACTAGTCACTAGGCAAAATTTTCAAATTATATGAACTATTCAGAATTGTGAACATTTTATAGGAATCACTCAATGTGTGTGTGCAATTGTTTGGCATATATCAACGGAACACATCAAATTAAATTCGAAAAAATCGCGTAAACTGAAAAAAAAATCCTGTACTTTACTTTTCCAAATTCCCAATCGACCAACCAAATTCGATTATTTCCAGATTCAATTTCTGAGTATTGTGAGTAAACTATTGATTTGTCGACTACGTGTTATCTTTTTTATTTATTTTACACTTTTTGGCAATGAAAATGTTTTAGAAGTTGTGTTCGGTGAATAGGCACAATAGCAGTATACTCAATGTCGACCCAAAACTCGATTTAAAAACTATATCCATGCTGAAATGTTTTTAAAAAGTGCTTACAACAACCTTAATAGACAAAATAAACGATTATATTACAAAAAAATCGATTCAATATTAGTACAATATTACATTTTTATGTAGACTCGCATATTTTATATGTTTACAGTTATTAGTAGTTTTACTTTTAATTTTAAGTATTACAGTAAAGTTAATAAAGACTTTTGATAATCTTTAACACAAATAATGCCACAGCAAAATTAATATTTTAACCATCACTATGATAGACTCGTTTTGAGTTTTCATAGTTTTTAGTTAATTATTTTCTCTAAAATTTATGTTATAATATTTTAAACTTAATTCTACTCTTCAGATCGTATTCGCTCAGCACTTCATGCTATTATTTAGGTCATCTCAAAAGTTTCGAAAATCATTTAACTCGTTGTTTTAATGCATATTTTCAGCGTCCTTAATACAATCCGATTTATTCATCCGATTCCCTCTAGAATAACCTTTTTAATGCGATAATAATTAAATTATGACGTAAAGACAAATAATAAACTCTAATGTTGTCCAACTCCAAACCCCGTGTCCATTCAACTTGCACGGTGTTTTCGGCTTTTTATCTTTAAACAACAGTTTTTTTTTCAAATGGCCCTTGTGAAGACGTCTTAAATTAAAAAATATAAGTATTTCGTACAAAATACTAATTACAGTGGCGCGTTACGAGTTAATGACTATTAATTTAGACTTGCGAGTTATTCTGATATTAGTAACCCACGAAATGCGACAAACACAAAATTACTACAGTTTCTACGCTTTTAAAACTTAGAAGCTTAGAAGTAAATAATATTCATTACCCTCCCTATGAATTTGTAATACAATCGTTAAAATATAATTAATATATTTTTTTTGTATATGATTTGATAATATAAAAACTTTTCTTGGTGCGTCCAACTTAAATTAACACTAAGAGTTCTATGTAAAACTCATTTATGCAGAAGCGTAACTGTTGAATGAACTATTCAACTCTGTAATAGTATTATAACTTTTGAATAAACGTTACGTATATACACGAAATCGCGACGTAAAATACGATACAACGCTACAACACGGCGTAAGGGGAATTAAAATAATAGTACGTATTACTACGTATATTTACGATCGACTTACGAGAATCGTTTTCGTGGTGTTAAATAATTTACGTACTCGTATTACCATATTATTATCATTACGATGTGTCACGACTAATATTATGTTTCAAACGTTTGACGCCATCAGACGTTACGATTTTCAGCCGTCCGATATTCTTAAGTTCCATTTCGTAATTATTATTATGATTATTATTATTATTATTTAATTACGTTTCAACCTACACATGCCAAGAAAATGACGATATATCATGTAGCAAAAACTGCATGCAATTCAAGTGATACAACCCATGATAGTAATAATTTCTTATAGACCTCATAAATCAGTGCTGCTCGACCAGGATTCCATGGCTCTCTAGTCCCTTGAGTTAGTAGCATGCTAAGAATTAGCTTAGGTTGGCCACAAAATTAATCTTAAAATATAATTTATTCGCATTTACAAGCGTTTTATAAAACCCCAACCGGTAGTTCAAAATAGTTCAAAAATAATAAACCATATTGTGTTACACATAACCCGATTTTTTTTTTCTGTTCTTAAATTTGATGAGTTTGTTGTGTTATTGAATGATGTTGTATTATTTGTTTGTTACATCGTCACCTATGACATCAACACAGTTGTTATAACATTCATTTAGAGTTTTAATTTATACTTACATTATTCAATAAATCATTAGGATTATAAAAATAAAATGCATTTAAAAAATAAAATTAAAGAAACAATTTAATTTTGTATACAATTATGTAAGTATAATTCAGTTAAAAATATATAAGATTAAAGTCATAAAAACCATAGAGGATCCTGAAATGTTCTAAAAACAACCAAAAATGTCGCTAATGAAAAAGGGTTGAAAACCATTGAAATATAAATTGTTAAATCATTTTGATGCTTGCTGGTTTGGTCATCCCTCCTTGCCAATTGTGTAGATAAACCGAAAAACCGCACGCGCATGAAAACCAGGGTATGTAAACACTCACACCCACACACACCCACACATACACACACACACACACACACACACACACACACACACACACACACACACACACACACACACACACACACACAAACCGCTAATGACAATAATATGATATGACTTGTCAGTCAGTTTTCAGGATATTCGATGCTGTGTTTGTGTTTGTTTTTGTGTGTCTGTATGTGTGTGTGTGTGTGTGTATATGTGCGTAGTGTTTGTGTGATAGTGTGTTTGCGTGTATGTGTGTACAATGGTCTGGGAAAAAAATTCCACTAACGTGAATTGTGACCATTGTAAAATGAAGTTTATTCATTATGTGGTGTCGTACCTCTTCTATCCAGCGCAAGAGAGCACTAACCTAGAAAACAAATGATGCGTTAATAATTTCAAATACATTTATAGATTAGACGTATCTATACGTATTCCGGTATATGGAAAACCCATAATAGGTGTATTTTTGAATTCATGTACTTCTGAATCCACTTTTTCTATCATATTACAGTATAGTTACAACAGGATAATTCCGTTGAATATTGAGGTATTTTCCGAAAACATGCCGTTAATTTATTACACTTACAGTATCACTGAGTGAAAAAAAATATTTTAAAAGTTTAAGAATCCTTTTTTTTGTTATTGACAACACCGTATTACAAACAAAAATAATTTTTTTTTACTTTTTTTTCAGTAGAATTTATGCATATTTTTAGTTTTGCGCTGGCATTTCGGATTGATTACAATATGTTTGGTCTACAGTTCATATTATTAGGTAATTTTTCAATAGTGAGACGGAGAACATACAAGTTTACTCAACATATAGAAAATTCAATTTTTCCGAAATGTTAGTGTAAAACTGAAAGCATATGTAAATCCTAAAAAGTATATATACCTATATATATATATATTTTTTTTTTTTTTTGAAAATTTTCAAAGTTATTGTTTAATTTTTTAAATTTTTTTTTGAATAGGTAGCGATAATTTAATTTTTTACCTATTGCTCTATCGTTCTTTATTTACATTATCTTTTGTTATCTACATGGTTACCAATATCCAACATTAATTACATTAAATTGGTATCCTGTTTATTAATTAAATATTATCGTACTACTTTGTCTCCATGATAACACCAATATGGTACCTAATGAATATTAACTTAAGAGTTGCAATGGCCATGATATTTTGCAAAGACATGGTATAATAGTTGATTGATTTAAGTTTTTGGGGTTTACTTTGAGAGTTTGTTTTTTGTCAGTATCCATAGAGACAAACATCGTATGCAAATAATAAAACGTGATACATTCATCATGATAACATCAATTTATCAATAAATATTGATATACGTGAGAAAAGGAACGTAGAAAAATTGTAAAAACTTAAAATTTGCACCCAACATACCACCATAATATCCTCAAACATAGTTAAAAACCTTTAGTATATAAAAGTTTCACCAATAAATTGTACTAACATGTGAGCCAAATTTCAGGTCATTCCAGTTGTAAGACAAGTCTATAGGATTCTTCTTTAATTGGTTTTACGTGTCACACAACGAGTAACAATATTTACACTGACAGATGATGGTATAGGAGAGAAGATAAATACCAATAAATATTACAAGTCATTATGATGATAGATATGTTTACTTAAATTTTAACGTTGAACATAAAATTACAGATTTTTAAACAAAATATAAAATAATAATTTTGTTAAAAAAATTTAATATTTTTTAGCCCATTACTTAAGAACAACATATATAATTACAATAACAAATAATGCATAATTTTAATAATAATCCAATACCCAGGAGCAAAATGCATTAAATTTAATATTATATTATAACATTTGAAACAAATAATATCATAAATTATAACCCCTTATTCAAAAATAAATTAAATTGATTATCATTAATTGGTAGTAAAAAAATTGAGAATAAACAATATAATATTTATAATCTATTACTTATAATGAAAAAAAAAAACTCTTAAAAATTATAAAACAGAATAATATATAAATTTAATTTATGATCACATAAACTCAAATTCTGTATAAAAAATAATGTTTAGTTTAATGTAATTTGTTAACAAGATAATAAAAGTATAAGTTGAAAGTTAAATCATCTTGATCATTGGGGCAAAATAATGCTTGTTAAGCACACATCATAATAACTAGGCAATAATAAATTAAAAAATAAGGTACTTTTAACTTTATCACAGTAAAATGAAAAATTGTTTTTTTTTTAAGTCTATTGTTTATAGTTTTATTTTATACATTGATGTGATAATGTACATGACCATAGTTTTAGAATAATTTGTTATCAATAAGAATGAGCATAGTGACTTGATGATTTTACTATCAGCTGATAAAATATAAAAACAAATAAAATTAATAAATCCGCACTATATTTTTTTAAATTTAATTTAATAATAATATAATTTAAAATCTGTTTCACAAAATCTTAAAACCAATGGAAATAGTACTTACGTTTTGTATTTAATTCAATTTTTCGTTGTCTATATATTTCGTACTATGGGAAATAGTACACTTTGGCATACTTTGGAAATAGTACGTTTTGAAAAAAATTAAGAAACTAGTACGTTTTGTTCCATTGATTCCAATGAACCAACTATTTAACACGGGAAACACTGCGTTTTGGCATCATTTGAAAACAGTGACTTTTTTTAAATTTTGCATTTAGAAATAGTGCATTTAAACGTCATTTGTGCATTTTAATGTGGTTTTAACAAAATAATTAGTACGTTTAGACTAAATTTGACGACAGAATTCAATTCTCAGTATTTTTTTTACATAAGAACCAATGTATAACTCAATTTTGTCAATTTCGGAAAAAGTACGTTTTTGATTGTGACCCCACATATTTTTAAACAACATAAAACTAATATTTGAAAACCAAGTTAAAAAAAATTTTTTTTCACAAAATTGAGTTGTCAGTTAAAGTACATATTCAAGAAAACAAAGCTTTACAAAAATCACGTTAATTTAAAATAGTGCACAGATTTTATTTTCCACGTGAATTTAGTTAATTTTAGTATTTTTAATAATTATGCATGAAAAAAAAATTCAATAATTTAAGGATGAAAAAAAGTTAAAGTACTCAGCAATAATTTCTTATATTTTTAAAAATGAATGAATAATTCTGGAAATATTTTCTCGGAGAGAGTCCGAATTTTTTTATTTCTCCATTTGTTGCCACATGCATAATAATGACTATCATTTAATTTTAGACCGGAATTGAATGGGGTGAAGCTAATCTAAACCGCAATAAAACGATTTCTCCTCGTCATCTTCACCCCGGACAGTAGTGAATACAGAGGAAGCGGGTAATGGAGTCAACTGCTCCCTCATCCATTTGTATTACAACTTACCAATTGTTTTTAGAGAAAAATAATCTTTATAGCATTTCTGAAATAAAATCGTTTGGCTGAAATTGCTGATATTATAACATCGTTACTTTTTGTACGGGTTGCAAAAAAAAAAAAAAGATGAATTGCGATGATATTGAAATTTTAGATAAATATGCTATCAACGCAATTAAAGACGATAAGAATAATTATTACATATTATCGTATTTTTTATTGCAACTCAACTCTAGAGCAATTAACATCGGACACGTCCAGATAGTCGATAGGTATTCACTCATTATCACTCTGCATAACTTGTAAATAACTTTATTGGTATATTTTAATATTTAATATTATAATTTTTATCTATAAACATATAATACCTACGTGAATAATTTTTTAATACATTTTGCTAATTAAAACATGAAACTTTGCAAATTGTGATTTGTTTTTTTTTAACATTAACCATTTATTATTACTATATGAGATTAAATATTTGTTTAGTAAGACGGTTCCGTACACATTTTAAAGCATCCGATTCCGTACGTTTTGTACCTAAGATTTTAGTGTAACGTTGTCAGATTTCTAAATAAGTTAAAAAATTATGTAATTATAAATGTAATCTATTAATTTTTATAACACATACGTATTATACGTCGTAGATATCATACATTATCGATCGACATCGACATCGTCTCAAAGTAAATCGCAATAACACTATTAGATTTGACATGGTTATTAATAAGGAAAACCACTGGTATTATTTAATTTCCATAAATATTGGCTTACGAACACGAAAAGATGGTTTAAAAAAATGGTTATATATACAAAAATAATTGTGTTATCCTAGCATTGTGACAAATGGAAATTTAATCTATCAAACATCAAATTAACATAATCACTGTGAAAATTCAGCCCAAAGTGTTGAAAGACATGTACAGAGAGAAAACTGTAAACGCAAGGCAAGTGGATCTATTTCTATCCGATCTATTAAAATAATTCGAACAGAACTCTTAAAAAGCGTAAATTCAGAGGAAATTGAACATAGCGATATACGGTCAATCAGAAAAGCCATGTATGACAAACGACGACAAAATTTGTAATATTAAATTTACCCGGCTTTTCCAAAATCTTTAATTTGAATGTTTATATATATATATATATATATATATTGTTTTTTTAATGACAAAAATTAATTGACAATAATTAATAATAAATGGCAACGTTGCATGGAAAATCGTACGGAATCGTGTTGTTTTTGGGATCATTTTATAATCCATTGTTTGTTAGAAATCTTACGGAATCGTGTTCCCAAAAAGGTAAAACGTACGGAATCGTGCTTTACCGAGTAAGACTATAATTGTTTCAAATAGATGTAAAACAATATGAAAAAAATAAGTTTCCCAGTAGTATATAAAATTGCCCCCACCATAGTTTATAACATCTGTATCCGTATTTGACCCGGGGAAACCGCTTGGAACTTATTCGGCGGGCAAATGAGAGTCCCGCGGACGAGTTCTATGCTCGCCACCGTGGTCGGGTGACGCGTGCGTCGTTTCGTCGACAATGTGACGAATTAAACCGTCTTCAGGACGATTGGCGAGCGGGCACGTCCGCCGCTGATAAACAAGACGTGGCGGTACGACGACGTGAAAACACGGACGCGGGATAGCGGCGACTGAATGTAAATTAGGAGCCCGTTCACGCGGACTACGAGCGGAGCACGCGTATTATCGTGCGGGGGGACGCGAGCGCGCGTGACTCGGTCGTCGGAAAAGTTTTTTTTTTTTTTTACCTATGTTATATCTTTCTTTTTTTATGTATATTTTTTTTTTCACTAGATAAATTTGCATGTGACGATACAACCTGGTCTCGCGGGACGGAGTAAAAACTGCGACGAGGAAAAAAATAAAAATAAAAATAAAAGTTTTCTTCGGTTTAATGTGACCCGATAAATCTGACGAAAATCTACGGACAGATAAAAAAAAAAATATATAAATAAATAAAAATAAAAATTGATCATTTATTTGCGTTTCGAACGAGATTTGTTACTTTAATCCACGCAAAAAATACGCGCGTGTATGTTGGCGTTGTATCGATTCATCACGCGCACGATTATTATGCGCGCGCGTGTGCACAAACACATACGCATATTATTTTTTGCAGACTTTATAAAATGTTTTATTTCGTACATTAATTATAATTATAATTGTAGTAGTAAGCCGTGTCAAAAGAAGCTAGGAGAAGATCGTTCTTCCAACGTACTTCCTGAGTTTCTATACATATTTGATAAAATAACAATAGTAAAATTAATTAATTACCTTAGGATTATGTTTTAAATGTTTTATGTAAAATATTAATAAAACGTCCGTATTCATGACATCAAGTTATGAAACAAACTCGCCGAAAAAATACGAGAAACGTCTAAAATTTAGTATTTCGTTATTTAATATATAGCAACAAATTATCTAGATAGACGGACATCATGAGCGTGCATCTTAAATTTACTATAAAACCAAGTTAAAAAGATTCTTCTGAATTCCAAGGTTCTAAACACATTACCGAACACAATCGATTTTAAAAGTAAATAATCAAATAATAATAATAAATAATTTAATGTTTTGTATGATATAGTAAAATATTATGAAATAAATTGTTTTTAATAGTATAAATAATAAGTCGTATAACCTAAGTATTGTTCCCAATGTATTAAAAAAAAACCTGGATTAATAATCTCAAATTATACAGAACGTCCATTATGCGATTTAGCCGCTTACGAGTTTGTCATTACTTACTTCCTTCCCATTTTTATAAACTCTCTTTGAACGATTCTCCTTACTGTACCAAACATCCTGAGCAAATGATATGCGACCTCTCTCACATTATTTTTAGCTGCCCTGCATTATCCTCTAATCGTTTAATTCTTTTTAGTTTTTTAAAATCTCAAAACATCCAACTAACTCTTCCTTCTAATCTTAATTCCAATTCTGAACCTGTTACATATAATCCGAATATTATCCTATACTCTTGAGACTGGCCTTTCCGTCTAATTTTATTTTATTGATGTAAAAAAATAGAAAATTGTATATATATATATATATATTTTTTGTAAACGTAGAAATAAATTGTATACTTACAAAGTTTCTAAATAAAAAAAAAAAAAATAGTATAACCTATTTATCCAATATTTCCATTAATCGTTATTGCATTTTCATATATTTTTTGGCTTTTAATTATCTCTACGAATATCTTACTATTAAACAGTAAAGTAAAACCTCTCTTAACTATCTAAATAGTGGACACCTCTGAATATTGGACAATATTTCGACGACTGAGATTGTCCGGTATTCGGAGGTTTCACTGTATATAAATAAATAGGCGTAATGAAAACATAATTATAAGGTGTTTAAATAATATGACGTTCATTTAAAATTAAGACACATTTTAAATGAATATAATTGTATTCCATTCGTATATATATATAGAACATATAATAATATTTATATCGACGTGCGTTAATTGCTGAATTAAAATACGTTTCCCAATAAAGAACGAACTTTTCTATATTTTTTTTTTTTTTTTTTTTTTTTTTTTTTTATCAAATAACTTCCAAATAATTAAGGTTTGTTCAAAATTTCAACAGTTGATCATTATATTTGAAATCATTTGCGCCATCTGTGATAATGTTTTTCTCTGAATTCCCAACTGGTAGGTAATGGATAATGACTAATGAGTTAATTTCGTACACACTATACGCTTTTTAATAACTCACTCCCACACAATTTCATGTCGTACCAACTAAATTGGTAATAAAAAAAGAAAAAAAACGATATTGTCCTGTTTTTATTACGCATAGGAATTTTCATTGTAAAATACACATCTACGTTTGAGTAAAACTACGTTAGGTCTCTGCAGTATTCAATCTTCACGTTTTTGTTTCTTATCGATTTTCATACAAAATATTTAACTATACAGTGTGTAACTGGCGTTTTCGTTTATTACTAGACATCAAACATAAATCGCAGTGACACGTAATATATGATTATATTTTAATGTATAGTGATCACTGATCAAGTTGTGTCAATTGTGATGTAATACTCGTAATGTATAATGGTCACGACAATTCGTAAAAAAAAAAAAATGAATTTTAACTATAAAAACAAAATAAAATATGACATAATTATAAACATAATAAAATTATTAAACCTTTAAATTTTGTTATAATCATCCTTCTAATAAATTCAATATTAAAACTGTTTAAACTTTTGATTCACTCTATAAAATGGATTTTATAATCAACCATCATTTTGACAAATATAATTTCATGTTTTATTTATTTTATAACATGAGAGGTTGCAACTTCGTATTTATACCTTAATCATACCTTTTACAGCTATAAAACGTATATTTTTTTCACAAATTTTCATTATCGTTTCGTTGCAATAATACGTATTGACTGATTCAATCACACCTATGAAAGTGAATTATTTTATCGCATTTCCGAACCGTGACATGAATCCTCCAAAGATCCAAGGTCCTTGGATATTTTTACCAATTAAAATTTAAACGAATTTATTTACATCGATAGGGCCGTATATCGTTCCGGATTGTTTGCCAAGTACATATTTTACATTTTACGTCGAGTGTATGGCAAAATGTAAATTTTAACGAGAACCGTGACGATCGATTGGAAGCCGAATAACCGATAGATGATAACGTCCTGATTTTTAAAACGATTTATAGGATATTTCTCCTGTTCAAACACGATGCGCCATATTTGTTCACACTCTACCGGTGAACACACCTTCGCAGAAAGGTGGTTTTAATTGCATGTGCTAAAAGCCGATCACACGAGATCAAAGACGACGCGTAAAATACTGCACGTTCCATTGTACTTTTCCGGATTAATCTCTCCGTGGCTGCAGTACACGTTCTGAGGGTATTATAAATAATCGCGCGCGCGGCTGCCAGTCGTCACGATACACGATGATGTGAAATTTAATTAATAAATTTCCGTGCCTGTAATATTGTGATAATCGATTTTCATCAAATCACTGAATCGTGATTCCGACGACACGTATTATTTTGACGAGTGTTATAGAATAATGTATAATAATAATATAAACTATCGAGAAATAAACCTGCATTATGATGAGATGTCGTTTTGATACGATGCGACCTGAACGGCTTTTACGATAACTGTCAACCTGCAATGGAAAACGCGATGACTTCGAAATTCGCGGACTCGAGCGTAACGTCTTCAACAACTCCCTCTACCATCATCTGGTGGACTCCCTCTACGTAAAGTTATGAATTTGTAATTGTAATTAGTAGTATTTCTGTAACAAACGCATAACGTTTCTCGAACTGTGACGATTAATTTTGATTTGTAACTCCATAAACCCATGAATATATTTTCAAAAATAATCCAAACTCCTCGTATCGTGAGTTTACATAAATAATCGAAAATAATGCAGTTAATAATATTTTTCCACTGGGGTTTTTATAGCATTTTAAAAAGTTGTAATCTTTCAATAAGTAACACATTTCTTATTTTACTGTGGAAATCTACGAATCAATTATTTAACTCAAGAATTAAAAAAAAGTTTGATTATAATCCTTAATTTTCTCTACTATACGTGTGTCGTGTATATGTAATTTTAAGGGATTTTTTTCTGGTTCTATAGTGCAATTAAGACCATTCAAGACCTTTCCATGACCACGCCACTGCTTGAACTAGTAGTATTAAGTTAGGTTCCAAACGAAACACTCCTATCATTTGTATTCATCTCAGAAGTTAATGACTATCCTATCAATCGTCTGGTCGATTGAACTGAAATGCAGGTTCCATTTGAACCAAAGTTAGTTGAAAAAAATTCAAACTCTAGATTTTAGGAAAGATTATTAAAAAAAATCAGAAATTATTAGGTATTTAAAAAAAGTTGTTTGGTCTCCCTTTTTCAAACCCTAATGAAGTAGAAGACTGTTTTTACCAAATATCTTGTAGCAATTGTGACTTTCCACCTTCTATATGAGCACAGTATTAATTTTTATTGACAAGGACGACCAAAAGGTTTGAAGCTTTTCATTCAAATTTCAAAAGTATGTTTTATTCAATTTACCTAAACACTTTCTAGTTTATCGGTGTTTTAAAAAAATGTTCAAAAAGATGTTTTTGTCAAAAATACAGTGTTCACATACGTCTAAATAAAAGTCAAGAAATATCCGAAATCAAGAATTTTTGAGAGAAACTATGCTTAAATATACAAATGACGAAATAAAACGGTTGAATTACTTCAAAATAGTCCCTTTTAAAATTTTTCTTATCAAATAAATACGTTTTCTATATCATTTTTTTTTTTTTTTTTTTATACATTTGTGACAAACGTTGACAAATTCATGCAGTTGTGATGTATAGTTGAGATGGCATTTATATAGTTAATGAAATACAATTGGGATGCAATTCACGGGGAACTAAGAAATGTCTGGATGCGATTCGTGTGAAGTGATAAACAAAACTAATACAAATGTATTTTTAGTTATGCCCAAACAGTTTTTTTTTTTTTTTTTTTTTTTTTTTAATTCCACTAACTGTTAATACGGAGTTTGGACTAGTCGAGTAAATGAATATGTCATGATTTCGTAACTTTTCTCATTTTCTTAAATGGCAACTGTTATGTATAACATACTATCGTGAAAGAAAACTGTTTATAATTTTGCAAAATGTTCAAACTGTCGAAATTTTAACTATAAAACCAATAGTTTAACAAATATAAACATTGAAATGTAATGTTGTAGAAATGAGAGGCTTGGATACTCCAAAAAAATTAGAGGCTTGGATACTCCAACGACCACTACTATGTTGTTGCTCTATACTTAAAACACTTATATCTCCTAAATTATTAGTTCAGTAATAATAATAATTCAAATTTTGTAAATGCATTATTCTTTATAAAGTTATGTTGTTAAATACAGTTCTTCATTTAAAAAAAATTAAAAACTGAAAAAATTGATCAAATTAAAAATTTGAATATGTTTTTGTCGTGAAAATGTCGGTATTCCTATTGTTATTTTGAATTGCACATGAAAACTAAATTGAAATTTGTCCATTAGACAGGGTTAAATTGGGTCGAGTAAATCTCCGCGGGAAAACCCAATGTATAAATAAAAAGGTACTTGCAGCACACGCAATTAGACTTTCAACATATTAAAACTCATAAAATCTCACGGTTAGGATACCACAACACGCGTATACCAAACAAACAACAGTAAATCTCGGTCTGTCAATGCTGCTTTTAGTATGCAATCTATGTAATACGGTCGTTGGGGACCAGTGCTGAGTATGTGTATGTGTGCACCTACATGGTGGATTAATGAACACATTGGGTTGCCGAAAAACATAAAAATCGAGCTGTTGCGCGAAAAGAACTGCATAATTAATTAGCCACTAAAGCGAGCGTATAAAACGTGACCCAAATATTTTAATACAGCGCGCAACTACGATTAATTGAATGTCGATAAACGCAGTTATTAATTTTTATCGGAATTTCAACTCTGTTGATTTTCATTTAATTAAAATACGCACATTGTGTTTTAAATTGTCTAGGTAATATATAATAAATCTATATCTAATATATAAAAATAAATGTATTGCCAGGTCTGATTTACCAATAACTTAGTGCCACAAAATTATAAAAATAAAAAGTACTTATTTTAAAATGTTTATTCTCAAATAAAATAAAACTGATTTGGTAGGTAAATATAATTTATAAATTAATAGCAAAAAAACATTGTATATAAATTAAACTAATAAATCTATGTATTTGGAAATTGTATACATAAAATAATTCATAGTTTTAAATTGAATGAAATAAATAATGCATATTTTGATATTGTTGAAATCGCCACTCTAGAATCCATCAAATAAACAAAATAACAGATACAATAGTATTATCACTGTAAAAAAGCAATTCTATGTTTCTACATTGCTCGATGTCACACAGGCCTTCAACTGAGCGTGGCATAACGGCCTCCTTTATAAAATAAAGAAACTACTGCCTCCTGCATTTGATCTATTCCGCAAATCCCACCTAAACGGTCACCGATTCTCCATCCGTTATCGTTCTCCTTCTCTATCTTCTTTATTATACAAGCTGGAGTCTCTCAAGGTGCAATTATAGCTCCTCTCTCTCTTCAACATATTTATACCGCATCAACCTTCTTCCCCCAACATATTTGTTGCTGAGTACGCCGAACATAAAACAATTATATCAACACACAAAAACCCGTACACTGCAGCTAACATTCTTCAATCCCATATTTCTTAAATTGAAATCCGGTGTAAAAATGGGACAGTAAAAATAAATGAATCAAAATCTAGTCACATTATATTTACTCTTAAACAACATACCTGTTCTCGACTTACAATAACACTTTCAAAACATCTAAGTCCCTATTTCTCTAACCATAAAATACCTTGGGTCCACTTCGATAAAAGCTTACACGGAGCCGCTATATACATACAACCAAACTTAAACTAAATATTCGCTTTCAGCTCCTAGATCAGTGATTTATAAATCATTTATTAGAAAAGTAGAACGTGCCGTAGAAAAAAAAAAGTTTGGGTTTCCCAAATCATAAAATATCGACCGGCAGCAAGTCGGTTGAGAGAAATTAGCGAAAACTTAGAAATTTAAAAAATTTTAGCATGAAACATGTGATCCTGGATACGACGTGTCCTTTTTTCGATACGGTGATTATTATTATTATTATTATTATCAGCGTTATTACATATGAGAATCAAACACACGTTACTTTGTTCACAGGGTGACTCGTAAGCCTTGGCAAAAAATGAAAATAATTTTAAATAAAAACCACTTCATTAAAATTAAAATTAATTGATTTCAATGTTACAAAAATGCCGTACTGAATGCATCACTCCGCTTGAAATTAAATCGAATATTTTATTTTACACTGCTAGAATAGAGATGTTTGAAAAAGACTCCCCATTGACGCAAATTCATATTATATAATTTCTGTCTGAGTGTAAAATCGATTATATTTCAAATACATTTTTTTTTTGTTTTCCTTTTTTTTCCACTTGACAAAATGTTTATTATTCATACGTTTCTCCGTTATATATACAATATTACATTCAACTATATATTAAGTATATGTAAAAGTCAGTTTCGCTCGGGTTTATGGCCAAAAAAGTTTTTGATTTTGAATGGTACGATGAAACTTTAGATTTTACAATGATGTATTTTATTCGTTTATTTCCTTGTTTTATATTTCACTTTTCTTTCTCTTTTTCTTTCAATGCAATTTTGGAGTATACATTTTATACCGATCATGACGTCCTATAATAGCAAATAACAAACTGTCCGATTTTTTCGTAGGAAAAATATTCTCTGTCACCAATAATTTTTGGCTGTACATAATCATAAATGTAAAAATACTGATACGTAGAGATTAAAGCTTATTTATTACTTCCAATGTATGTCGGTTCAGAACAGGCTGCAATAATCAACATTATATCATGGATTTATAATCGTTACAGTGTACAACATCTTCAGTCAATATTTAAAACTTACATTTACACGATTTCCACTTTGACTTCATTTAACAATAAATGTACTCATTTGTAAGTAATAAATATCACGTTTCATTTAGCATGTATCGAACACTTTTACGAATTTGAATGGTTCATGTAAAATTGATGTATGTTCCGAATTGATGTGTGGTTCAGTCCTCGTATGATACTAAAGAGTAAAATGTTTTTATTCCACAAAGAAAAACGTGGTTAATTTTGCCATCGAGTTTTCGGAATTTTTGAATTTTTAAAACCTAAAAATCAGTGTCGCTGTTGTCTAATAATATTTTTGTGTAAATATACAACGTTTACAACATTTTTTGTATCAATTGCGTTCATCACTGTAAGTTTGACGTCTGGACTGTATTTACTGATGTAGACTTCTAAATACGAGAATGAACCGCTAACAAAATAAGAAATGGCAGGAGATAAAACCTTTGGACGGATACGACTACATCAGTACGATTTCTCGAGTTTTCCGTGTAGTCGGTGGAGTCGGGTGTACACCATTATAGGCAAAACGTTTCCCAAGTTTCAGACGTGTCAAAACACGCTTCGTAAAAGCTAATAAATTATTCAAAAGAACAATATTTTAATAGAATTCTTAATGAATATTTTTATGATTTTTAATTAAAAAAATACCGTTTATGATAATTAGAAAACGGCAGTTTTATTAAATATTTTAATTTGTCGTGTTTTTAATTAAAATTTTTTTTATCGAAATAAGAAAAAACTATGAAATTAAGTAGCTAGAAGAAAGCGTTACTAAACACATTCTGATGTATCACATTATGATGAATTATAATTCATATGTATATTTTTAAATACATCTAATAATATTCGAGTTTTCCATCAGTGAATATCAGATCGCTTTAAATAATTAACAAACTGACATTGCGATGACAATGGTTTTTTTTTTTTTTTGTCGATCGTATGTATAAATCAAAAAAAATAAGTAACCCAAATCACAATCTTTTGACATAATCCAAACGTTCTGATGTTCCATGTTTAATTTCGGACCAAATATTATAGTTAGGTACAAATAATCAACACCAAATCAAATTATCAAATTCAAAATAACAATATTTGATACCTAATAATACTCACCAATGTGCACATTAAAAGTCATTATAATGTCCACAACATCTCAATAAACTCGAAAAATATAGTCTGCTATGTATAAATTATAAATAAACTTCCAATAAGGTATTTTCGATCTTCATGATGTTTTTTTTCATCACTAATTATTTCATACGCTTATTATCACAAAAATGAAATAATGAAGTATATAAATAGAGATATCAAAAAACAAATATTCTATAAAATAAATAAATACAAACTGTTACACTAATATCCATCAAGTTATCAGTAGGTAGCAATTAAAATAATACGGACTAGTTAATCATTAGAAATTCCCCGGTTTCGTCAAAATAAAATAGGAACGTTTTATTGATAATCCTATTGTGACGAATTTGCCCAATTATTTCAATTGTTAACTGCGATAACTTGTTTTGTAATTTAACTATGTTTTTGTATTATAATCGGTATCAAACAAATTATAAAATACTTATAATTTTAAACCACGCAACAATGAACATTTTTGAATTTAAAATGTATTTTACCATTTGAATGTACAAATGTTTTACTCAAACTAGAGATTTTTCAGATATGCGTTACACTTGCAAACTACCGTTTAAATATGTATGTGCATACATTTCCTGCAAAAGACAGTACATAAAAACACATCTATTTTATATTTGCACAAACAAGCTCCGCTTGATTCAGATGAAGGTTTTTTTTTCTACTTGAGCGGTCGATGCTTATATTGTAATAAACACTTCAAAATGTCATAACAATTTTTCATCGAGTAACATATTTTCAATGATAACAATGATTTCAATGATTCTGGTGGAGAAAGCTGTAACAATGAAAGTACAACGAGAACACATTACGTAGTATAAGAGCTTGTTCAATATGGAGTGGTCATAAAAACATAAAACAATATTCTGGACAATACAACACCCGAGTAATAATAAAATAATAACAATAATAATTATTATAATAGTATACACATACGGTAAAATACTTATATAATTTACAAATACAAGTTGATAGATGATGCAGTGTAACAGAACGCCATGACAAAAGTGACTATTAGGTTTCGAACTTTAATGCGTGAGCTTATAAAAACGATTTAGATTCCGATCTTTGATTATATTTGATAAAAATACTTACCTTATTAGCGAAAAACGTAAACGGATAATAAAAAGAAAATCTGTTTATATTTGGATGACAGTAGCTCGGTAATCAAATCTGGAGGCCGAAGACTTATGTACAACTGTAGTACAGTGAGAAAAGAACCTTGATCCTGAGAAATAATTTAATTATCAATGATGACGATATTATAAGGCACTAATTGTTGGTTTTATTCAAAAGACATAATAAATTATTAATACAGTATTTATAATAACAAATAACTGACTTATTAACATAACTCTAGACTTAACAGACTTTTTCATAATCAGTACACATGCCAATGCATTGTAATTATTATGAAAAACAATGAAAATTATTCACTATGCGAAAATATCAAATAACTGTCTGATGTTATGTTTGACGTGAAAAAAAATTTGTACGAACCTAAAAATAATAAACTATAATACATATACAATATGCATTTTATCGACTTTACAGCAGTTAATTCAAATATTTTGAGCATAACATTTGTTACACACCTCAATATATAATTATTACCGATGTATCTGTCTGTCCATTTGTTTGAAAACTCAGAAGACAAATATTTACTATTTCACTAGTTCAACTATACTCAACTTTTTTAGATTTTTAAGAAATATATAATTTATTGGATTCACAATATGTTTTTCAAACTAATTTTTCCTACCACATTTCCTAAGCGTTACAGTTGAAACAGTGACCAAAAAATAATAAATAAACAAACAATATTTTGTTCACCGATTTATTCGTTTCAGAAACAGTGGATGATCAAATATATCTATAGTTTAATGTTCCCCACGCAGTGGAAAAATATCAAGTAGCTCACTACTTTTAAAATGACTACTATATACTCTAAACTCTCAAAGTATAAATTATGTATTTTTTTTCTTATGGACAATTTTTTTTGGATAGAAAATTCCATCTCAAAATTCCATTTAGACTTTCGACTAATCAAAATGTTCATCTATTTACTAGTTAGTGCATTACGGAGACTGTTTTTTCCTCTTCTCAAACGTTTCCAATAGTGAAGAAAAACTACCGAAAATTTATTAAATCGTTAAACTGTGTAAATGTAGAAAAGAATTTCGATTGAAGTGATCGTGGTAACGTGTGAATTTTTTTGTCTGAGTGCTTCAACAAGTGACATTTCGTATTGAATTCGTCAACAATGAAATATCATAGCAAAAAACTATCGATTTGAGGCACTGTAGTAATAATCACCAACATGTGTGCTTTTCCAAGAAAAAACTGTAAATCTCAAGCACATAATATTGTTTGTTTCAACGTTTCGCGAATATCTCCATCGCCTCGTTGAAGCGGCTAGATATAGGAGTAGTAGAAAACCACAGCTCTTGCACGTCTGCAAATAAGTAAATCCCCACGGGAGGCTGAATATATTATTATATTATAGTATATAACACGCGTGTATTTTAATTATTCAACGCAGCACGACACATATTAAAAATATCGCATACGTGATAAAATCATCGCAATTTCATGTCTGACCTTTAACATTAACATCATTATAATATTGTGTGTTCGAAATTCGAATGGATAAATCGGTAAAATACCCGGAAATCGTGTCCCGACAATTAATTTCAATTAAATTACCGTTTTCGGAGTGCGTCGAACATTAAGCTAATGACTTTTAGTACATTAACGTGTTAGTTCATTAAGTTTTGTGATTGTAACTTACCGATACCTTTAAATTAATATCACATTATAATATTATTAATTGAGTTTTTCGTACTAAAATCTGTTCCGAGATGTAGTGATCAATAATAATCACAATACAAAAGATTATAAACTAATAATTTTATGCTTTTACGTAAATGAAGAATGAAATTGAAAATAAAAAATATCCACAAAAAAATTTAAATTAAAATCAATCACCAATATTAACTGCCAATTTCATTATATTATACCATTATGAAGCATGTCATTTTGAACTGATTGAAAACATAATACTTATAACCTACTAAATGATTAACTGTGTTAGCTTTAACGTTTAATATATTTTTTAACTAATTTTGTTTTTTTCTCATTTTACCTATTTAAAAAAGTAATAAAAAAAGTACGTACGTCGGCCCCATTGAGTATTCGCGGCTCTTGGGACGAGTTAATAGGGATAGATGTATTGAGTATTAAAGAAATTATAAATAATTTCTTTAATTAAACGTTTCTGAAGAAAACTTCAGAATTAAATTATACCATTAATATGTTTAACCATTTTTCGTCTAACTATCGGTTGGTTTTTTTGTTTTTAATTATCTAAAGTTTTTTTTTGTTTACAAAGAAGACATTTATTTTCAATCTAAAGATTCAAAATTTTTGGTTCTGTATATACTCAAAGTTCCTTTAAAATCGGATGGACTTTTTTCTTCAAAGAAATGTCCAAATTTTAAATTTGATGTAAAAACAGTTTATTAGATACGTAAAAATCGTAAATTAATTTGCTTTAACGCTTATAAAAAAAAATCCTGTGTCACGATTTTTTATATTATTCAGTATCGTTAGAGAAGTGTTTGTGTATGATATAATATTACTTTTTCAAACGTTTTTGTTGAATTTTGAATACTTTATTTGGGATAAACATAAAAAACAAGGTATTTTTAAAGTAATAATTTTTAGCACAAAGTTGCCAATTTTTTTTTTACGTTTTAACACGTCAATTATATATGATAAGAATTTCAAGTTTTCAGCAACGTTGCTTTTGGAGTAATGACTAAATTACTAAAATAAATTTAATGGAAATGGTGTTTACAGTGATTTTTGCCGTTTTTACTCTAATTTTTTGCTGTTTCTCACTCAAAGTACTATCTACATAAAATGTCCAATCTATAGAGTGGCTGGATGAAACTTTCGGACAAAGTTAAGTATACTAAAAATGTCTCAAAAATAAAAACAAAACAAAACAAAACAAAATAAATATCATTAAAAAACCATTAGATATTTCAATTCACTCAGAATCTAAAATATATCATTCCAAAATATTTGATAACTATCGTTCGTGGTCCACAATTAGTGGACTCTGAGAAGTAACAGCCTAACCATTTGAAACAGTTAATAAAACAATATGATCAACTCATTCGATTTTATTTCAATATATTTTACTGTTATATGAGTTCGTATTAATAACGCATAAATGATTGTTTTAGTATACTTAAAATATGGTACATTTTTATTATATTTTGATCGTATATTGTGAATATCCGTTTATAAAATGTTTTAAACTCCGGAACATCTCAAAAAATAGGCGTAGTTTAACGGTTTAAATTCGTTTAAAACATCAAGAAAACTATAACTTTTTGCAAAAAACGTGAATTGGCTGCCGCCGTGAGTAAAGGAAAATAAAAAAAAGTCGTATCGTCCATGCATACGAGAGAATCTGATTAACATGAACAAATTTGAACAGTAAAAAAAACTCATATACGCATATTGTTGTCTGGGTAGTTTTACAGCGGCTACGAACAAAAAAGACCTAATTAAAATTGAACGACTCTACACGGCACGGTCGAGTGTGCAAAGTACTCCACCGTGCGATATTAACCCGTGTATTACAATAATATAATGTTGTAGGTACTTACACCTATGCATGAAAAAATGAGAGGGTGAAAATGCATTCGTCAATTTTAGGAAAACAATGCCGTGAGTAAAGAAAATAGGTTTAATTGTACCGACAACGAGAAAAAAAAGAAATTACATAAATTACGTCATAAAACTTCATGTGTTAAATTCGATAGAAGAAGAAGAAAGAGAGAGAGAGAGAGAGAGAGAGAGAGAGAGAGAGAGAGAGAGAGAGAGAGAAAGAGAGCGAGAAAGATAGAGAGAAATACATCTTCGGACGGAATTTTTATCTCAAGTGGAGGGCCGATTCGCACTGATTATTTATAGGGCACTCGTTAGACGCGCATTATTTAATAGTTTCCAGCTGTATACGGTGTACACGCAGCGGAATCCCCACGTTGTGATGTATCGGTATTTTTTCTTTTTTTCCTTACATTTTTCCAAACACAATTCCCTCGACGCGTACAAAGACGTTTTGCACAACTGTCGTTATTGCGTTTGGCTACTAAGATTCGATTTCGAGACTGAAGCGTTTTAAATATTTCAGCGTCCTTTTCGAATGAGTGTCACGTGAAATTTAAACTCAAGCATGTATAATATATAATGATATAATATGTATGCGTATTTTTAATATAAAGTGTATCGTAAGGGTTTGATATTTTAGTAAAAAAATAATAATAATGATATTAATAATAAATAAATCAAATCAAGCAGTAACGATGTGTAAATTCCAGTGACACACTCTGTAAAAACGTATTTACGTAATAACACGTTAAGCAATAACACTAAAACAGAGAGAGGCTTCCCAATATACGCAAATTTTCCATCCGTATGCTCCGGTAAACATACGATTCGCGTTTGCATCAGTAATTCGACTTAAAATTCAATGAAGTATTGTTAATAATTCAATGATAGAAGTTTTTGTTCGCACTCTTTGCAATATTTGGTGCGTTTTGGTGACACGAACAATAATGGTTCATCCACGCACACACACACACACACACACACACACACACACACACACACACACACACACACACACGTTTGAGCGCTCGAGCACACTATTCAAAATTTTGTATGGAAACCGTGAGACTTATATGATACTATGATTGCTACGAGAAAATACGTATGAAATACAAATTAAAAACTAACCCGATTTAATCTTAGGCCGAACAAAGTTATTTTATTTATTTTATTTTTGATTGGGGGTAAATAACGTTTTGCTGTTATGACCTGTCGTCTAGTTCATTGTAAGCCAAAAAAACCAATTCAGATTTAAAATTTTAGTAATCGGTATACAACTGTAGTATAATGTTGAGACGCTGATCATTTGTAAATATTAATCATTTAACTAAATCATCAATAATAATGTTATTAAGCTCAAGTACATATTGTAATGTTTGGTGTATTTTATACTAGTACGTATCCTAACCTTATAATGAACCAGACTCGCTATATTCAGCCCCCCTGACTATATAGAAATTATAACAGGCTGTATTTTCGATCAACCTAAATACCAGCTAATCAAAATACCGGTAAACCGGTAAACCGAAAAAATAAAATATACCAGTATACTGAAAATATCAAATAGTTTATTAAAACGAAAATGTTTTGAATTTATCGGTAAACTGAAATATCGAATTGTTAATATTTAAACACAATTTTGTTTTTTAGCGGAGGAATCGGGAAAAGTCTACAGATGGTATTATATTGATTGTTAGTAATTCATTTTATATTTATCTGAGTTACCTATAATGTGTATTGTACTATCGATTATGAATTTTATGTAAATGGTGTGATACAATGTAATGTGTGTTGTCAACTCATCGAAAACGTGACATTATTTTTTCATAATATATATATATATATATATATATATATATTGGAAAAATGAGTTCAGTAATTACTGATTAGGTTATATTTTGGAGAAAAAAATGGACTTCAGTTCATGCATACCATGTAGGAAAATTTAGGAAGCCTAAATAATTTACAGTTCGGTTATAATCTGTAATCTATATTTTTATACATTTATCGTATGTTTTGTTTCTTTCACCATACTTCGTTAAATTGATTTGTATCATATTTTTATTTTATTTTTTTATATATATTTGTTTTTTATATTTTATTGTTATACTCTGTGAGGTGACCTCATTCAAATTAAATTATTAAGTCTAACTATTGTATAATGCTTGTAAGGCGTGTTATTTTCAAAAACTAAAATATAATTACAAGTATTGAAAATACAAGGTTTCCCACAATTTTAAATATCAAAATATCGATTAACCGTTTCATTCCAGTATTTACATTTATACTGAATTACCAATATTTCTATCTCAAAATTGCCAACCCAAACAGCAATTTCTGGTCCGTCTACATCACAAAACGACGAAAGACATCCGAAAATCTCACTTCACTTGCAACGTCTTACAGGCGTAATAATACCGTTTCGTTTCACATTTCAAAAAGCGGTCACTATAATATACTATCATACATTATTCATAACATCTTATCTTGGAACCGGAAATGGGACGATCGAAAAATCACCGAGATTTGTTTTTAGTTATTTATATTTTATTTTTTTAGAAACTGTCTCGTGCCATGGCCGTAAAATGTCTTCGTTCGTCCGCCCGATACGTCCTATTCGAATAGATTTTTAAACTTCAAGGAATATCGAAAATCAACCTCTCCGCAGCACTACACGTTTGTATTCGATTTTCAGTCGTATGCATTGTTTGTAAGGTTACGCGAAAACACTCTGTCCGCTGTTATTGTCTCTTCACCCCCGAAATGTGTTTTCTTGCATATAAAAGCCACTAACTAGCTTTATTTCGAAACCAAAAACTGGCCTGGACGCGTCACCCAAAATCTAAAATGGTAAATTATTCACGAATCTTAAATGTTATATCGTTTAGCTCCATAAAATAATACATTCAATTGTTCCATAGCAAATATTTCCGAAAGCTTCGACGAAGTCCATTCTATCGGTTTCTAATAAAAATATTTTGTTCAAGAATAAATTTAAATAATAAAGTCAAGTTTTCTCGTTCGGCCGCTGTTGTTGTGTACTTTAGAACGCTTTTAATTTTTTTTTCCTTCAAAAATACAACGTATTTCGCGTATCGTCACATTGATATTTTTTAGTCATCTCTCTAGTGAAAAAATAATATTAAGAATCAAAGTTCGTGGACATTAATTATTCACTGCCGCGGTGCCATTCGTTTTTTAACGTAGGAAAATGCATACCTAATTCATAATTTAGCATACCAAATATCAAATTCGATCGGAAAATTATTTTTTGGAACCCACGATAATTCATCGCATTAGAATTCAAAATGACAATAGATTCGTCATAAATCAGAATACACGTATTCGGCTTATTATTCGGCATACTGGTATATACTTATAAGTCTGAGTATTTAATCTTTTTTTATTTCAATCCAATGTGACACGTTTAGAGGTATGAATTAATTATTATTATTATTATTATTATTATTACTATTATTATTTTTGTATACATTAACTTGAGCTTTTTCTTTTTTCAACGTAAATACTATTTAAAAAAAAATGATTTTCATTAAAACCACTCGCATAATAATATTCAAAACTCGGTAAGGTCGTTGAAATGAATGGAAATAAAATATTTAAATAAATACTTGCCTGTAGGAGGTGAATAAAAAATAACAATATTTCTATTATTCGGGTAAAAAACCGAATTTAGTTTATAATTTAAATTACATATTTATAAACATTAACTTAAAAATAAACTACAAACAAATCAAAATTCATATTATTGCAAAACATCAAAGTTTACAATTTACCCCATGGTACTATATAATGATTATTTATAATATGATTTTTATGTTCAAGAAAGTATCACGAATAGCCTTTTGAATAATGAACTACTTTTGACAAATTCAAATAATGCACTTTGTTCCTTTTATTTAATTTCCGAACAAACGATTGATGAAAATAATTGATTTTTCATTTGCTTTTTTATTTCGTAGAACGATTTAGACGCCACGTCAGATTTCTAATTGTTATTGGTTAATCTACTTTTTAGATTCCTATAAAATCAACTAATTTACGATAACGTTATTTTTTTTTTTTTTTGTTTTGTTATTTTTTTTTTTTTTCAATATTGAATGTAGAAAAAGTAGATACGCGTAGGCTAAACATCACTAGATGGAATTAAGTGATGTAAATTATTTATTTTTTTATAATATTTCAATATAAGAAGAACAATTATAGGTAAATGAAGAAAAACTGAAAACAAGTGATACTACAATGTCTTAGGTAAATCTATTTATATTTTTCCTATAAAAATTCTTAAAATATATGCAGGTAAACTTGAAAGTTACTTGAAATAAACACGAGCGTGATAAAATACTTAAAAAAATAACTATTTTCGACTGACACATTCAATTTATGGCATTCTCATCATAATGGTATACCGGTTTCAATTTGGAATGTTTAGTCTCGAAAATTGAAATACCGACTTTACTCACTAGCTATAAATAATACTATTAGATGCATACTACACTGAAAAAATTTTAATCTTTCGTCAGATTTTTTTTTTTTTTTTTTTTATTCGTGTTTTGATTCTAATATTTCATTGAAATTCATCGAATGATTTCGTTACTGTTTTATTATTATATCTTTAATTCGAATTTCCGTCAAAAAATTTTTTTATCTTTTTCGGTCGTTTCGAAGCCTCTGAAGGCAATTATAATTAATAGCAGACCAGTGAAAAAACATCGCTTCTTAATTTTCTTAGTGAATTGATACTTAATCACTAATAAATTATACTAATTATAAATAATATAAAACTTAATTGCCACAAAAAGTCACTTTTACCCAAAGGTGTGAGAAATATTAAAAACGATTGAGTCAGAATCTAGTGTAAAAAAAATAACATTTAGAGAGATATTTTAATATTTAGAACAGTCACGTGGCACTCATTGGGTGGAATTCCTTAAATTTGCGTATCTTGCATGTATAAAAGTTTCTCTTTTACAGAATGAATAATGATGTACCATTCTAAAAAAGTTTTGACTAATATGTAAATGTGATTTTTGCGATAAAAATATCAGAAATATCATAATGTCATATAAATGTTTAGTTTTTTTTTTTTTTTTTTTTTATTCAAAACACTAAAAGAAATAATTTTTTGTAAAACATGCAAATCGGCCTCAATGGGTTAGTAATTATAAGTATACTTTTGTATACCTAAAAACACATACGGCTCTAATTAATAAAAATTCTAAATATTATACAATAGATTCATCTTAAAATTAAACCCTCCCCGAAAATGAATGCTAATATAATTAATGCTAGATACGGCCATGATTCAGGGTATAAAACCTGAAAATCAAATACAACCTCATTCATAATCATATGCTTAACTAACGGAACTGAACAATTTTTAAAACGTTAAATCAGAGTTTTTTATTAACATTTTAAGTTGGTAAAAATGATTAGAAATCATTATTGGAACAAAATAGCGAATTGCTGTGGTACCGAATCGTATAACGTAACTGCCACACACTTTTTAACTTCGTAGGTAATACGATATATTTCGTTTATATTCTCGTATATTTCGCATATCATTTTAATATAACAGTGGACGTATCTATTAATGGCTTCGGAATTATTTGTAAGTATTCACATTTAAATACGACATCAATGCATCAAACTATTTATTATTAAAATCTACAAAATGTGTACTATGGTTATTATTTTTATTGAATCGGCACCACCGCTATTTCACGAGAGAAAAATGGCCATTTAGTTTTTCAAGAGCCCGCTTCCACGCATGACCGTCTGTAATGACAGATTTTTAAATAAATCGCTAGTTCATTATTGTTCATCCAGATTGAAACGCTTTGGATCTAGAAGTACGCGTAGACAAAAATGTCGATCATTGAAATATTTACAATACACCACTGAGTTTTGAGTTAAATCATTGATGCAAACACGAATCGTATGTTTATCGGAGCATAAATGGACGGAAAATTCGCGTTCATAAAAAAAAGTATTCTCCCTCTCTCCTATAGTTACTGCATATCATATTTTTACGCACACTCTCCAGGAAAATTTAGTTTATGTTTTACATTTTCACTTTTGATACATTTTCACGAAAACGTCTGCATACCGGTTGAATCCTGGAGATAATGATTTTGAAAATATTTTCCTTGGCATATAAACGATACGACTATTGGCTACATACTAAAATAACACTGTAAAATTATCCAATTTTAATTGAATATTTTATTTATTTTTGCATACGGGTATTGGTCAGTTTTTATAGATTAATAAATATCATAAAACGCCTTAAGATATATATTTTTTGTTTCTATATAATGTATTTTCATTACGATATAGCTTAGATGGATGAATATAAATTGTATATGTATTTTAAACTAGCTTTTTAATATTTTAGTGTACATATAACCAAGGCCGGCGCAAGGGGGGAAAGGGCCAACTGGGCATGTGCCTAAGACCTCTCGCTTTTTGAAGTTTCAATAACAAAATAATCATTTTTTCTATTTCGCGGTGGTAAATTATAAACAATTAAATCCACATATATATTGTACATATTATATCAAACAAAATACATATATATTTTAACTATATTAATTGTATAAATTATTAATTGAATAAGTTTTCTTATTCATTTAATGTTATTAGATACATTATTTACCCATTGACGGTCATAAGACGATTATATAGACACTGGCCTGGAAAATACATCGGAATTTATCTACGATAATATTTCTTATCGCAACCTAATGCATATGAAGCGGGTTTGGATGTGTGTACCATATGTACCTACGGACAATAGATTCTTATTTATTTCTTTTTTTTTAAGCTTTTTTCTTTTAACTATAAAATAATGTACACGTGTTATTTACATAGACTGGCTTTAGTCAGCCTATATAATAATTATTCATTGACGATTTGGCTGGTAAGGTGATGTATTTACCTATCTAAATGGCCCTATTCAGGAGGGTGAACCACGTACCGCCCTTCTTCGAAATTTCTCTGAATTTTTAGATTCTGTGTGAAGCTAACGATCTTATGGTTTTACAACGATGTTGTTTTTTTTTTCTGAAGACACTTTTTACTCAACTTAACTTTCACCAGAAGTTTCATTCAGCAACTCTATAGAACAGATATTCAATGTCAATGGTACTTTGATGATTAATTGAACTCTATTCACAATAGTTTTTCCTGGCGACTGGGAAAACAGCCTCAAATGCACCAAAAACGGCGAAATTCAACGTAAAACATTTTCATTAAATCTCGTTAAGTAATTTTGTCTTTGCTTTAAAAATAATGTAGCTAGAAACTTGAAATTTTTACCATATATTATTGACGTAACACTAAATGTTTTAAAAGTTTCGACAAAAATCTGCCAATTTTTGGACACAAAATAGAACTTAGAAATTCTTTGTTTGAAAAAGTTTTTCCCTAAAAAAATGTATAATATTTTACTAAAACTTTTGAAAAATTAATATGACTTTACTCATGCACTTCTCTAACGATCCTGAAAAAATTTCAAAAGTCTTGAATCCAGATTATTTTTATAAGCGTTTAAGTAAATTATGATATGATTTTTACGTAATTATCTATTATAACGTCAATTTTCAACATAACAATAATTCATTTTAAGTAATTGGTTGATCCAAACAAACTTTGAATACTGATAGAACAAGATGTTTTGAATCTTTTTATAAAAAAAAAATGTGTTTTTTGTAAAACAACAAAACATTAGATAATTAAAAAAAATCTTCCGAAAGTTAGATGAACATTGATTAAGTACCAATTTGAATGGAATATTTTTATTATTTGATATAATAACGAATGTATTATTCAATATTCATGTAGACCAGGCATGCCAAACTCAAAATATTTAATGAGCAATACTTATTAAATTATTTAATATGCGGACCACCTCCAAATGTGTTTTGAAAAACTAATTTTATTCAAATTTGTTAATTTTATTCATCACAATACAATAAAATTATTTGTACTAACGCATTTGTAATAATTTATTAAATTTTATATTTTTGATTGAAAAGAAAAGAAAATCAGTCACTAAAGAGATAGATATTTTTTTTTTTTTTTAAGGTCAGCCATATTTCACACCATGGGGAATTCTTTGCTCCTTGGACAAGATAATGGTGATGGGTGTATTACATTTTAAAGATACGATATATCACTTTTTTAATTAAACAATTCTGGGTAAAGTTTCAGTATAAAAATATACACCGTATATATACCGTATTTTATCATCTTTATTCTAATTGTCGGTATAGGTTATATTTATCTAACCTATTTGAAGTTTTCGTGTTTGACATAGGAAAATGTTTTGTTACCGATATTTTCAAAATACGTTGTTCTATTTATACCCAAAGGTTCATAATTATTGAATGGCCCAATAACTCTTTATACGTATTAAAAGTTGAAAACTAGATTAAAAACAGTCTATTCCGTAAAAACTGTATAATGATTCATTTAAGCACTAATAATAAATAATCCTGCGTCACGTATTTCAAAATGTTTTCAGTAGCGTTATCTTAGTATATGAGGAAGATAGTACATTTTCCGAACTTTTTGTCATTTGTTAAAAATATTATTAGAGATAGACTTCAAATAAACTAGATGTTACCAAAGTTCTATTTTCAGTCCAAAAGTTGTTTTATGTTTTACATTAGTGAAAGTGTCATTGACTACAAATCGTATCATTTTTCCCAGGTTTTTTGGCAGTTTTTCCTCTAACCTGAAAAAACTATGCAGAATAAAGAAAAACGACCTCTTTAAAATTCCAACTGAATAAAATTTTTGGTACCCAGAGAATGAAAATTTTGGACAAAGTAAAGCGTATCAAAATGTGTTCCCGGAAAAAATTAAATTAAATAAATGTCATTGAAATCCAATAGATTCTACGCTTTATCCGGAATCTTAAAAAGACTAACTGTTTCAAAAATACTTCGATTTCAGTTTATCGATGGAAAAGTAACGCAATATATTGTATTATATATACAGTAGAGCCTCGATAGTTCGGACCCCCGATAATCCGGTGAACGCGGTAATCCGGACGGCCCATAAATCTATTTAAACATAGGCAGTTTGTTCGGAAGTCCAATATTAATCGATGAAATATTTTTTCGACAATAACAATTTCATCAATTTTAGTACCTACTGTCCCTATTAATGACTAGCAATTATAAATCGGTCGTCAGTTCGTTTTCTTCTTTCTTGTCGAGTGAGAGGTCTTATTAATTTTATTACGTATTACTGTTACAATGGCTCCTCGTAAACACGTAACTTTAAATTTGGAACAAAAAGTTGAAATAATTTTTTTTATAATTTATTATATATGAGAATGTATGCATGTACCAATTTATGTATGTAGAATTTAGAATATTTGTAATTTTCAATTAATAAAGTCGGAGGAAAGAAAAATGTCTTAGTCAATTGAGTAGGAAAAAACTCCGGTAATCCGGACGAATCGCTAATCCGGACGAGGCTTGGTCAGAATTCTACTGTATATATAATATATAATATAGACGTGACTCGAATTAAAAATTGTGTTATTTATTTATTATTTGTTACATTCTCTCATTACTTTAATTAATTGATTATCAATATTAGTAGCCTTGGGCCACGAAGTAATGAGTTATGCGCAGTATGTGGCCCACGGGACACGTGTTTGACACGTCTAATGTAGACGGTTCTAATTCTGTACACAGAAGCAATAGAAATTTTAATTATTTTACATCCGGTGTTATTACTATGGTCCTTTGGAGATATTATATTCGGACGCGTGTGTTCATCAAATACAATTGAATGGCGGTGGTTGATTGCAGCAATTTCCACCGCTCGATCGCTCGGTCACGCGTCGTGTATGGCCACTTCGTATTCGAGTAACACTTGAAAACTCGATGAAAACATTCTAGGCGTGTTTTATTTGTAATTCATTCCATTCGATGATAACCTATAGTTGTAATTTTTTAGTTCTTTGTGTCCATAGTGTGTTTCCAAGGATGATTGAACGTTATGAATATCATTCCGCACCGCCTCTACGGTATTAAAATTAATTCAGTTTATACGAATACGAAACGAAACGAGGTCGGATATTAGTTTTACATTTAAATAGTTTTATATATTCATTGACAACTGGATAAATAAACCATAAAATAGTAAAGTTACGTATAAATAATGTATCAAGTACCCCAGGTCGAAACTGACCGGGTCGCGCGTGTAAATGTTATGGAAAATTTTGTGTTGAATATATTATTACAACGCACTATGAAAATAGACAGCTGCACGCGCACGAAAACAGACAACAACACGTGACATTGTATTAAAAAGTTATTGAGCGACTGGCAAAAAATGTTCGTTGTTTTTTGTTTTTTTGTTTTTCTCCTTTCAGAATATTTCAAACAAAAAATCGAAAAACAAATTGTGTTTGGTAAAACTTATCGAAGATGCGTTTAAATGGCATTGTCGTCGCACGTTAATCAATTGTGCAATAATCAACTGAACAGCGAGAACCACGATGAATACCTATAATATGATATTATAATCGCGTGGGCGTCATTATTATTACTTTCGTGATATTAGTTAAAAGTTACTTCATTAATACTTCATAAAAACTATCTAAGCGAAGCGCAGTAATGATAAATAAATCTCTAGGTGTACCTACACGCAATCTATCGATAATATGAACAGTTGAGTGACACATTTTTCACGCACCCGAGCGGAGTGACAAGATACAAGTATGTATTTAATATTGTTGAAATACAACTTCATAAAAAAAAAAAAAAAATGATAACAATGATAATAATAGTAATTATAAAAAGTTAATGGCACACGTGGCGTGACCTAACCCCGTACTGGAAATATTCCGAGGGCTGGGTTTTCTGCACAATTGTAAGTGTAATTACCGACGTCACTTGAAACGTGTTCGGACGCCCCGGGATACCATTTTATATGATACCGAATACACTCGAAGTGAACGCACACAAACAATAATATTTTAATGACATCGAATACACGGGAACGTGTGTATGTTTAAATGTCACATGGTTTAAACACGAGTGGAACAGTCATTAATAGCGTGTACACTCATCGAATGAACGATAATATTGTCGGTTATTTTACCGCATAACCGAAAACCGTTTTCAATAATCGCATGATAATAACTCGTTTGGTGCGTAGCGCCAGTTCAAACCGATCAAAAGCGAACCGTAAAAACTTACACTGTTGTACGTCGAATTTTCGTCCACTTGGGTGGAACGCAGGCATTCTTTTACTCCAATTTTCCAATAGTTGGGGATTTACTTTGAACGACTACGTGTTAACTCATACAAAAATAATAGTTTTACCCAAAAACCAAAATCAAATTGAAAATCGGTTACTTACTTTTATTGCGGATGAAACTCCGTTTCATACTTATTCATAATGAAACCGATACAAATGTGTTTTTGAAAAATGTTTATAGCAACGCTCATCATGAGTATCAGTCTGATACTATCTGATAATCAGTTTTTATTTGTGAACGTTTTGAAAAAAATTCATAGTTTGAGACGTACGTCAAATAAAAATTCCTATGCTCAAGGGAAGGCAAAAATTAAACGATTTCAAAGCATAAATTAATTTCGTTAAAATGGAATAATTATATGATATATACGATTCTTCAAAAACATATAGTCATAATAACTAAACATAATTAAAATAATAAATTTAAAAAAAAAGTGTTAAATTGTTTTTACTGTAGCTATTTTAAAAGGTATTGATAATAAAGTACGGATATATTTACTTTACCTCAATAAATATAGTAGATTACATATTTTTTTAGTATTAATTTATTGTTTAAAAGAAAATAGCATACTATATTAGTACCTGTAGATCTCAAATCTGTACAATTTTTATAACTCGATAGTTACCTTGTAAGAAATAAAGAATATAGGCATATATATTTATATAAATTATAACAATGTCTTTTGGAAAAGTAAGTTCTATAACCATGGAAGACTCAATTTTGGAATAATTTAAATTTTCTCATTTATAAGTGTAAACAAAATCAGTTTTCATAAAATAAAATAAATGTATTATTCTGTTTTGACTAAAACGGAAGTGTCTCGTGAACCGGATCAAAAAATATGTATAAAATATATAGCCTCTATCGTTATAATACGTATTTTTGTATTTTTTAATGTCGTATGTGTTTATACATATATATATATATTTCATATTAAAACGGCACATGTGCGTTTGAATTTCACCATTATCATTATTATTGTTATTATTGTTATTGTTATTAAAACTTCGTAGCAATCATTTAACAAAAGTTTCGTGACGTTGACATGGTGCCTTCGGCCATTTTTTTTTTTTATCATTATTATTGTGCCGGTGGACAATTGCGAAAAAACGTCCGATACATTGTTGAATAGCTTTGCGCCAAAAATAAATGAAACAATATTGAGTTTTATTTCACTGGTCTTAAAAGCTGTCTTAAAAACAAAAATATTCTACTGCCATTGATTTTTAATAACACATAATAATTCGGTGCAGTCCATACATCTGAATGAAACGATAATGCGTACACTACTAGTTCTATGTTATGGAAGAGAACTTCAATAGTTGTTTAGTTAAAAAACAAAAAATCAAATTACGTTAGAAAATTTAGAAACTAAAATTGTTTGTAAATTGCATCATATTTTATATTGGGAATCGGTTCGTGCCTTAAGGCAAAATACACGAGCTTATTAGTTATGTCTCATTAAGTTAGAAGAAAAAGAAGAAAAAAATAAAATAAAATAAAAAAACTCGTGAGTGTATAATAGCTCTGCTCTAAGCCTTAAGTTCGAACAAATATAATTACTTTACACTCGTATTTTGAACTCGTTATTTTCTAGAGCTATATCGTAGAGAAAAATAGTAAAAAAAAAAAAACGTTACGCCGAAGTTGTACTTGTTTGTGCGATAAAGAATGGAAAAAAAAACGATATCATATGTATTCTATTCAGGTATAATATTCACCCGGTGAGACAATTACAACGGTGATGGGAAAAAAGAAAAAATATATTGTATATATTCGGTCCTACACGGGAACGTACTAGATGATACCGCGTTCTGAATCGAGTGTGACAGTTTTTTTAATAGAAAATAATGGCGACGACGCGTACGATGAGTGTTTCAATTTTTATCCTCGTGTTATTGCCCCGTTGGGATTGTCCCTTGAGTTAATGCGTCTCTTTTCGCACGCACGCCTACAAACATGTGCACGCACTCGCACAAACATAAATTTATAAGTTTAATTTTAAAATTACATTCCATTATTACTCAACGTCCGAATTATAATATCTCGAAACGTTCGCATTTAACGAGACTCCCGCTGCAATATTATTATTTTGAACTTATTATGATACGGTGTACACGAAGTGAGTTTGAATTGTAATTTCAAACTACATCACACGCAAATGTATGCAACGAGTTTGGTTTATTTATAATAACATCATAATGTAGTTTCGCACAGTCATGTAGGATTTGAACTGTAACCGAATAAAAAAGTTGTATAAAATAATAGTGTAGACAGAGTGAATGCGTACTGAATGATATGATTATAAGGATCACGATGATCGATCTCAACCGATATTTTTGCCATCTTAATAACTACAGAACGGTTGAAAAAGTTTTTTTTTCAAACATCTTGAAATCAAACAAAACAATTCATCAAGGACCAAAAAAAAAAAAAAATAAATAAATACACTATTTAGCTTGGAAAATTGTTTGATGCTAAAATATTATGTTAGTAGCATATTCGTCTCGTACGTTCAAATTTAAAAATGTATTGAAAAACTTCCAAAATTATTATTGAATTTTCGTTTTTTAGGAATTTATATTATAATGTCATTATATAAACGTAGTAAAAAAAAAATTATTAATGACAAATATCTAGATTGATTTAAAAAATATATTTTGACGAAGTAAATTAAATGAGTCAATGATCAAATCAATTTGTTTTCAATCAATAAGATATTTAACATGTTTTACAATTTGTATCAACATAATATTTTGGATATTTTAAAATTTTTAATGTAAGGTTACTTTTTTGGAAATTCGAAATTAAATAGTTTAAAGATATGAGCAGCAGAGTAGAAAAGAAGAGTTAAGTATCAAAAAATGTATTATACTGCCACAACTTCACTGCTCAAAACTTAAAATCATTTTTAATTTTTACAAAAAAAAAAACACAAATTACACTTATGCTCTATACATGATTAAATCACTGTGTATAAAACCTCGTAGGATATTCTGTATAACGTATGAATATATTATACACAAATGGCAGTGAGTAAATCGTAATAGTTGACCGTTCTGTCTACCACAAACTCGAAAAAAATTAATTAGGAAATGAAATTGTATAAATGAACTACGTTGATGTGACCTAAGTCGATATCATTCTGGCTGATGTCGAAAATTACAGATCACGTGCTTAAAAAATGCTGAATTTATTGTTTTTAACTACGGGTGCTAAGGTGTAGAAATCAACTTCTACTCGCCTACATCCCACCACTCACTTATGTTTGACCGCTAAAACTTTACACACCCTACATGGACCAAAGGTGTTCGGCGATCAGTTTTAAAAAGAGTTAACGCGTTTGTTCGACCAGAGGACAACGTGCAGTAGACTCGACCGTTGTCGAGATCGAATCGAACGGCTGGCGTGCAGTTCTCGTGGAGAGTAACGCCGTATCGTTATCCGACCGTTTTTCATTCTAAACGTTGTTTTTTCTTTTATGCTTTCAGAGCCGACCACCGAGATACTAGGAGGTCCGGAGCTGTTCATCGATCAGGGTAGTACGATAAACCTCACCTGCTTGGTGCAGTTCGCCCCGGAACCGCCGCCGACCGTCGGATGGACGCACGAGAAACAAGTGAGTAGCGGATCGGATATTTATACCGTATGTATATATATATATATATATATATATATATATATATATATATATATATATATATATATATATATATACGTTACGTGTGTACCTATATCGTGTGCGCCACCGTCCGTCCAACACTGTGTGTATATACTCTCGACGACGACGTTGACTAAGAAGAATGGTCTTTTCGGATTTGGTTTCCGAAATGATACATTTTGCTACATGGTGTTTTTTTTTTTCATGTGCGCCTGCGGTTCACAGCCCATAAATTTCGATTCTCCGCGAGGCGGAATAAGCCTGGTAACGGAAAAAGGGTCGACCACCAGCAGCAGATTATTAATTCAAAAGGCGTCGTCTTCTGATACCGGCTACTACTCTTGCGATCCGTCAAATGCAAATTCGGCCACCATCAGGGTTCATATATTAAACGGTTGGTGAAGGCCTTATAAATATTATACTCTCGAAAACACGTGGACTGTCCGTTTTATTAACGCTTGTCGTCCCACTCGTTACGTCCTTCTCAGCTCACGTATCATATCTTTCCCCCCCCTCTCTCTCTCTCTCTCTCTCTCTTTCTTTCACGACCTATGTAATTTTGTTTTACCAGGAAAAAATTGACGATTGAAAAATGACCGGAACCATTAAAAAAAAATGGACGTGCGTTAAAAAATTAAAAAGTTAATTTATTACAATAATCGTAAAAAAAAACACCTACTGTATAAATTAAGTACACGGCGAGTACATGGGTATCTACGTATAACATATAATAATGTGACGTACTTTTTCAAAGTGACTATTGTTTTCGAGACCATTATTCTCTTTATCTTTTTTTTAACATAATAAAAAAATGCATTACCTTACAATTGGTGACAAACATGCCAATGTTTTGGGTTAGCTGCATTTCATAGTAGCAGTTGAGATTTTACCGAAAACATCTAATATATTTTGTCATTTTTTTCTTGATGGATAACTGGTTATTTTTGACACTGTCTGACTAAGTTTATTTTTGTTAATGACAATTTATAAAACATAAATTAGATTACCGAACGACCAATTATTATTGTTGTTTTAAAGACGAATTTCATATAATATTATGAATGGTAAAACAGTTAAATATGTTGTTGCTAACCATCCATTCGCTGTTAATTCGTTTTTTTTTTTTTTTTTTTTTTACTTGTTCAAGTTTTTTTAGTCACTGGCAAATCTGTCTATTTATCATAGCTAATACATATAATGTCTCATAAAGATATAACGATTTTACTTTTATTTACTAACTCGTCAAACTTAATGATAATATCATATCATGTACCATTTTGTCATAATTTACGATTCGTTTAGTAGGAAGAAAACATCGCGCATCGGTCGAGTCAGGAGTATACCGTAGAACTTTTTCGAACGTCTCGACGGATATCTTCGAGTACCTCACGCCCTAATAGACGAGATAAACCAGCTTGACGAGAAATCCCTTGGAACCAAATACGATTAAGACGTCATTTAAAAGGGAAAACTATAAAATAATAATAACAATAACAATAATAACCCGTCGGAATTAAGATTGTCAAGAACGACAAAGCCACTGCATATTGGTATTATATTATGACACAGATATCGTGTTGGATAGAAACTAAAAATCTGCACGACGCCGCGGGTGACGCCGTGCCCGATCCGCCGCCGGTACTGTAAACCTCGTCTCACGCCATTAGCATCTGACATATACAAACTTTTTACTCCCGCGAGACGTTACGAAGATGACTCTAATAGTAGTGACAATAATAATAATCATAAAAATAACAACTTTAATAATAATAGGTAATAACAATAATAATAACAAGGTCCTTGCACCGGGATAATAGCTTACAAGTGAAAATAAATTATTCAATTAAAATCCCAACGAGCATAACGTGTTTATTATTGAGTTGACGTCATTACAAGCCGACCGATAACGCTAGTGATCTCGATCAGTTCGATACCATCGTTGATTTTCGCTATCCATCACGACCGATCGTACGGCGGACAACACATGCAAAACACAGTGCCGTTACGCGTAAAGAATGAATCGCGTTTTCTGAACCTAACGAGAACAATAATTTCGAGAAACTCGGAAGATGTACACGTGAATAGTTTCGTATTTTAATCGCATAACCCTGCAGTAGAAAAACGAATCGTATAATTTGATATAAGCAATACAAATATCTATACCATCGTGGTTTAAGGTAATCGGTTTATTTGTATTATTTACCTATGTATTTATCTTTGTAATATCCAACCGTCGAAACGTTCAAATATTTAACAGTCGGATAAAATTTGCACTTTTTTCAAATAAAACAAAACAAAATAAGAAAAACACTTATCTATGAGGAACGAGGGTATACAATATTATAATGTACATAATACATATATATTATTAGAAATTTAACGAGAACTGGGTACAATTTGATTTTTATTCATGAAACTAAACAAATAAAACGACTTTTAAACCATAAGTTACCTACCGTGACTTGACAGCATGTATAAATTACTATGTGCCATATACTGATATACCTATGAGTATACAATAATCACACTACCTACGTAATTATTTTCAAATCATTAATCGTATTACGGTTCTAGGTGAACATCCGGCCGCGATGCACCACGGACAAGGCAGCATTCCGCTGTGCCCACCGATCGTCAGTGCCATGATCGTACCGTTTTTGCTCATCTTCACTGCCAGAGATCTATAGTATCGAGAACACACATCGACCCGAAATGTATATAATATAAATATAAATATATAATATATATTCACGCATTATATATTATGTTATATTAATATTATATATTATCATATGATTAATTATATTATATTATTATTATCATGATTATTATGTTTATTATGTATAACGCAATATGATAAGTCTCTTTGTTGATAATGATAAAAGAAAACCTATTTAATACGTATAAAAGTGGAGTGATAAGCTCAAAACGTTTTTTTTTTCACAGTCGGGTAACTTTTTTTGCGTACACCAAATAGTGGCGTTACGCATCGATCCACTACGGCACGACACACCACGCGATCTTCGCACGTTATTTCTATCCCCTTGTCATGATATCGTCGTATTAAGATACAAGCACCGCCGTGGTCGTTACACGGTCGTCTTGTGGCCGAACATAAACGCCAAAAAAAAAATAGACTTCGTATGAGATGCTCGTGACAACAGTATCAACAAAGTAATACGATTTATGTGTAAAATCCGCCCAATTTGTCTCGAGTTCATCAGTTCTAAGAAATCTTAAGCTTAATATCCAATGTTGTGAGACTGTATTCTCGAGATGTCGGTCCAAGTCACCCATGTGACTATATGTTCTTATTTTGTTCGTAACGATAACATCTGACGTTGTTCGTAACTGCGTGTGACGTCACACGTCTGACTAGATCGAGAATATGTAAATGTTACATTAGTCAATATGCAACCATTAATAGAATTAATGATTGATAATTTCAAGACCACTTCACGTCGGGTTCGAGACGATCGGACGGGTTAAAAGTAAATTTTCCGCAAAGCAAATTTCGCTGACCGATGACACATAGTGGTATTTCTTTCGGACGACAAACGTGGAAACTATCATTGTAATATAATCGTGGTTTGCCGTGTTCCAATCTCCTTGGCTTTAGATTCCCCATCTCTCTCTGTCTCTGTCTCTGTCTCTGTCTCTCTCTCTGTCTCTCTCTCTGTCTCTCTCTCTCTCTCTCTCTCTTTCTCTCTTTTTCTCTCCGTATGGCGATTTTATCTCATTCAGGATACGAGTTTATGCCTCTCCCTCTTCCTGTCTAGTGTTACCAAGTTGTGGTAAAATTCGAAAAGATGTATACATGAGCTATAGCCATTAGTATCGCCCAGTTTTCAGGAGATTCATAGGAATCGTGATCATTTGAGACCAAACCAACTCGTAACTTATTTCGTACAACTGACACAAAGTTTCAAATTTAGATTCCTTATCGGTCTAGGAAATACAATTGAAAAAAAAGTGAACTAACCATCGGTGAGTGTTGGAATTTTTAATAAAAAATGCACTCGGCGTGAAACCGGATTATTTAAACTAACACGTTACCGGGTACCCTGGCCATCAAAAGTATATCCTTTAATCGGGCGTATCAAAGATGGTTATCATATTTTTGTCATACATTTTACCGTGAATCTTATATCCACTAAACGTCATGATCAGTGCTCGGATTAAAACTTTTAACGTAAATTTCGCTCTTAAACCGTACTGAAATTGCAGCCAACAGCGGCCTAACAAGATGTACCAACTTTTGTGATTAAGATGGCAGAAAAAACCCACATAAGTCTTGATCCAAAAGATCTAGTCCAATAAACTCATGGTGCATAACGTGACGGTCAAGTTTAACGTATCTCGAAAACGGCCGTATAGTGGCAATCGTGGTGTTTAGATTTGTCCGGTAGATCTTCGTTTGGTAGGCAAAATAGTTAGAGATACTCGTTTCTAACCCGATTATTGTTCCCATCGTCATCTTTGAGATAAAACTAAGCGTGGAAACCCGTTTTTGGGCCCTGAGTTTCGTAGGTATCGCTGTCTCGGTCGTCGTGGAAGCGTTATGGATTCGGCTCATTGACAGGTTTTTTTTCTTTATATCTGGTAAGCGAACTACGATAATCCATGATTGCGAACAAATCTATTGGACTCATAGCAGATAAAATCGTGATGATTTTTTGTTTTTTTTTTTTTTATGGCCATGACACTTTAGCGAACATCTCACTTCAAGAATTTATGGTGCCAATGCACTGCCGTGATAAACCATCGACATACTGCACACTTTTCGAACAAAACAACAACGTATGGTGTGTGTTATTTCCGTTCCGAATTAATATTTTTTTTTTTTTTTCGTAACGTCTACAATGGATTTGAACGTCTCGCTTTTGTCAAAATCCAATGAGAAAATCTCTAAACACTAAACCCGTCAATTCAAATAAAACACGTGATGGGTAATACGTGTCATACAAAATACTTTACAAATATCATTTATATATATATATATATATATATATATATATATATATATATATATATATAATATATATTACAATTAAAAAAAAGAATTGATAAATTTACATTTGATAATAGCAATACCGTGTCATGCATAAAAAGTCATTCGAATTAACGAAATAGTCCACTAATCATATATTCAATGTTTGCAAACGCATAATATGCGTATTTTATGTAAAACCGTGTTTTTTTTTTCAAATTTCTTTCATTCGGTCCTTTTTTCAATATGTTTCTTGTCCATTGAAAGACTTCGTCGTTGCGATACGAAAAATTATTTACGATTGTTTAAGATCTCTATAATGCTTTACAGACGTTTACATTTCAAGAACGCAATAAATTTCTTACAGCACATATATTATTATCATAACATAAACCTAATGGAACAGAGCCGAGTCAATATCTAAAAACCTTTGTCGTGATTTCTTAGATCGATTCTTCCGTATTTTTCGACGACTCTGTGGTACGAACAAACTGTAAACAGTTTTCGTGACATGTCGTTGATAATTTTTATAATCCATACACGATACTTGAATTTAATTTCGATCAAATGACAACAATATTTTTTTCACCTAGATATTGTTTCGCGCTGAACTCATAGAAAATATTCCCATAGAAGTCAATCTATCCATATTATGTATATACAAAATGAAGTTTTTTTATTTTCAGACATTTATAAATCTCGTTTTAGCAAAATCAATTTCAGGTGTGCTTACACAATACCCAACAAAATATTAGGATGAAATACACACACACACACACACACACACACACACACACACACACACACACACACACACACACACACACACACACACACACACACACACACACACACACACACACACACACACACACAGTGACACAACCAACACCCAGGGTTGTCAAGTTTCGAATATAAAACAAATTTAATACCATAATTAAATTGATATATACATATATGTATAAATAAAATAATTGGTGTGTGAAAATAGTTATTGTTTTTAAGTATAATATATATATATATATATATATATATATTATACGTTTTTATAATTATTATTATTATTATTGTTTTTTATTACTTTTTTTTTAATAACTTTAAATGTATATAACTACCATAATGTTTTAATGTCAACTACTTGCACTGTACTTGCATTTAAAATGATTGTTTGTTATCGGTCACGACCCGTAATAAAATTCACCATCCTGCCATATTATCAAAAAGCGTTCGAACGATAACATCAAGCTACGCTTTTCTTCATCACTCGTTCACGTAGGCATCGACTTTAAGACATAAGCTCGGAGGAAAAGGACAAACATCTTGATGAAAGCGCTGTGTGTCCATTAGATAGAAGAATTCAATACAGTAGTCTATAAATCTTTTTTTTTGTTTTTGATTCGACAATGTATATGCCACAATCAAAATCAGTTTTAGTCTAATCAGAGGAAAAATAAATATCTTGTTTAAACGTTTAAGTATCAACCAATAGTGCTAGGAAAATTCACGTTTGACTTAATGTCTGATCAATTGAACGTTTTGTCATTCTATTTCAGCCCTATATCTTTCTCTCTCTTTCTCTCTCTCGCCTTTTCCCCTACTATTTTCATTAAATTTTTCGGAGTAAGAGGATTTGTTCGAACATTTGTATGGATTTGAACATGACTCAGTCTCAATAACACTGATATTCGTTTAATTCTCGTCGTCAAGTTTTCTAGACAACACGGTCCTTAGCTATAGCGCTCACCCCTTTTATAATCTTTTAAGTAAAGATACCAAATATTTTTAGCCAGAGCTGCCCTCTATTATGAGCAAAATCCTGTGTGGTACCTCTACTGACTGATATATTTTATGAAAAGTAACTTGAGCCTCTAAGTTACAAATATTCGTGTACCTAAACCTGACAAAAAAAAAAAAAAAAAAAAAAAAATACAAATACAAATACAAATTTGTATTGATGATTCATTTAAATAATTTATTCAATTTATTTCAAACAAATGATGAATTGGAATTAATTTACTAAATCCAAATATAAAATGGATATTTATGACGATATTTACCTGTTTCTAGACGATCAACCAGTTTAGACCTCGATGTTTTTTAAATTAGCTAAATAGTCTGTTATGTAAAGTTATTATTATACACAAGTTATTGTTTTGAAATTTAAATATAAATAATTCAAAATGAACGATAATGGTTAGCAATTTTAATTTGTTACTTTCATATTAGCCGAGACATCTCTGTAATATATCCATAGTACTTTAGTTGGCCGAGATTTTTTCTGCGGTCCTGAATCATGATTGTCAACGAATGTGTTTTCCAACCGCATTTTAATCGTTTCCGTGTATTTACTACCTTTCATTAGAATACCTCGTCACCAGACCCCGTCAAAAAACGCTTTTTCGAAAGGTATTTTGTTTTTCAATTTTTTCGTTACCACTGATATAGTGTTAACATTGGTTTTGAGCTCGGCCGTCGACAGTTCAATTGGACATACGACAGCAGCTCGAACAGAACCAGTTGCATTCACTCTGTGCCTATACGTATTGTCTGTAGATTTCACTCGACAGTCGTAAGTATAGTTGTATAGTAGTATCTGAATAGTATGTTGCAATTTACGCCGCTATAACTGCTTTCGCAGATTAAAGAACTGCAGATTATTTTATATTGTTTTATCATTTTTGGCGCCGTATTATTAGACTGTGTCAACAGTGTTACGTTTCGATAGCGAAAGCGGCAGTGGCGTGAATGTGATTAATGATTTAATCATGTCCGAGAGGCGCGAGTCTTGAGGCGTTAGACGATAATCGTTTTAAGCCCTCTAAATAATGTTCGAATTTTGATCGTTTTGAAAATAAATCAACGTAGACCTTCAGTCTCCCTGACTTCATAATCGTTACATACTAATTTAAATTCTATTTAAAGTGATATTTCACATCGAAAAATCCGTGAATCAAGTTTCTAATCGTCTACGGATTTACACTCGTCAACCGACATTTCTTGTTTGGATTTATCGAAATTTTTTTACAAAAAGCTGTCAGTCCGACAGTTCAGAGTGAAACAGATCTATTGTGATTTATGTTACGCAATTTTAATTTCAAACATCGCTTGAAACGACAATCGGTATGTTCCTGGGCCGAGGTCTGCGGTGGAAGTGGTTGACGGAAGTGACCATGGCAGACCACGACTACTGGACGTGAACCGGAAGTAGGATTGTAATGTTTCCGTCGAAATTGTTACGAAACGTCGCTATAGTACACTCCAAGTGTTTTCGACTGAGTTGCGCTGGCAAACTCCAAAACGGTTTTTCACACCTCTAAAATAACGACACTACCGGTGGCGTTTTGATTTGTGTAACAATTTTTTGGCAGTGCTTTGACGTATCGCTACGTATTTATATCACCGTGAATACGTCTATCGCATTATTTATGTGACGAATTCTCTAACCGATGACCTTTAACCTTTTCACTCGGCCTCATATTCAGTTTAGCGTGGTTCTATACAGTTTGTACATAAACACAGATAATTTATAATAGAGGTTCTCGGTAATAGTTAAGCCTAACTCTAGTTAACATCAAAACAGAATAGAAACTCTAATTTTTATGAGCGCACATAGAAGTCCTCTCATTTTTTTGTCCTGTTTATTTTTTGATTTTGTTTTAATAAAAGAAATAAACAAATTGTGAGATCAACTTTATGTATTTTGACTGCATGCCAACGTTGAATGTATACTTTTAATATTTTAATTGATGATTTTACACTTGTTCAAACGCATGAACACATTGAAGTATTAGTCGATTACTGAACTAACTTTTGATCATACATCCATGACCTTACATCACACAGTATCAGATGATTTTCAGCATATTTTTTTTAAGCTCGCGGGCCCCTTAAAATCTACCTATGTATCTCCATAAGTCGAAAATCCAGCTTTTGGAATCACTGATCTAAGGCGATTCATCAAATCTCTGACGATTGTTATTATTATTATTTTTAAAAATCTAAGTGTCTATGTGCATTGAATCATTTAAGCATCCCAAAAATTTGAGATCATTGTTATGTCTATGGTTATTTATTTTCACGTTAATTCTTACATGCTGTAGAGTGTGGTGAGTATATAAACAATAAAATCACTGGCCGTGAATACTGTAACGAGTGGTAACAAACATGTTATGATAATAATAACCGATTTTATTAAAAAAAAAAAAAGTTTTAAATCCTATTGGTTTTCAACGTTTTTGTAGTCTACCATGATCGTCATTCGACTCCTTGGTCCCGGTTTGGTAGTTTTAACACCATTTATCATTTTCCAAAATTCTGAAGACTATATGTATTTTAAAAACACGCATATTGATTTCGGAGTGACAACTCACGAAGGAAAGTTGAAATTTAATAATTATGTATTGTTATATTGAAGAAAAAAATTATAAGTTACCTACCAATATAAATATTTAAATATGTTCATCATAAAAATTTAAGAATTGTTTTCATTGTTTTTTTTTTTGTTATAAAAAATTATTAATTATAATGATTACGAGTTGATGTTTAGTATTTGTTTTGTACTTATTTGTTTATTATTAAAATATTTAATAACAATATTAGGTTTACATATTATTATTATTATTATTATTATTACGTGTACATAATATCATATACATTAATTACTGTACAGAAATCTTATCTTCGTTTTATTGAATCAATATTTGTTGTAACCAATATGAAAATATTTATCAATAAACATATTTACTCAATTTAGTCATTTGTGTTTAGTCGATCGAAATACAGTTAGAACATAAAATTCACAAGAAAAATAATAGTTTTTTGTACAAGTAAAGTAAAACAAATCCACCGTTCTGAAAGTATGGTCAAAAATTTGAAAAAAGAATTAAAATAAAACGTAATTAATTCACTAATTATAAGTATTATAACATATGTACTATTATACTTATGAACTACAATATTCTGCTTTGCGTAGTTTTTTTTATATCAAAAATATTTTTGGCATATTTACATTTATTTTATAATAACTACAAATATATCTATTAAACGTACCAAAATTAATCGATATTTCAAAACTCTTTGTATCAAAAATATATTACGTATTAAGTATCAAACATATGACTATAATTAAAGCATTTTCGATTATTATTAATTGATAATTCCTCAAGCCCTTAAAGTAATTTCATTATTTTACTACGAAACTCAAACGAAATATGAAGGGTTGAAGTTACTTCTTTAAAACAATAGATTATATAGATCATTAAAAACAATTTTAATTGATTCAGTAAAATATCACACCATGAAAATAAAAAAAAGCCAGACATAATTCGCACCGTGGGGTATTCTCTAATGCTTGGACAAGATAATAGTAATGTATATATTAATTTTTTTTGAAAAAAAATATAGATTATTTCTTTAGTTAAATGAATGAGAAAAACTTAAGTTTAAGAATATAGTTTTTATATTATTAATTGAATTGTGAGAAGATTTTATTTATTAAACCTGTTTAAAGATTTCTGGTTTGACTAAAGAAAATAATCATCTTAAATTTTAACAAAAAATCATATTTGCTTATGAATAACTGTCTACAATGACGTCTATACATTAACTAGCTATTAACTATACACATATCAACAATATGGAACACAATTCTCATATAAAACCATTTACATTTTAATATCTGAACAATAATGCTCCACCGGCATTTCATGAAGGTCAATAGAACCCATAAAAGAGTTGTACTCTTTTACTATAGCTGGTCTTCTAATTGATATTCTTGATTTATGAACAGCGTTTCACTTGATCAGTAGGCTTTATACCAATGTAATTTGAAACTACACGAATAGCTTTATTATCGAACCACTTACATCCAACAAAACCATTTGATGTATCTATTTGTGTACCATACGTTCCTCTACCTGACTTTTTGGGGTGTTTATCAGATTCAAACTGATACTCTGATTATATATTAGATTAGATCTAACAGTTCCATCAGAGGAAATTCCATGATGTTTTAAATGTACTTCTAAGTTATAAGATGTGAACCAATCATCAAAGCTCATCTTGTATTTTTTGTGTTTAGGTATTATTTACGATAATCTAATAACAATATTCTATTTAGACCAAATTTGGTGTTGGACTTTACTATTATTTTTCTGACATACATTTCAAAATTATGTACTATACCTTTTTTAGATGCCAAAGCAAACATTTTAATAATTCATTGAAGGGTTTTTGATTGATTGTACTGCTTCATAAAACGTCTACCTTTAAACGGTATAATAATTTCATCAGCTTCTAAGCATTCTTTGGGTTAAGTTGAACTTAAGTTATTTTGTACAGTATCAATAAATGATCTTACTTTAAGTAATTTGTCGTGATAAAGGTCGGAAGATGGCAAACGATTAGTATTATCATTGAAATGTATGCGTTAATATAAGTTACAGGATCAATTACGTGACATAGTATCGGTGATTGTAAGATATCTTGTATTATGTGACCAATGCATTCTACAAGCAAGCATTTAAATTATTGACATAATCGTATGAACGCCAAAAAAATGTTCAACATCATTTACATTTGTATTTGTGTTGGTGCCATTTTTTTTTTTTTTTTTTTTTTTTTTTAGTTGAGTACAAAAATTGTCTAGTAAATAATTTACTCAACAATATTTTAAGATGAAATAATTTATTTAAATATTTTAAAGTCGTTAATAGTACGACAGGAATATCAGACATTTTATTATTGAATTAATATTACTGATTTTCTGAAGAACCTTTTATCCACTAATGCGGCAACTACACATTGAAATTTTCCTCTTCTGTGTTTACTTTTATACTTTTAATATACATTCGTCAAAATCGTTTTCGATAATTGCATTTACTATACTACTTGTTACTGATAAATCTCTTCTTAGCAAACACTGTTCTCTATCAAAAAAATAAAAAATATCTAGTAAAAAAAGACTAATTCAAACTAAATGATAATATCATATCATGTACCATTTTGTCTACTTTGCGATAGTAATTATCAATGAATTCAGACTATTCCTCGATATGTTGAAAAATAATAGTTACTTCATTATAATAATTGTGACAATCGTCAAAATATCAGACAAATCTCCTCTAAGTAGTTCTTCAATTTCAATATCTTTTAGAGCCATCATAAAAATGAGCTAAAAACACTATAAACAACATAACTATAGCATTATGAATAATAATTAAAACATTAAGTACAGACCCAATGATGCCAGATGGAATCATGAAGATCCCGTTACAACGAAAATAAAAATGCAACAATATAAATAATGATATTTTAGGAGTAATTGATACATTTAATTTTAAAAAATTAAAATTAAATTTTTTTAATTTTCAGAAAAATAAATGCAAGTATAATAAAATATAAATTACCAGAAATCAAGTTATTCATTATGAGAAGTGAGAATATTTGAAATCGTTCTCGTTGAACACATTTGATAAACATAAATTACTGTTTGATATACCACAATAACACTAAAACCACTGTTATCGCTATACCATTGAAAAGAACATAAAATGTCTTACTAAAAATGATTCCACTTGGACTCAGTGAGCTTTAAATCAAATTCACAAAAATTGATAAAAATCATGAATCCTAATTGTATCACTGTGCTTGAAAGGTAATTAGAAATACACTTGAACATTGCATGGTAATTTAAAAATTCTATTTAAGCTCAAAAATAGTCAACATTTTTGAAACTTTCAAAAAGTATATAATTATATGTCATAAATATAAAATAATAATTTCAAGTTTCTAGGAACATTAAATTTCAAGTTATAATTAAATCACTAAAATCGATCTAATGAAAGTATCGTTTACGTCAAATTTTACCGTTTTTACTTGATTTGTCGGCAATTTTCCCCAACACCTGAAAAACTATCAAGATAAGTAGATAAATCGCCTATTTAAATTGCCATTTAGATGACATTTGTTATTTATAGAGTTGCTAGATAATACTTTTGAAACATAACTATAACCTCAAAAGTATTAACAGAAAAAAAATAAACATCATTGTAAAACTTGTAATTTATTTGCTTCACTGAGAATCTTAAATTTGATACCTATTCAAAAAATTAATTTTTTTTTTTTAATTCAAATTTTTTTAAATAGTCCTTAAGAGCTAATATGGCTGAAAATACATGCAACATTTTAAATATTATATTTTATACTTAATCATTCGAAATATGTGTAAAATATTGAAGCCTATCATAGACACTGTTTAGATGACTGACTCATTTGCCGTAAACAAATTCTCTAACAAATAAACAGAAGACAAGGTCAATAATTGTAATAAAATCAATAAATGCATAGCTTTAGCTTTAGAAATACTGAGCGACAGTCAAAGTGATATCTTCGATGTTACATTAAGTACGATTGACATTGAAATACGATTTAGCACGCATTTTGTAAGTTTGCACTGACTGATGGACAATATAATATTATTCCAAGTACCCTTATCATTCCTAGTTCATACTCATGACATAAAACTTCAATTCTGTTTTTTATAATTTAATTTTAATCGCATTAAACAATCATATATTTAATCTCAAACTGAACATCATACGCGTTATAACAATGAGTAACGCACAAAAAATTAACTCTGTCAACAAAATATATCAAGACCAAAGCAAAATGTATAAAAAATGGTGAACAATGACACCATTATGATTATTACTATACGATACAGTGAAATTAAGTTTAGTTACTATTCATCAATGTTTTTCAATGCTCTTTTGTAGCTTTGTAAAATTATAACAATAACATAAAACAATAGACTTAATGCAACACAAATTCAAGTAGACAATAATAACATAATGGAAATGTTATTATTTTTAAACTATATTGTATTTGTAATAAATTGTGAATCGAAAACATTTAGAAAAAGTTCATTTAGCGAACGTATTAGATTCTCAGATGACTTAAAACGTATTTAGAAAAATAGTAGATAAAACAACCGTTTAAGGTTAATACTCAAATAGTATTAATTATAATGAAATATGCGACTCCTTGTTCTGTCTAGTACCTACGAAGCAAAGAACGACAAAAGAAGACTATTAATTAATGAATTGAAGTACCTAGTAGTAGTAGTAGCTGTAGTAGCAGTCTGTAGTAGTAGTAGGTAAAAGAAAATTGTACACGTGAATAATGAAAACGATGGGTGAATAAACAGGAGCTCAGCCGGATGTAACCTGCGATTTTCACTAAGGAAATCGCATGGTTGGCCCGCTAGGAGACGATTTTAACCCCGTCTACCGCAATGATATAGTTAAATGATCGAAAAATAACACGGACTGCGGTATTGTGTACGAGTTTGGATGAGAGGTGCTTTAGGATTTTACACTCTTTTCAGCCTGCAAATGGTTTGTCGATCTTCAATTAATGACCGCGATGAAATAAATTTAGAAGGAAATTTCCTCACAACTAAGAACAATATCATAATTTTATGAAGCTATGAAATTAAATTATGCAAAATATTTGTTATAAATACACTTTTTTAAATTTTACATAGTTTTTGAATATTGTATTGTTTACATACACGTTTAATTTAAAAAAAAGTATTTAAACTTCAAAGTTAAACAACATTTTTGCAGCACACTTAACTTGGCTTTTAAAGATGCTCCTTTACTTATAATTCAACTCAAACATTTTTGAATCACTATTTTCTAAATAATTCATAAAAAAATTAAAAACATAACGTATTTGAACTATTAACAAGTAAACTATAGATCATTTTTATTTTACTATTAACATGATTTCGTATTAAATCAAAACTACCCATTAAACCTTATGCTAAAAATTAAAAATCGTAAAAAATTAGATAAAAAAACAAAACAATTCACATTTTAACCACATGCAGAAAATTCTATTCAAACACCATGTAATCATTATTTTACAATCTGTGGACAACAGTTTATAAGACTTTTATTGTTTTTATATTTATTTTTAAATTTAATTATGAAAGTGGTAGATATAGTGTTTTTTACGTTATTATTTTTAAGAATATGCTCCTAACACCTTATATACACACAAGATAATATTTGCTTTTTACAGGCGCGTCCACAAGGGGGGGGGAGGGACGAACGCCCTCGCATAACAATTTTGAATGTATAAAAGTACTATAATATCAACAAAATTTTAATGATCAAAATTTTAATTTATTGTTATACCTAAGAAGAAAAAAACTAAATCTCCACAAAGATAATAAATTAAGAGATAATAACTTATAATTATTTGGTATCGGTATAGTTTTTGCGGGTAAAGGTTTATAGAAGAACGCAGCATATATTTTTATAATCGTGGCTTCAGTCTGTCATCGGTTAGACATACTGCAGTAATGTACTGTATAATAACACCACTACATATCAGTGTTGTCAATATACAGGGGCGGATTGGCATAAAACGACCACCAAGATAATAATTTTTAGGGGCCCAAAATTACGACCACCATCCCAAAAACTACATCAAATAATCATCCGCAAAGTCGATCGCTTCGCTCACGAATGGAATCTCTTTTTTTCTTAACACTCATTAGTCATTATACAAATCACATATTAAATCTTATAAAACAAAATTATTATGGGTACAATTTAAGTCAATGACACAAAATTTAAAAATGTACAACATACCCTGTTACTTACTTAACATATATACAAAAATATCGGAGTGTCGCCAGTGAGCGGCTTCTTCACCCAAGTCCCCATATCTCTGTAAACCTTGTTCATCATTAATGCTTATTTTACCTACTACATTGTATAGATTGTATGATTCTAATAAAAAATCAAAACAAAAAAAAAGTATTATTTTTACAAATCAAAAATATATAGATGGTTGGCAATGTAAGATATACTATACGACTTAACCATTAACCAAACAATAAACATTAACCATTAAATAATTTTATTCCATTTTATTTTATGTTGAGACACTTAAGAGACAAATAAGATCACAAAAATACCACTTATACAGACATTTTTTTGCATTAACAGTATTATAAGACAATGTCCTTAGAGTAAAAATTAAACAAAAATTTTACATTAACACTTATACTTATAATTGACTATACCTAGTAATTAGTAGAAATAATATAATTAAAAATCAGTCAACATTTTAACAAAACAGCCATTTTTGAGCTTTTTGTAGTTAACAGGTCTATTATTTAGATATTATATGATATCATTACTTAGATTCAAAAATTTAAATAAAATTCATGGGAATTCGGGATTTTATAATAATATACATAGAACAGACTATTAATAAACATGACTACGAGCATGGTTTCTTGATATGAACAATATACCTTAACTGATAACTGATAAGTCTTGATGATCACTACACTACTGGGTAGCGGTAACCGGTACCCCGGTAGTGAGTTACTTGCGCATTGCAGTTATTATTGGTTATTTATTATTTATTATTATTATAGTTTAAACTTTTCTATGTTTAGCGACTTGAATATTAGAATCATAATTTCTGTAATATTTTACAAAAGCTGAAGACCCTAAGACCAAAAGTTTTTGATGGTCCATAATCAGACAACGGGGCCCTTTTATAGAGGAGGCCCATAGAGATTTCCTCGATAGCTCGCCTAACCCATCCGGGCCTGTATATATATAATATATATAATGTAATATAATAAATAATTTTTTATTTTTTTTATTTTAGATTTTGTATTACAATTAATCTCGACAGTTAGGGATAAGGGTTAACAAAAATTGGGAGTCGTTATTTGGTTAAATGAGAAAGCCCAAATGGTTGAATAGGGATAAAATGGAAAGAATAATATTGGGCTGTTAGGAGGAGAAAATAATTTTTTTGTCTAAAGGTATGGAATGAAGGTTGAGAAAGGAAATTAATTTTTGACGCTCAAGACATAGATTAGGGCAACTGAATAGGATATGGGAGATGTCCAAATAAATAATAATATTAATTATTGTGCAGTCACAAGTCACACACCAAGGGCGCCCTCTATCTACGACCGTTCTATGTGTACGAAAGACCAGTCTATTAGAATGAGCACAGAATAGATCTATTCTGTGGTATAAGGTCTATGGTGTATACTCATTATAATAACGTAATTTATTATCTAATTATCTCTAAACTATCTATGTATTATAATTATCATATTTCATTGTACAATTGTATATATTTATTATTATTATTATTATTATTAATACGTAGGTATAATAATATATCGATTTAAAAAATAGCTTCACCCCCCACCCCCTTGAAAACTGTCTAGGGACACCCCAGGCTTTCTAATAATTGTAACAAATTTAGATTCTGAGTGAAACGAATAATGTTTTGTTTGAAAAATATATTTTTGATGTGAAAACTTCTCATACGGTGTTCAGATATTTCTGCTTGGACAGTGAAATTTTCGAGCGTAACCTTTTTCGCGATATGCTCTAATACATACATAGATATAATTAGGGTTGTAAAATTTCATGAAATATATTATATAATTTGAGTGAAAAATAAAAATGATGTCTCATTTTGATAAAAAAAAATAAAATGTTTGTTTCATTTCAGTAAAAAATATAATGCTTTATGTTTTATTTATTATGGAATACTTTTTGTATTATTAATTGTACTAAATAGAAATAAAAACTAATTTATAAAAATTAACAATTTACACCATAATAGTTTATAGTTATAATAATTTATAAATATTGATTAAAGAGGTAAGAGACCATTAGTCATTGAAACACCTGAAGAAATTTTACAAAATATACATGAATTTATAAATAAATGGCCAGTAGTCCCATTACTCAACAGCTATCACATTATTGCAGAAGTTTCTCATCAAAAAAATGTATTGGTACCTAGTGAGTTTAAAAGTTAAGCACATATTTATAGAATTTATTGTGAAACACACAATATTATACCAGCATCTGGAAATGTTAAATGCTTAAAATTAAAATGACTGAATTCATTTAATATAAATATGTTATTTAAAGATAACAATATAATAAAATAAAAATAAAAATAAAAATTAGCTCATTTGCATAGTTAAACAAATCAGTATTACATATAAAATCATAATAATTAGCCATTATGTAAATATACATTTTTCATAACTATACTACTGAAAGTATGGAAATTAAAATTAAAATGACTGAATTCATGTTAGGTATAAAAATATAGTATTCAAAGACTAGTAAAATGTAAATAAATAACAGACGATTAGAACTATTACTTATTAGACGAATATTATCATAAAAATAGCTGCTATCAATAATAATGCGCCGGTTTTGTCGTTGCCACAGATATATATTAATATTAAATTTATCTGTGGTCGTTACCTATTTATAGGCATCTGATGGACTATACCACGTTAAATAGTAAACCCCAAACATTGTACCAAAACGATATCATACAATATCAATTGATTGAATGACATTTGACAGTCACTATTTCAAACGTAAAAAAAAAAAATATATATATATATTTTTCAATGTTTCATAAAGCGGAAAATTTTCAATCATGAAATATTTCATGTGATATATTTAAAAATTTACAACCCTAGATATAATAGTATAAAGTATTAAAATGGCTTTTGTGTATTCTATTATCATATACTCTATGGGCAGATGTTTGTTACTAGGCTCATATAAATGTTTTTACATCCTCCGAGGGTCGCCCGTGAAATTCCCATTTCATTTTTTTTTTTTTTTTTTTTATTATCATAATTATATTTATTATTGTTATTATTAATATTATAATTATTACTTTTATTAGGTATATTTTAAAATGTAATACTAAATAGGTACTAATGCATATTATTTAAATAAGACTTTATTTCTTTCTTTTTTTTTTTAATAAATTAACATTATACTTAATAAATAAGTGTGTTCATTGATCAAAATATACTAGATCATATGAGTAGCAGCAGTCACTGTTCATCGCTGATAATTAATAATAATTATATGCTTAGTAATAATAACATTTTTTTATTATCAATGTTACAGTTGAAAAAAATATCCGATGTTTCCCTTGGATATACATCGAAGCAATTGTTATTTCAAACATCGATGTTTAAAAAGTTTATTAAAAAATCTTTGGCAGAATTCCAACCATTTCCATAGTAACAAAATAATCAATAAATAGGCATAATTAATATGTTGAGTAAAAAATTAATGGATTTAAAATTGCAATGACAATATTCTATAGTAAAGTTAGTTTTCAGTAACTTTCAGCCGATAATATTTATATTTGAATTACTATATGTGGCGCTATCTCGATGAAAAAATTGTAACAGAATAAATTTCAATAGAAATTCTATATACAGTAAAAAATACAACGCACACTTTTACAATTTATTGTTATTTAAATTAGTATAATAAATTGTATAAATGTTCGTAAATATTTAATGTATACTATAATACGAGACTAAGCATAAGTGAGTTACAGTGAAAATTGACTTAAATAAATTTTAATCAAGTAAATTCTTGCATTACGTTGCATGTTTTGACAACGTATTCTTTTCAGGTTAACTTGTATGTACGGTAATATATAAATCAGGTTAAATTTTAACCAAAGAACAAAGTACATTATCTGAATGAGGTTTTTAGTTATTTAATTTATTTAAGGTAGATATCGTTTATATAATGTATTCTATATAAACCATCTTCGAAATCCAAAGTCAACTTTTAACTTTCAACTAGATCAAGTTAAATAAGAACGTCCTTCGATCCATGGGGTATTCTTCGTTTGAACTAAATTTTAATGAAATGATTGATAGTTTCTTTAATTCAACGATTCTAAGCAGAACATCAGTGTAAAATATACTATTCATATTATATTCAACCATTTTTAGACTAATTGTTAGTACCGATGATTTTTTTTTTTTATCATAACCGTTTAAATCTTCTAACCAAAAGATGTTATTCACTAGTAAATTATTCGTTTTTAGCACTTGATTAAATACAAGACCAGATTCCAAATTACGTACTTAACATACTATTAGGTATAGTTTTAATAAAGCCTACAATTTATAAAATAATAAGTGAGTGTTTACCATGAAAATTAGATTAGTATGATAAGAGTTTTATTGACACCCTTATCCTTTACCAGTCCCCATTTATAACATACTGAGTTCTCAAATCCTCATAGGTCATCGAAATTATCAACGGCAAAATGATAAATTTATTGGATCATAAATATTGATTCGTAATCAATTATTATTACATATGTTGGATAATTTATTGGATCTTTTTCCAACAATTATTCCCATAAGAAAAATTATTAATGGGTAAGATATGAAAAATGAAAGAGTTGTTGTAAAATTTAGTAATAAATTGCACAAATGAGAATGCGTTAAAGTAAAATTAGTAATTCCGGAGACCTCAATATTTATAAAGGAATTTCCCATTACAATTGCATATATATAAGATATTATGATCCACAAATGTCAAGTTATGTCAATAGAAAACTATACGTTGTAGATATTGAAAATTCAGTGTTCACTTATGGGTTGTGACCAAACATATTATGTGGTATTATCTAGAATTAATTTTTTAGGTGGTCTACGTGTAATACATGATCCCATTGTAATTTCGAACAGCAATATCAAAGTTCAAATTTTCTTTCCAAATTGTATAAAATTGTATGACCTCATTATAAACGGATATCGACTTGACACTACATTTTGATGAAATTTGTGTAGGTAAGCTGCACTCAATATTAATTCGCCACCATGGTTTCATTTACATTATAGTTAAACATCAATATTCATTTATTCATATAAATATACTAAATTTAAATGCAATTTAAAAATATTGAAACTCAGTTTTGAGAGTAAAATATGAATTTGTTATAAATTAAAAAATAACAAAATTGTCAATAATTACATTCTACCACATTTTTTACTCAATCAAAACAAAAATATGTTTACTATTTAGTATTTTCATAATTTCGATAAGATTGAGTGATATCCCAACAAAATTTACACGGAGTGCTTTTGTTGGGATATCACTCATTTTTTATCGAAACTTTGAAAATAGTAAACTTATGTTTTGTTTTATCAATTAATTGAGTACAAATTTTGCTAAGTAAATAAAAACATGGTTACTCCAATTATAAAAGATTTCATATATTTATTATTTTTACTAAAAATTCACATTTCATTGAACTCAAGTATAAATACTCGATTAATATTAATGAATTTATGAAATAACTTAGCCTCTTTTTGATATCACAACTTTTCTAACCTATGTAAATGTTATTTTTTACTTAGAGATGTTTTACCAACAGTATTTTTGTTAGGATATTACTGAACCCACGAATTTATGGTTATAAGTTAATGAATTTACATTTCATAAAGAAATTTTAATTGAATATAAATAATGACATCTTACATAGCAAACGCGTACGAAAGCGGTCGGTAACACACATATTATGTTACCAAGTTATCCAAGACTAATACATTGAAAAACAATGTTTGAAAATTTAAACTTTTCTTCCTTAACTGGTCAATTGGAAATTAATTAAAACTAACAAATATTTTAACTTTGTGATATTAACTTAAACATAGTTTGAACATTCATTTAAATCATATGTAAACTGATTCATATGATTTATTGCATACCAAAAGTATGTAAAATAATCTCAAAACTAATTTGTGTGAATGATTGAAGTGTTGAAAAATTAATTTTTCATTTACCTGATGCCGCAAAAACAAATAAAATACTCATGATCAATAAGAAAATTATTGTCTCAAGTTCCGGCTACGAATAATCACAAGGTATTAATATGTTCGACATGTTCCGACCACGATTTAAGATATTAGTAATAATATATATTAATATATATATATATATATATATATATATATATATATATATATATATATATATATATATATATATATTAAATCGTGGTTCCGACTATCTTAGTCCGTGATTGGTATTAATTTTATTATATTTTTGTAATCACTTATCAGTTATCACTTATCAATTGATCCCCTATGGGCTATTAAACTATTTTTACCACTTATTACTTTATTACTAATACAAATATAAATAATTAAATTATTACTTATTTTAGATACCTACATAGGCGTAGCATGGGGGGGGACTTTAGGGACTATAGTCCTCCCAAATATGACTGTAGTCCCCCCGTATATATAATAAAATATTATTTTTTTGGAAATTTAAAATAAAGGATTGTCCTCTGACGGTGACATAGTCATATCAAACATTCTCCGTCACGTCTAACGGCAACACTGTTGATATTTTCCAATATTGCATTATTCATTTTATTTTAAAAATAGAAATGTATACATGAAATTATCATAGGTTTTTGTATAGCTAAAATTATGTCTATAGAAAATAATACACTACTGATCATGATAGATTCCTTATCATACACCTTAATTATTGTGACCAGCCTGCACTCCATAGTCGTGATTTCGTGTATTTTGACTATTACAATTACATAAATGTTTCTAGTGCTACAATAGTTTTTACATTACATTATTATTTTATTAAATATGTTTAGTATATTTAATTTAAAAAATAAGTCTAACTATGACGTAGCAAGTACATCAAGTACTATTGTTAACATTAATAACGAAAATTTAAATTTTGATGAAAAAAAACCTGAAGAAAAATCTTTAAACTTAGAACTTAATTTAGGAAATTTAAATACTGGACCTCTTCAACCAATATTAAAAGTAAGTCATTGTTAATATGTTGTTTATATATTTCATTAAATTGAAATTGAGTATACTACAATAACCTATTGCTTAATAGTCATTTTATGTAAAAAAATTGAATTAGGTATTCTTTATATTAACAGAACTATCCACAAACTGTTAGTGGTAAACAACATCGTTCATTTTCTTGAAAATATTATGAAAATTATTGTTGGATTGAGTATAGTATAAAATTAGATGCCATATTTTGTTTTTGCTGTTGAATCTTCAGTAAAAAATGACAGTGATATTATAACTTTTGTAAAAACAGGTTTTTGAAATTGGAAAAAAGTAAGTTTTTAATATGATGGTAGTTGTACTTATTAATATTTAGTTTATAAAGTTAAGTTTATTTACATTAAAACTAGCTAAATTAAATGTTACTTTAAACTAGATTTCTTCTAATAATAATTGTATTTCCTCACAATTCCATAACTGTATTACATTATTCTGATTTCTTTTATATTCTCAATAAAAATTGTTATAGCTTTGTACAAATAATTCCAAATTGCTTCAGCATGCTAATTCAAAAATGCACTTACAATATGTGCAAAGTTGGAAAGGATTCTGCTATAGTAAATCCACAGATAGTGTTATACCGCAAATATCAACTCAACACAGAGAAGAAATAATTAGTAATCGAAAATATGCTACACAACTCATTGATTTGATTTTATACTTGTCAAGACAGGGTATTGCATTCAGAGGTCATGATGAAAAAAAAGAATCATTAAACCTAGGTACCAATTTATTTTTCGGTTAATTAAATATTACCCATATTGTTTATTTATTCATAAATATTTACATTTGTTTTCTAGGAAATTTTAAGGAAATGTGTAAATTACTATCAAAGTATGACCAAAATTTTAAAACTAAATTTAATTGTAGATATAATTTATGTAGTCCTGAGATAGAAAATGAATTAGTGAATATTTGTTCAAATGTAATAAAAAAAGAAATTGTTTGTCAGATTAAAGAAACTGGGTTTTTTCCAATCATGGTGGATGATGCAAGGTATATTTCTGTATATTATAATATTGTATTATAAAATTATTATTTTTACCTAACCCTTATATTATAGGTGCCATAAACAGGAATATATGTCCTTTTGTGTGAGATATACAAAAGATTTAGAAATATTTGAAAGGTTTTTAGGATTTATTGATGTATCGGAAAAACAAGATTCTGAAACACTTGTTCAGGCTATTTTTACATTCATTGATGAATTGAATTTGCAAAACATTCCAATACTAGCTCAGTCATATGATGGAGCTAGTGTTAAGTCGGGAAAAAGAAATGGCGTTCAAGCCATGGTACAAGTTCAACATCCACAAGCTATCTACACGCATTGTATGGCACATAGAGTGAACTTGATCATTGTAGATATGTGCAAAAATATTCAGGTACTGTATTGTGATTAATAATTGCAAAACATTGAAATATATTTGTTTTCAATTTTAGTATGCAAAAAATTTATTTAATACACTTGAATCAATATATGTATACTTCTCTCGGCCTACATCAAACAAAAGGCTGAAACAAATGCAACAAAAATTGAACATTAGGGCTTCAACCTTAATGAAAATAAGTGACACTCGCTGGGTATGCCGGTATCAAAATTGTAAAGCAGTTAAAGAGAATTATGAGGTTATTTTAGAAATTTTAACAGAAGATATTAATAATAATAATGACATGGATGTTGCACAAGCAATAGGTATATTCACTTTTCCAATAAATAAATACATTTTTAATTTGTTAACTTGTATCTCAAATATATTTGGTTGTTTTACTTACAATTCAGGAATTCAATCAATGATGAAAAAAGGATCATTTGTAGTATTTTTATTTTTATTTGAAGATATATTAAGCAAAATGAATATTTTAAGTAATCATTTTCAACAAAAAAAAGTAACTTTAGGTAAAGCAGTTATTTTAATTAATGGTGTAATAAAAACATTTAAAAGTAATCGCTTTGATGAAAATTTAAAATTTGTTTGGACTGACATTTTATCATTTGCCAATAAATTTGACGTATCATTGGAAATAGGTTTTTTTTCACTATTGTATGTTTCATTTATGCACACAATATTATTAATATTAAATTATAAATACCTATTTTTTTGTTAATGGATCAAAGACAAAACGTAAAATAAATGAGTCAACTCAGTTTAAAGATTATTATGTTTCTTCTAAAATTGGAGATCAATGTTCTACTAAAATTACTCATGACAACATGACTGAAGAAGAAATTAAATGTGAATACTGGAAAATAAATGCCTACTTTAGAGTACCTACTTGATTGCATCATTGTTGGCATGGAAAAGAGGTTTTCAACAGAAATTTTAGATATTGCAAATGCTGTAGATAATTTTTTCAAATTAAATTATGAAAACAGTTTGGTGTTTATTGAAAAATATGAGGTAAATTTATTTTTAGTGTGAATTATTTTTTTTTTAAATGTATTAACTTTTTTTTTTTTTTTAATTATTTGCTTTTTAATGAAACAACAATTAATATTCTTACTAAAATTACTATTTTTTCAGAAAGTATTGAACATCAACAAAACTAACTGAAAATCAGAAATGATGGTTGCCAGGAATTAGCAAAGAAAATTATGAAGTTGATGACATTTTGCCAATTATAAACAATAATATGTTTCCAAATGTCTATAAGTTGTTGCAAGCTGCATTAACAATACCAATTAGTTCATCGTCTTGTGAACGTTCTTTCTCAGCGATGAAACGTATAAAATCGTGGATTAGAAGTCCAATGACGAATGATCGGTTTTCAAACCTTTCTATACTACATATAGAAAAAGACTTGTCTTACAAAATTAATGAAGAAAATGTTTTGAATATTTTCAATTAAAATAAACGTAGACTAGATTTAACATTATAGATTAAAGTTGAAAATATTTAGTGACTTCTAAAAACCATGTATAATAAAATATTAATATTAAACATTAAAACTATAACTACATTATTATTTAGTAACTCAAATTCTTATATGTTAGTTCCTGGAATCTGGTACCTAAATGTATTATCTACCAGATAATAACTAGCCAATTAATATAATTATTATCTACACTTAAATTTATACATGTAGTTTGGTAAAAATTATCCGAGACTTAGGGTCGGGCCACACATAGCGGTTAAGCCGCAGCGGTTGAACCGCTCAACAAATTCAAATTGTTTTATTTTAAATGCAACCGCCTGATACGCGTTCACACTTACGCGGTTCAGCCGCGGAAATGATCAAAACACATTGTTTTGAATTAGTCCGTTCACACATAGCCGCGGTTCAAACCACGGTTCATTTTTTCAAAGATCATATGCATTAAAAAAAAGACGTCAAATAGTGGGGCCTAAAGTTTCTAGTAACTTTCATTACCTAAAATTACACTGTTTTTTTATTTGTAAAAAACTGATGTTTTAAAATATATCATTTTAGTTTTTTTTATCAAATCTATTATAAAACCTGGTGTATTTTCTTTTGGAACAGCATATAGAAATAAGTTGGTATCTAAAGTAAGTACCTAAGTATGTAATAATATAATAAAATTTAAAAAGCTGGTAAGTGAGATGATGGTGGTGGAAGTTCGTCCTTCGTCGCTTCGCTCCTCGGACAAGATATTGGTGATGAGTGTATAGCACTTTTCATTATGGGATCACCTGACTTACGATAGTTTAGTTGTATGGTACCTACTTTAAATTCGAATGCAATGAGATATCATTGCATTCGAAAAACGATTCTGAGCAAAGCTTCGGAGTAATATAAATTATTTGTATACTGTTAACGTAATTTACCGTTACCTAGTAGTAGTAATTTTTCGTGAGTTTTTTTGTAATTAAACCTCTTATATCGTTATAAAACTTTAAAAATCGTCCGCTTGTTTCCCTATCATCATTCATTGGGTGAACCCAGTGTTGTCTACGTGGCCTTTGCACAGGATCTTGTAGCACACCAAGTGCTTCTGCTACACACAAAACCTGAACTAGTCGTTTGTGGTTTTCCATTCTGTGCGGATAGCTAATATTACAATACTGTACAAACAACCTTACGTGTTAAAGACACTCAGACTACTAAGTTTTAAAATATAATAATTTTTCAATCACCCAATACTTTGGTATAACCGCGCGTGCAGGTTTGACCGCGCATATGTGAACGGTAATCTGGCGGTTGAAACACTCGCGGTTGAACCGCTGCGGCTCGACCGCTATGTGTGGCCCGACCCTTAAGTCCCCCCTGTTTATTAGGTCATGCTACGCCAATGGATACCTATACATATTTATATAATTATATATTTAAATGGCATAATAATATAATATATATTACAAATATATACAATATACATATTTGATATTATCAATCACGCAATTTTTCCCTGTTGGCATACTATAACTGACTTCAATATAGTCGGTTATCTAGTTTTTTATATGTCTATGTTTGTGTATTATTATGTATGTAGAATGTAACTATGTTACATATTTTCTTTATTTCATACAATAAAACAACTTTTAAAAATGTTCACTTGGAAATAAAAAAATATATTTTTCATAGAAATGAAATATTTCTTGAATTTTTCATGAAATATTTCAAGAAAATAAATTTCATGAAATTTTACAACCCTATTAATAATGAAAAATTTTCTTTAATAAAAACATTTAGTAAATTACCTGTTTTTAAACGATTGTAATAATAGGTACAATATAATTATTATATACATACATAGTGATTATTATCATTCATATATATATATGTATTCTTTATTGGTACTGCAGTAGAAACTATTCAGCTCGATAGTTAAATTTATAAACAGAAATTTACAATTTTTACAAATACAAGTTTATATATATATATATATATATATATATATATATATATATATATATATATATATATATATATATATATATATATGTGTGTGTGTGTGTGTGTGTGTGTGTGTGTGTGTGTGTGTGTGTGTGTGTGTGTGTGTGTGTGTGTGTGTGTGTGTGTGTGTGTGTGTGTGTGTGTGTGTGAGTGTATATAAAAATAAACATTTTTTCTCGGTTGATTTACGGTAATTGACTTTTTTTTTCAATACTTCGGGACTTGAAAACCAGGCATATTAGTGAAACAATCTATGTTTTACTATTTTTAATCTGGGTGAATTTTCAAGTTTTATTCCTTCCTTAATTGGTGACAACTGTTTTTTTTAATTTTGTTTTTCTGTACTTAAGGGATTCATTTTCTAACTTCTCAATCATTTTTCAAGTGATAGAAAAAACTGCCAAAAGTCTGGTATAAATGGTAAAATTTTTGGTCAAACACCAAACTTTCACTAAATCGATTTTATTTGTTAAATCATATTTTTAAAAGCTATATACTTCACAATAGTTTTAAAAAAATTGAAAATGTTTGGACTGTACGTATATAGAACTTAAAAAACTTGTTATTTTATGTCTATCTCTTACTTATCTCTTAAGCTTATGAATTCAAAGTGAATAAATTTTCAAGTTTTACTTTAATAATAATCAATGACAATATTATAAATTATAACATTATGCTTGATATTTCTAGTGTAATCCGTTCACTAATAAAAATAATTTTGATGTGAACAGTCACACTTTGAAACAAATACATGTTAACTAATAATGAAAAATAAAATATTACCTTTTGCATCTTCTAACCTTAATCAGCAGTCTCAATAAAAGGATGCCAATCATTCAACTCATTAATTAATGTAGTAAATCTAATGTCTTCTAATAGTTGATCACACTACTACATATTACTCGTTATATTACTATTCGTAGTTTGCACTCGTTGAATTTATGTCAAAGTCGCGTATAAAAAAGCTGGTAAGTGAGATGATGGTGGTACAAGTTCGCCCTTCGTCCCTTCGGTCCTCGGACAAGATATTGGTGATGAATGTATTAAGTTTTAAAGAAATGATGACTCATTTCTTTAGTATAAAACGATTCTGAGCAAAGCTTCAGTGTAATATAATATATTATTATTTAAATACTGTTTACGTATTTTACGGTTATTTGTATAATTTTTGGTGGCTGTAACAATTTGGTAAATTACAAGTTCTATATTTAAGTCAAAAGTGCTATAATTGTTCTGAAAATGTTGTCCAATATAAAAAAGTATGTATTTGATATTGGATAAAATTTTCAAGTTTCTAGCTTCAATACTTTTCGATTTATGACTAAATACCTAAAATCTGAACAGTGAAAATCTCGTTTACGGCGGATTTTTACCGATTTTACCGTTTTTACTCAGTTTTTCGATCGTTATTCTTGATTACTGGAAAAACTATGAAGATTTTGGAAAAATTACCTTTTTAAAGTACCATCTCAGTTCAATTTCGAATCTAAAAAGTTGCTGAACGAAACTTTTGGACAAGGATTTCTATACGAAAAAGTGTTTACAGAAAAAAAAACAATAAAAAAAAAAATAAAAAAAAAAATAAACATCATTGTAAAACCATAAGATCCTTCGCTTCACTCAGAATCTAAAACAGAACAGAATATGCAATCAGTTGCATTGCACATAATGAGTGTTATTTCAAGTCATCTCGTACAATTCATTTTTTGTATTATTTTTTTAATGCAATGGCGATGATATTATTTCGATGAATATTTCAGTTGATCTCGATTATTTAGAATTATCTTTGAACGTTTTTAATAATTGTGTGACATGGAGCTATTAAATTGGCTCCCAAACAAAAATGTAGTATAATGACAAATAAATTCCTAGTATAAAATTAAGTAACATCGTTTATTTAAAAAAAAAAATAAAAATTATTATCAATAAATGTCATGACATTTTATACGACTATAGTTAAAATTCTAAATTGATGAATTTTTCTTTTTCTTTATTTTTTTTTAGAAAATTTCATCAACTCTATAATTAAGCTAAAATCACTTATTCTTATTATGTACAACATTATAAAAATAATAATAACGTCAAAATCGACCTTATCTTAAGTTAAATATTAGTGAAACGAAATTTCGACACTCCGTGTACACGAAAGAAATGGAAAACGGACAGAATATAAAAAAAAAAAAAAATTATACAAAAAAAAATATACGTAGCCTTAATACATTTTTCGTTAAACACGGAATACGAAATAAAAGTACCACTAACTCTGTATTTGGTGTGATATTGTCGAACCGGTTTTAGGAATAAACGTACTTGAAAAAATAAACATTAAAAGTGCATTCATAACGAACCGGTCAATATCACCGTGTGAAGATAGGTCAGGAACGTGTGTATGTGTGCATACGGAGATACGAAGGAGTACGGTGTAAGACGCACGCTAATATAGCGTGCGTGTAATCACATAACTGCAATTTTCGGACCACGTGGTTAACCGTGGTCATGGCCTCGGCGACATGCGTTGGAAGAGAAAGAGCGGAGATCGGGTTGTTTGTTTTTTTTTTAGAGTATTCGTCATTTCGCGCGCCAGGCGGTCGGGGAGGTACAGTGTGTGTTAGTGTAAGGGAGAGGGGGTGGAGAGGAATGAGGATCAGGACGAGCTGGCGGCTGTGGCGTGGGCTCGATGGACGAGGTCACGCGTTCGACGCGGTCTTGGACACGAACGCCCGGTCTCGGAGCGCTGCGGACGCGCCGGTCACGAACGCGTCCATCGGCCTGGACCCGTTGGACGGCGGCCGCGCGTACGGCCCGGTGCCGGAACACTCCTCGACCGCGTGATCACCGTCCGTAACGGCCGGCAAGAAACACGGCGCGGCCGACAGTCTGGACCAGATCGACTTCTTCTCGGCGCCCGCCGACCCGTTGCGGACGCTCTCGTCGTCGTTCTTCTTCTGCTGGGCCACTCGCTGTCTCTCCGCCTGCGTGAAACGACGCGCATTAGTGTCCGCTCAGTGAGTGCTCAGAGTCCGACGTCGTCGGTTAGGTACGGGTACGGGTACGGGTCGTGACAGGTACGGGGCAGGGGTAGGTAGATCACGGGGGAAAAAACTGACCGGCGGATTTCGAAAGGAATGTCGGCGGAGGGGTAACGGTTCGATGTGGTGGTGTCTTGCGCGTGCACGACAGTAAATGATAACTAGGGCTAGGATAGTATAGGATTTTGCATTTTTTTTAGGATTTACAGGACATAGCTTTTCAAGCACAAAATGTGTTTTGGTCATATACGAGTCCAAATATTTAGTTTTCATTTTGCCTTTTTTTGCATTTTTTGTACTTTTATGGATTTAGGGTCATTTTGTAGCATTTTCAGGTCATTTTTTCAATTTTACGGGCATTTTTTATACTTTTTTGGAATCTAGATAACATTTTTACACATTTTCATTTACACTAGATGTTCTCGATAAAAGTTTTGAATTTGTAACAGAAATAAATCATATTCAATATTTCAATTATAGAGATAGTATAGAGAATAATCTTCGATACCGCGAGTTATCTTACTCGTTAAATTAAATGACAGTGATGCGGAGAGTACAATGTGTAGTAGTCACATAATAGTGCATGATAAGTCCAAACTTCAAACTTTATTATTCATATCAAGAAAATCCTAAATTAACCTTTTTTTGCTATTTTTTTATAATTTTAAAATCTAAATAATTTTGTAACGAAATATTAATTAATAAATAGTAATTAATAATTATAATGCATTTTAATAACATTTTAAAATCATTTTTTATCTTTTGGGCATTTTTTAAGGTCATTTTTAGGTTATTTTAAGGTCATTTTTTAAAGACATTTTTAGGTTATTTTAACGTCATTTTTTTAGGTTTTTTGGGTCATTTAAATCCTAGCCCTAATGATAACAATGCCGTACGTCCGGGGTAAAACGCAAAAAACAGGGGAGATTCGGGTAATTTGGACCGATCGTAAAATTAAACTATTCGCTCAATATCTCGCGTCGTATAGAAATAGTTCGAACTTGCCATCCATCATGAAAACAAGCGACCGCTAACGAGTTTTTGAGCCAAATTTAACTTCACGTATTTTCTATTTAGATATTTTGTTATAATATTATTGTTAGATGATAATATAATGCAAATTATTACATAATTATTTAAAATATTTATTAAAATTTTTAAGCATACTGTTGATCGATTTAAAAAAATGTTTAAATACATTATCACATTATAAATAAAAATAAATGATAAATTAAATTTCTATCTAACTTAAATTTCCTTCCTGATACACATTTCTTGTTCTTTTTAATTATGGCAAGATATTATCATTGTTTATATTATTCTTGCTACAAAATTCGATTACCTATAAATTTTATCTTGTGATTTTCTTATTTGGCCGATGACCTGTGTGCGTTGTGATTGATAGAATTCTTTATATTTTTTAGAATAATAATAATAACGAAATAATTTAGTGTATAGCACAAATAATTTAATTAATTACTAGTTAATCTAATTCGTGGAATATGTAATGTTACGCTCGATACTACAAGGCAGAATGGAAATAGATCAGTAAAAACGTCCACAATCATGTATTACTGCGACGGTTATTTGACGGAACACATGTAATTATTTAACCTCTACCACATCATACAGTTAAGTTCAATTAAATATAATATGCACTGCTTACAGCCTACTGTTGAAACTACAAATGCTTACAGTGAAATTAATAATGAGTGAACAAATATTCATTTTTCATATAGATTTGTACTTTTGAATAAAATATTGTCTATGAAAAATAAATACCACTTAAATCACGAAAGTTAAATTTGCTGTTGTTTACATAAACATACCAATAAATCAAATATTTTTTTAGTTTAAGTTATTTATTATAAACACGTATACAAAATACAAAGATATATTATATTTTAATAATTTTACCATTTTTTCAAATTAAATTAATTTTTAAAAATAAAAAAAATGTACGTTGAATAACATAATGAGCAATAAAAGTGTTTGATTCTGATGGTATATATTTATCGTATTGATGCACTACCAAAATTATTATAATTATTAATAGAAATCGTATTTTCTTTCTAAACGGGAAATTTCAACCTATAGGTTTAATACTCCTTTTTAGGAAATTCTTTCAGCGTCGTTTCTTGTTGTTTTTATGGTGACAGCAAAACTTTTTTTACAATAATATCAACTCAAGTAAGACTACCCCGATCAGAGCCGTGCAGTTTAAGGGTGCAATCAAGGGTGCCTTTTCCAAGTGAATTTAAGGTAGTTCTAGAGCACACTTGCTTTTTTTCTTCTAATATTTGTTTTTATTAGAACATTTGATGAAAGTTGATTTGAATAATTTAATGAAATAATTACACGTGGTTACCCCCTGGAAAAAAATCACTGAAACGCGCAGAACTGACTCACGTATCCGGGTTACAAACATTACACTGCGGTATACTTACTCTCTTTTTGTACGACTGTCTGTAGAAATTAGAGAACAAACAGAAGAACATTGCGGCGTGCAACATGATCAACCAAGTGAACAACTTGATTTGATCGCAGTCTTTGAGCGTCAACAATCGTGCCGAGTGAATGAACACCATCGCGAATTGGACCTGTAAAACGGACAAGAGTAAAATATTATGATGTTCACGAATACAGGGTGCAAATCGTGTATCATTACGTACCATCTGGAGCAGGGTCAAGTGTCTCTTCCACCACAGGTATTTTTGCATGTGCGGTCCAATGGCGGCCAGCATATAGTACGAGTACATGACGATGTGTACAAACGTGTTGAGTAAACCGAAGAATGTGCCGTGGCCACCTAAACAATGTGTAAAAGACCGTTTAGTATTGTGTTGTGTCTGTGTGTGTGTTTGTGTGTGTGTGTGTGTGTGTGTGTGTGTGTGTGTGTGTGTGTGTGTGTGTGTGCGTGCGTGTGTGACTTATTTTTCAAAATCGCACAACGTAATTCATTACTTACCGGGAGAGAACTTGACGCCAATCCATACGCTTATCGGCATGATTCCGTGATGAATGACGTGCAAAGTGGACACTTGGTTGTCTTTCTTGCGCATCACAAAGAAGAACTAGAAGCAAACAAATAATAAATAGTAAATTAAATAGTTTTAATTATTGAATTTCATTATTGTATACGGTATGATAATTAAACATTCCTTACCGTGTCAAAGAACTCGGTGAACTTTGAAAAGTAATACCACCAACAAGCCCGTGCGATCTGCAACAACAATAATGCAAGTGTTACGCGTGTCACGTAATGAATACGAATATAGACAAATACAAATTAACAGTATGTATTTTGATCACATAATAAAATATACATCTCATCAAAATTATCCCTCATTCCCATCTCCACAAATGAATCGCTAAATTAAAACGAAAACAAGCGAACACTTAACATTACTTAAGCCATCCAATATACGAGGTGTGATCAAAAAATACCGGGACTAAAATTATATCTGCGCTAAAAATAATCGAATTGGGAATATATACACATAAAATAAAAGTAGAGATAACACTCAATTACGTTATTCAAGTCGCGAGTTAATATTAACTGTTAGTAATGAACGAAAATTCATTAAAATCAGATACTTTTATTGTGTCCGCCGTTTTTGTCATGTCGAATAAACTCGAGCAGCGTGTTTGCATTAAATTTTGCGTTAAACTCGGTAAATCAGCGACTGAAACTTTTGAAATGATTAAAAAAGCATTTGAAGATGAAGCCATGAGCAGGTCTAAAACATTTGAATGGCATAAAAAGTTTATTGAGGGTTGTGAAGACATTAATGATGACTCTCGTGCTGGACTACCTTCAACATCAAGAAATGTGGAAATGGTGGCAAAAGTACGAAAAATTATTCGATCAGATCGACGAATGACGAATAGAGAACTTTCTAGTGAGTGTAACATTTCTTTTGGATCATGTCAAACTATTTTGATTGAAGATTTAGGCACGAGACGAGTCTGTGCAAAAATGGTCCCAAAATTGTTGTCTCAAGATCAAAAAAATCATCGAATTGAAGTTTGTCAAAGTTTGAAAGAACGAACACAAATGACCCAGGGTTCATTAAAAATGTAATAACTGGTGATGAAACTTGGGTCTATGGTTTTAATTAAAACTGACCTCAAAGGACAAAGATTTGATGATATTGAAACAATAAAAAAGAATGCGGTGGATCAACTCAAACAACTTAAAGTTGAAGACTTCCAACACTGCTTCAAAAAGTGGCAGGAGAGATGGGACAAGTGTATAACATCGGGCGGTGAATACTTTGAAGGAGACTAATATTTGAAATATTATTTGTACATTTAAATAAATGAAAAAAAAAAAAATCCCGGTATTTTTTGATCACACCTTGTATAAGTGAAACGTTAGTTAAACCACCAAAATACTTGTACTTATGTAAAACTAAACGTGCCTTACACTACACAAAAAATTGATAAAGTAATTTTGTAATTAGGAAAAAATCTGTATTGTATTTATAAGTGAACAAAATAGGATGATATAATACATTTTAAAATTTTATTGTATAAGAGTTAGGTCAAAATAAGTGTGATCTCTTTATCAACATGCCCTTCACGATATACGACTTTTTTAAGTATGTATTTTCTTATTTGGTGTTTTCTTGACGATGACAAAAATAACAATACATCGTTTGTCTTACATTTAATGTTTAACCAATTAAGTAAATAAAATTGAAAATTTTCATTGCTTTTTAATAAAATGTGACTATCTACAGAGAGTATATGTCAATTTTGTCAACAAACTTACTCTCATAGCAAGCGGTGTTGTCGATTTGTCAAGGGGTTCGCATCCTAAACTGTAATCTCTTCCCCATCCACAGTCCCATGCTTCGTAAAATATCCACGTGGAGAAAATAACTTGAAAGAAATTGTAGACGATTAAAATTTTTCGCAGTTCAAAGGGTTTGCGATCCCTCATCAACCATGGTCCGATTTTTTTAACGATTAACACATACAGAGTACACATAATCAAAGTAGGAAAAGGGCTACTCATAAGAAACCAGTTCTTAACTCTTGGATCTGAAAAATAAAAATGTTTTGATAAAAGCCTGAAAACATCATAAAAAAAAAATCCTTAATATGTTTTAAGGTGCACAGAAAAACATTGAATCACAGATATGTTTTTATAGGTAGTTGTGATTTGAGACTCCACTCTTATGGAGTTTATATTTATCAGAAGAGTTATGGTAAAATTCTTATTTGATAATTATAAAATTATAATGTAAAATCGGCAAATAAAATAATCATTATTTATTCATTCATTTCCAATTATTTGATTGCTAAGAAAAGTATAAAGCAAATCGGTCAAAAAGATTAAACAAAAAAAAAAATGTTGTGCTCTGCCCGAAAACAAATGTATGTTCAAAACACTTATAAAATTTTATATTTTACTCATCGAATGTACTCTTATAAAAATGTTAATTTATACATAATTGTATTTATTTTTTACTTTTCGAATCAGTTGGACTATTTATAATTATATTAATGTGATATAGAACGCTTATTTAAGCACCTACTAATGAATGTAAAACTACGAAATATAATAAAATATATATTAAGCAATACTAAGGTGTGCAATATCCACTAATTTTAATTTATGCTACCATTGATTAAACAAACTAACTATAAAATAATGGAGATGCATAGAACCGAAACAACTTAGTGTTTTCATCAAATACGGACTTTCAACAAATTTATTTATAGATATAACAAAGTAAAAACAATTTAAAATTGTTTTTTTTTTTTTTTTAATTATTAAAATAACTAAATGAAAAGACATTTCGTTAGTAAGAACATTTTGATTTTGAAATATTCAATCAATTTAAAAGTTTGATCTCATGCAACACAATTTGAATTACTGTGAGTTAAATAGTTTGGTTCTATATACACAAATAATCTTTTTTTTTTTTTTTTTTGAATAACTGACAAGAAATCACATCAACAAAGTATTATATTTATAAATCCTAATATGTTGCGACTTTCAAATTTTGTAGTTTTTAATAAAAATAAAAAATTTAAAGTATGATTTATAATTATATATTTTAGTATTGATATTTTTGTTTTAATTTTTATTTTGAATCTTTAACTAACAATGTAAATTATGGTATTAATTATTATTTCGAAAATTCAATATTTGTGATGTAAAAATATGACTATATAAAAGTAAAAGAATGCAAATAAATTTCAATTTCAATGATTTAATTGAAAAATCAACAATACATAATCTTCAAAAAAGAAATCCGTAAGTAAGTAGGTACATTAGCATATTATTAAAATAATAAAGAATATTCATTTTAAATAATTTTACATAAATTGGTTTGAAGTTACTTACCACTGTAGTCATTTATTATGGTATTATAATTTTCGACGATATTGGACCACATTTTGACGTTTTTATCAATGTTCTACTTAATTATTTAACCTAAAACAAACATGAAAAATGAAGATCATAAACCGTTACATGGAGTTGACGTGATGCTACATCTACTGGTAACATTTGTATCATAATGTATCATGTATTTGAATAACGTCGTAGATAAATGAATACACTATGATTAATCATAAATATACTATTAATGTCATAGCTAGTGTTTTGAAACTTGTTTGGGAATTACTATACTGTTTAAACATATCGTATAAGTATAGTCAAGTTACATTTCTTGTTGGATCGATTAAAACCGAAGACTGAACACATTAATAAGGTTTACACTGTATTAAAATGCAATAAGTAGTTCAAATAACCTCTGTTCGATCATATTATATAGACGAGAACGACTTGAAAATGTTATAAAATCATGATGTTGTTTTAACTCAATACTATCGTTTGAAATGAAACGCATTATATCCGAACATTTCGTTTTCCCAGTGCTTAAAAATATAAACTTTGCTTATTTGAAGAATTCGTAAAGACAATTGGAATGATACTATGTATGTATTTGTTAATGATGATATATGAAGTACTAATATTTATACATTGGAAACAGCTATTTTACAAACATAGTTGTAGGTAATTAAATAAAATAATATTATCCTAATCCTTATAGAGAGCTGCGTCGTTAAAATAACTTAGTATATCGTTAATAGTGTTGTACTTTGTGATGAAATTGTATGATTTTTTAAATAATACTTTAATACAAAATGCGACTATTATATACCTATTTATAAAATTTGAATGTAACCATTTTTTGGATAAACTATAAAAAAATTAATAAATGTATATAAATAAATAATGTATATAATTGGAAATTCACATATTTTTTGTATTTACTACTCCTAAAAATATAAATATTCTGTTTCAAACTATTACTTATAATTGTTTACTCGATAATAAATAAAACTTGATTTTATAAAAAAAAAAAAAAAAATGCTACTTCATCTGAACCACTTACTACCTAAAATATTTAAATACGATTAACTATTAATTATTGAATAAGTAAAATTTTTTCCCATTATTTTTCATTCTGAATGTGGTATAAAATAAATATAATAAGTATTTAACCTAATCCAAACAAATGTTTAAGATTACACGAACACTATGAAACTTAAATTGTGTGTTACCATGTATGTTTTACGCTTAAATACCATACAAAAGAAGGCTTGAAATTTTTAACTTATTTTTCAAATAAATTACAATCAGTAGACTTCTTATGATTTATTTAGATTACATTTAAGCATTCCAACTTCAAAAACATAAAATTGTAATATTACTTTTTTGAGTATTTTTGAAAAAAAAAGTGTAATGAATTTGACTTACCTAATTATACAATATGGAATCTAGTAGTTGCGCCAATGTCTTTTTAATAAGACCTAGATCGTAACTGAACCGAGTATTCGTTAACGACTGAATAAAACAATAATGGACAGTCAGTCGCCGGATCGTGCGCTCGTGAGTTGTTCGATCGCACGCTCGTCTCACGAATACTGTAATATACCCGTCAGCACCCGAGTTTAAGGGTCATATAGACCTTCCCGTATACGCAACAGATCAATCTCCCTCCCTTGATTGTCTGGTTAAGACCTATGGTTTCGTTCAACGTAAAATTTCCGCCACCAGTGACCGGTTTTAAAATAAAAGTGAATACTTCAGTCTGGATCTTATATCTAAACCCGTTAACCTTTATAACGAATTACTCCTATACAAAATCCTACTCAAACCGATATGGGCTTATTGTATACAACTTTTGGAAACATTTAAACTTTTCAGCACCAATAAACTACACACGTTTCAAAGTTTCAATATAAATATCTTCGCTACGTGGCTACAGCTCCGTTCTATGTTTCAAATGATACTCCCGATAAAGGAATCAATGTACCAACAGTTCAAAATATAGCCAAAATATTTTACAAACGCTTCTGCTCCAATCTCTCTAACCATCGCAACCCTATCATATTCGATCTACCAACTCACACTATTCCCAGATAACCCCAGAAGGTACTCAACAAAGGCACAAAATGAAAATGATGCCATGACCTTTTAGAGAAATAAACTTCTAATGCTTCATACTATGAAGTTCTAACAATGGGCGGTCTTTTACCTCTCAACTAATGTTACAATATAATATATAAAATTGTATTTTATTGTATTAATTAAATTTAATAGTATTCTATTTACTCATCTTATTGCAAGTACTTATCGTAAAAATTGTTATTTATAGATTTTAAAATAAAAAAAAAAAAAAAAAAAAACAGAAAAGTTATTTGAGTTGGGATTCAAACGCATTTTAAAAAGTCAAAATAATAATATGCATATACAATATACACGGAAAACCCTTAAAATGTTAACCAAATGTGGTTTTTTAATTATTAAAAAATATGTTTTTTTGACAAAAATATGCTTTTGTTAAAAATATATACATCTATGTATAAAATGTTTCCTTAAATTATTTATATATTTCTTACATTCAAGTGAAAAATGTGAAAAAAATACTTTTTTCAAGTCAGAAAACATGTCTCATATTAGAAACATTACAATTTGTTCATATTTTTAACTGTGAAAAATATTATTTTCGTGAAATAACAAATACCACTAGAAAATATTAAAAGTAAATCAACATGACAATTAATTCACATTAGCTTGAGTACATAACAAAAAATAAAAGCAATATGCATATAAAAAAACAATTCGACAAATAAAATAAATAACTTCATCAACTAGTTCTAAGAAATATTATTAATTATCAAATAAATTTAAATTAATAAATTAATATGTATTTAACAAAATTTTTTTAATAACGATTACCAAGTTATTATTTGATTAGTTATTTAGTATTAAGTATACTTAATTATTTTGACTTAAATATAAAAAAAAAAACAACATGTAGTTCAGTATTACTATTAATGTTATGAACGTTAACTACAAAAACAATTTCGCGGAAAAACGACATTATTTTATAAACTTATATGAAATATACGAATAAATAAACTTAAATATGCCATATTATTTCATTTGTAGTTAATCTAAAATATGTATTTATATGCACTAAATTTGGCGCGGGATGTTAGAACTTGGTTAAATTTTGCTCAAACTAGAAAATTTGAAATAAGTTATTGACGGAAAACATTTTGACCAAATTACATTTTATACTCCAATGGTATCATCAGTAACATTTAAATTTTTGGATTATGACTGATTTGTACTTGAGCAAAAATTTTTAAATCGATAAAAGTGCATTTTGGAAAAAAAATGTTCAACGTGTTTCTCTCCCAAAAGTACAAAATATACATGTGACATTGACAACAAAATTCGCGAATTCCCGCCATTATTACAATACAACAATAATAACTTAATTTTACCAAATATGAACTAGTTCGATTTTCTCGTGCAATTCTCGCCTTTGCGGGGATTGTTCTAGACTTTATTTTACCGGTTTGGAATTGGTTGTGATGCAAGAATATGTACTTAAGTACTTTTTATACTATTGCTTTGTTTATTTATTTATTTTTTTTTTTTAATACGCCTTGACTGCTAATGGCCATTGGTTTCATTCATTTATGTTTATTTGTACATGTTTATATTTAGTCGTATCATAGAATTAAAAATTATTATTATAAAATCTCTATAGAGACAAAATAGGTTTGAACAAGAGGACAAATCCTGACTTCCTAAGTAGTTTTACTTTTCGGATAAATATGTCGGATAATGTTAATGGTTCCACCTTATGCATAAGACGAACTTTTTTGGCATTAGTGAACATGTTTCTTTCATTACGTTTATACTGTTTATGCGTAAGTACATATATTTTCTTTCGTAATGAATTTTATTAAATCTTTAAATTACTTTCAATTTAATGAATAATTACGTTTCACAATATGAATCTTTAAATAAATAGCATTATTGGAGCGTTCATGAATTAGGCCACAAATGACCTTCTTTCAACAACGCAAATAGTAACTGGGACACTAAAATTGTACATTTATAGAAGTCGCACCGAATAACTGAACCACTATTTCACTTAACATAAAAAAATCCTGACGTATACTTCGCACCATGGGTAATCTTCGCTTTTTGGTCAGGATTATGGTTATGATAAACAATTAATGCAATTTCCAAGTTAAAAATTACTGGAATAATAATAAAGAATATTTATGTCAGTTCAATAATATTCTTAAATATGCTCCATTTCATCATTCCACATTATTAATACATTTCTAGGGTATACAAAGTAAAATTAACGCATCTCATTACTATAAAATATAAATATAGCTAAAGCCACTTATAAATAAATACATAACAAATGTTAGATCTTATAACCAAAAATTACAAATCATGTGATATAAAAATACAAATTAATCTGTTCGATAACACAAAAAAGGGGTATTTGTGTCAAAATTCAAACTTAAAACGCATGTAAAAAAAGTACGTACTCCGACCCATGGCATAATCTTCGCTCTCAGACGTGTTAATGGGGATAGGTGTATTGAATTTTAAAGAAATGATAGATCATTTCTTAAATTAAACGATTCTGAGTAAAGCTCTTTAATTAAAATATACCGTTAGCATTTCTTCAAATAAATTGTTAAAGCTGAAAATAGACGTAAAACAGTTTATTACGTAATAATCGTAAAATAATTCACTTAAAAGGTAATAAAAAAATAAATCTAGAATAATGATTTTTGAAATTTTTTCAAAATCGTTGGGGAAATGTATTAGTAAAGTCATATTAAATTTTCAAACGTTTTTGTCATATATTTAAAACTTTATTAGGGACAAACTTTTTTCAAACAAAATTATTTTATGTTATATTTTTAGCCCAAAAGTTGTCAAATTTGTCTGTGACTTTTTTATCGCATGAAAATTCCAAGTTTCTACCAACATTATTTTTGAGGTTATGACGAAATTACTAAATTCGATATAATGAAAATGTCATTTACGGCGAATTTCGCCGTTTTTTTTATCTATTTTAGGCTGTTTTTCGGGTCGCCTAGAAAAACTATTGAGACGAGAGCTTAATGTTTATTAATCAATGCTCAAAACTCAAAATACCATCTACATCGTATTTCCGATCTATAAAGTTGCTGTATGAAAGTTTTGGACAATATTAAGTTGGGCAAAAAGTGTCTCCTGAAAAAAAAAATCATTATTGTAAAACCATAAGATCCTTTGCCTCACTCAGAATCTAAAATTATTTACTGAATTATCATTATGAAACTCGAATCATATAAATAGGAATAAATGCGAGAAAAATATTGTTGTAACAATTTTTACCAGATCAACAATTCCAGGCTTGAAGTTTTAATGAATATTATCGCTTATTTACGTGTAATCAATAATGTTCGTCAAAATTCTTAATTCAAAAAGTTTTATGTAAAGCTCAAAAAATAGCAAATACTTTCGAAACTTTTTCAAATCTTTATTGGTTACATATTGATATTTAGTGAGAATTTTAAAAGTCTAATGCCAATTACTTTTGACCTTATGGCTTAATATAAAAAATACATTTCATGAAAATCTTATACATACATAAATATATATAATTTTAACCTTTTTTCTTAATTTAAGGTAGTTTTTCCTTTCGTTCAGAAAAACTATCGAGAATAGAGAACCAGTAGAATACAATCTAAAAAAGTGATTGCATACAAAAAAAATTTTCATTGTAAAACCAATACATTATTCGTTTCAATCAGAATCTAAAATTTTTGTTTTTGGCTAATATTTTCATAGTAGGTACAAATATATATACGAGTATATATTATACAGTATGTAAATAATTAGGGAAGTCAGTAGTTATTACTCAAAATATAATGCAGATATTAAAGTTCCATTTTTTTCAACATAATATGTGACTTATTGTCCATCTTTTACCATAATTTTAAAAAATCCAAAATTAAAAATCACAAAAAATTTTTTTGGTTTTTTCAACAAAATTGTTTGAGCAATTTTGAAAATAACTTCTTTATAGATTCACTTATTAGTGACACAGAAAAAAAATGAAATCAATGTATATATCAATGTAGTTAATAAAGGACGGACTTCATTGCGCTAAAATTCCTTTATAATCAAAATTGATCATATTAATTAAAAATATATATTTTGTCAAACTTTAAAATAAGATGTTTAAATAATTACTTAAATTACGTTGATTTATAAAGAATGTATAAACAGTTTATGAACATTTATAAAATCATATTCCAAAATATCACAAACCATTACTAATTACCTTAAAAAAGACATCTTGTTCAATCGGGTTTTGAAATTATTAATATCAGGAAATATTCGGGACCTTGCATCAAGCATTATTTACATTAACTATTATATAATTCAGATTTCACGACAGTTTTGTTTCATTGCGTTTAATAAACCACCAAAACGCTGGAGGCTGTCCACGGTCAACACGAAACAGGTTGCGACCGACCGATACCACACACACCACGTAAATTAAACAAAAATGAAATGGGTTATATAACCATATTAATATCCGAACTTGAATGCCTTGCAAATTAGTTGCAATACAGTAATGGGATATTTTGGACCGTATTCATACGACAGTAAATTTACAATACTCGTACTTATAGCGATCATCGACCTCTTGTATAGTCATGTAACCTTAAAGATCTGTTATCGAAATTTGCCCGTTTCGTATTCATCTAGAAAAATATGACTTACAAATTTGATGTACATCATGTGTTCAAAATTCGTAAGTAAATACACATAACCGCATAAATAATATTACGGAAAGCATAAAAGAAAGTTATCAAACCGTTTTTATCGTTCGTATTTTTCGCTTCCCGGATGAGATAATCGAGATGGATATATTGAATAAAAAAAAAAAAAATCAATCATTTGATTCTGATCAAAGTTTCAGTGTTAAATATATCGATTATATATCTTATAATTTTTAGTCTAACGGCCAATAGATTTTTTTTCTGTAAACAATTGTCTGGGCAGTAATTATGCTTCAAAAGTTTCATCCAGACTCTGTAAATTGGAAATTTCATGTACATTGTACCTTAAAGAGGTCATTTCAGACGCGAGGAAAAACTGCCAAAAAACCTAGTGAAAATGGTAAAATTTGTCGTAAATGACAATTTCAATTAATTAATTTTAGTTATTTAGTCATAGCTCAGAAAATAAAGTTGCTAAAAATTTGAAATTTTCATCATATCTTGATGTTAAAATGTTACATCCTTTAGACATTTTTTTAAAAATTGAGAACTTTTGGACTGTAAATAGAACTATGAAAATACCTGATTTTGTTAAAGTTTATCTCTAATAAAATGTTTAGTATTTGACAAACAATTTTTAAAATATTATATGATCATACGCATACACTTATGTTAACCAAATAAACTGTTTTTACATCAATTTTCAACTTTAAAATGTGCATTCAAATTAATATACAGATAAAAAGACTAGTTTTATATATTTTGGTACAAAAAATGTCTTCTTTGTCAAATAAAAAAAAATTTAAACAGGTTTGATAAATAAATAAAAACCTACCAACAATTAGACAAAAATTGATAAAATATATAAATGTTATTGTTATACTGAAGCTTCACTAAGAATCATTTCCCTAAAGAAATGATCTCTTTAAAATCCAATTCACCCATCGCCACTATCTCGTCGGAGGCTTGAAGAATATACATGGATCGAGATGTTTTTTTTTTTATTAATTTCAATGGATACAAACACAGTTATAATTATATTAAATAGCAAATAAATGGAGTAAACTATAGTCAAGATATATTTTCATTGGTATAAAACATATAAATATTTAGTATTTATTAAAGTTTGGAGTTTTTAGCATACAAAAGAAAACAAACCGGGAAATACTTTCTAATGTAAATTACATTTTCAACTCAAACTAGAGAAAAATAGGAACTTTTTGAAAACGTTTTTTATCAAAATGCAGTCTTACGTAAGACACTGAAAGCAAAACATTTTTTCAAGGCCAAAAATACATTATGTACCACAGCCAGTCGTACTTGATGAATAAAATGCAGAAAAGTTGAAAAAAAAGCAAAAATTTCGTATGTGAGGCATACCTACCTGTCAAACTCGTTTTCATATATTTTTACATTTTATCATCATACTATCAATATTGCCGTAATTATTATAACATATACTAAACAAGATTGTCGTATATACTTAAGTTTCTGTAACATTAATTTAGGTTGGGGGTGGCGTTGATTTTTTGTCCTTGAAAAAGTGAGGTGTCGTCAATGGCAAATAAATCTCCATTCTGTCGCCAGTTTCATCCGAGTAGCAAACTAAAGTCGGCAGACCGTCAGACACTCGTTGTGTTAAACAATGAGTGCGTTCGAGTTCTGTAGCATGTAGACTGTCAAAGAAATGGCGAATACCGAACAAGTTCCTTAAATAATTGTTTTACTAGAACAAGATTGATTCGAGGAAAAGCAAATGTATTCATCACAATGTTGAAATGTAAAATAATAATAAATACATTTTCTCCACGATTAAAAAGTTCTGGTTTTGCACTTGATAAAGCACGATTGTGGTCCAAAAACAAAATTATAATTTTCTACGATTTAAAATCTTAAAATAAATAAAGGCCAAAACGCTATAAATCATCGAGGGGTAGTTATCAATTGACATACATTTTACGGGCAATGTCCGGTGACTGGGAAATATCCAAATAGTCATGGTTTTTCGAAGAGTTCCCGACCCCTTTGAACAAAGCCCAAAAGACTGTGCTATTTTTCGCTTTACTAGTTTTAAGTTGAGCCATTCATAGACTGTCGAGTAATTACTCATTACTTCATGAGTAATGCAAAATTAAAATCTAACTATTAATATTATTACCATACAATGAAATTTTAATAATATATAAATGAATTAAAAGATAGATAATTATTAATATTAATCCTCAATATTAAATTCCAACTATAATTAAATAAAATGTACCTATTCATTTATTTATAATTATTTAAGTTGGTACCAAGATACTTAACTAAAATAAGATTAGTAAGATTACTTACTAAAAATATATTATTGAAAAAATGTATATATATTTTTGATTAGACATTTTTCGTTTCGTTAAAAATACCAATATTAATGTTTAGAAAAACAAATAATACTACAATACTGCATAGTGACGTGCAACGCTGACAACATCAGTGAAAAATTTTAGTTAAAATAAATCTGTAATTGAAAAAATAATTAATAAAACTGAGTCGATTATAATGCATATTATAGTAGTTATGGTTATACGGTGCAATGTAATTTAATATATGACACAATAGTGTGTAGTGGCTCATCATTTTTCAATAAAGAAATTTGACTAATTTCGACTATTGGAAATTTGTTTTTTATTTATAAATTTGATTATATTAAAAACCTTTAGATATATACAAAATCATATAAATTTAATATGCAACAACGTTTTTCAGTATTTTGATTTTATGTATTATAAAACGAATTAGTATTGAACCAGAATTAAAATATAACTTTCTAAGAAATATGCAAATACAAAAAGTTCCGAGCCCTGCTTATAAGTATTTTTACTTAATTCATAGAAATGTATCATGTTGTTATAAAATTTAAACTGAGTATGAATTATAATTTTTTACAATAAATAGGTGATTGTTTTTTATAGCTATACTACCACCAATCCAAAATTATTATAATATAATGTTATAAACTATTATAATAGTATATTATACTTGTATTTATACATTTCACAGTTTTCATTTGAATTTTGGTTCATATTTTTGTAGTCGTACCTCACAAAATGTTGAATTTTAAAACCAGTAAAAATTTGCTTTCACCGAAAATAATAAATTTATTTTTTAATAATATGTAAAATTGCATAATGATTGGTTTGACCTATTATTTTTTTTAAACATGCAAAGATTAAAAAGTACCTAAAAACAGTTTTTTCAGTCAGATTCCGTCAAAATACTTACTTAAAATAATTATGGAAAAAATTCTTGACCATCTTTGATATTTTTCAATATAGGTAAGTTAAGTATATGAGCATGTATTACACGGTAAAATTTTAGTATTCAAAAATAAAATTTGATTACATAAAAATATTTAAATACAAATTATTTTCAAAGTTCTATATTTAGCCCAAAAGTGGTAGAATTAAAAAAATATATGTTCTCAAGTTTGCACAAGTTTATAGTTAAAATATGATGAAAATATCAAGTTTATTACAACGTCACTTTTGGAGTTCATACAAACTTCTGTACGAAGTTTTGCTCCCAAAAAAAGGTGTCAGAGAAAAAACATCCATTATAAAACCAATAAATCGTTCGTTATATTAAAAATCTAAAAAAAATGTCGGAACAAAAATATTTCATGGAAAAATCGGGACATGTATCGTTTTCGCCAAATATTAAAATGATCGTTTCTGCCATGACCCATTTTCGTTACAATCCTAAAAGGTTCAATGCCCGTTTCCACTAGTTTGCCTGCTATAAATATTTAGTATTCAAGAAGAAAGGAAACTATGCGTAAAAGCTTACAACCTGTAATAGTCCGAATGAAGTATTTCATCTAACCAGACAATGAAATAGTTTTAAAAAAGCTAATTTTCATAATTTAACAGTAAACAAGCATTAAAATAAAATGTACAAAGAAATTTATTTTTAAATAGGAGCTCTTATCATTAATCATGTATGTTACAACTCAAAGGTAAAAACTACAGAGCTGTGTAAGAAAAAATCTACCTATTGAAGATACAACTCAACGTCCTAAAAAAATAACTGTGTCTAAAATATATTTCTCTAATTCTGAAATATATATGACAATACAAGATTTTACATGCAGTTATTCGAAAATACATAAATCGAGTCCAACATCAAACGTTATCCAACTTGCATTACATGTTATTATTATTAGTATTATTATTTTGTACCTATATAAATTGTAACTGTCGAGATATCATAATGTAACATTAAAATTTCATTAAAAAAATAAAAATGATTATTATTATTATCATCATTATTATTATTATTATTATTATTATTATTATTATTATTATTATTATCATTATCATTATTATTTTTATTATTTTAATCATTCATTTGCCTAAATTAACTAAATATATTATCTGTTAAGTACAAAACATGAGGAATATTATTTATTAAATTAATTTTTTTTTTTTTAAGTGCGGATTTGTAATATTTCCGAGAAAAATAATTGATAATTAATTTTTCAACTTCACAAAATGTTAGCTTTACTTTTAATATAAACTCGTTATCTCATAATAATATTTGGTTAAAATCTATTGGTTGTCATATTGCATTTCAAAGTGTGATATTTTTCTAAAATTAGTATAAATATAAGTTCCAATATGAGTTCATAAATTATCGAAGAAAATAGGCAATTATATAATTAAATCTAATGTAGTCAATAAATATGTCAATAGGTATAAAGAAATAAAATATGTATGCCATAATAAATTAATTTAATTAAGAGTAAACTTAATCATATAAATAAATAAGAGAAAGCCGAAGTCAATACTGAATTCCGGATTTCTATACTTCGTTAACAACTTGTATAATTCATGATTTTATGACCATTGAAATATTGTAGTAAATTATAATAAACATTGAAATTATTTATCAATGAAGGTAATACAAATTAATGGTGGCTTATTATTTTTCGAAAAAAAAAACGTAAAGCTTCAAAGTTTAACAGTCATTGGGAAAAATGATGAAATATTTTCTCAAATAAAGAGTCAATCATTGGATATAAAATCATTTACCAATATTGATATTAGTATCACCATTAATGACAAACATACATTTAGTCTATAACATGGATTCTAGATCTTTTCTAGATCATGAGCTAACATTTTGATATCAAAGTTTTTAAAAATAGTAGGTGCCAGTTATTATAATAAACTGTTTACTATAAACATTTTGATTCTGAATTTACTACCTACCGAAGGCGTGAAATGAAATATTAATTTAAATACCTGAAAACCCCAACTCTGGAATTAAAATTACTTTTATAACTATTAATAAAATAAACATTCAACTCAGTTGTAGTCAAAAGTTCTCCATAGTTCTAACATTACAAAGGAGGAATTAATAATGAGTTAAGTACTCAGCCGAGAGTGGACGTTTTTTTTATAAACCTACCACGTTTCTTAAGACACAGTTGAACTTTTTTCGATTTTTTTTTCACGAATTGGTTCCAAACACATTTTTTAGTGTTTCCACGATGCCGAGTTTTCAATTTTTAGACTGAGAAGTGGAGGGAAGGGCACATAATGTGTTTCGTTTTTCCACTAACTCGACGAAATATGTTAACATTTTTACGATTGATTTTCAGACAATAGTTTCAAATCATCTTGAGATTCACACTTTTTTCAATATTTTTTAAGGGAAAGAGAGAGTAAAGTATGTATTATATTTCAATGTAACGATTTTTTGGTGTAGTATCCGAATAATTTCATGACATTTTTTACAAATATATTGAAAATAACTGGATGTCGAAGGTGGCTGCTTTATTCCTCAATTTATACCAGTAAAGAGAAAGAGAGGGGTAAGTAAACATTGACTTTAAATAATTAAGTTTTCAGACAAGGCATATGAATAATTCACGATTTTTTTTTTCAGTACTTTTACAAGGACTCTTCCACAAATGTAATTTTGTCCCAATTTTTTTCACTCAAAAATAATTTAAAGCTAAAATTAAAAGTATGTATTTAAGTATTATTCAAAGAATAAATTTCCTACCTAAAGAATAAATTAACCTAACGAAATTTAAGGGAAAAAATGAAATTGATTTCGCTGGGCAAATTTTCTCGGCTACGTTCGCTATACACTAATTTCTCCGAACTCCCCTTGCTTGGCTCCACTGAGTATATATCGGACTCGATCATCTCCACCAAATGCATCTTAATTGATAATAATCCTTGACTTGTTATGAAAAACCATTTAATTTTTTAAAATTAAAATAGAATATGATAATACAAAATTATAAGATTCGTTAGGTATAATATGATTCTACCATTTAAAATGTGGCACTTGTTTTCAAAATGGCAAACGTAAGCATCTCAATATATTCGGACTAAACGAAACACAGACGAAAAAAACCAGTTAGGTTTAATTTAAAAACATCGTGGACAAAATGTGTCAGGAATCGAACTCAGGCCTACCGTGTTAAAGTTGACTTTTCATTCCAAATCGAAACATATATTTATGATAAGAAAAAACTGTGAATAAATATGCAAATTTCAAAGTGTTATAACTTAAAAAATAATGACTTCCGCAGTGTCGTTTTTAAAACGTGGAAATAATTAAATTTCGGAAAAAAAAATTGTAAAAAAAAAGAGTGTTGGTTAAATAAATGTATATCTTATGTAATACAAAAGCAAAACTCGTATGTTAATTATTATATAGTATATAAATTTATAATAATTTCCGTGAACTACCTGTTTATCATATGTGTTGTATTTTACGACCATTATGATAAATTAAATAGTTATAATAATGAAAATCTCGTGAGTGACATTAAACCGGAGAAGTTTCAAAAATAATTATTTGTTCCGAAGGGTTGATACGTATATCGAACATTCATTTATTAATATATGATATTACCCGTGGTCATGGATTGCGACTGTCATCATTATCTCTACCCGTGAGATTTTGGCAGCCCACTATGACAAATTAAATGTTCATTTTATATAAATTATCATTAAAATAATTTTAAGGCAACATTATAGTTGGGTTTTAGATTCTGAATGAAGCGAAAGATCTTATGGTTTTACAATGATGTTTAATTTTTTTAATTTTTTTTTTTTCAGGAGACACTTTTTGCTCCTTTTTACTTTTTCAAAAAGTTTCATCCAACAACTCTATAGATTGGAAATTTGATTTAGATTGTACCTTAAGAATTTATTAAACTCTTATCTCAATAGTTTTTCCAGGTGAGCGGAATAACAGCCTAAAATGGACCGAAAACGGCGAAATTCACCGTAAACGACACGTTAAATCGACTTTAGTAAATTCGTCATTACTCCAAAAATAATGTTGATACAAACTTTAAACTTTCACCATAAACCTACTATTAACGTATCACTACATGTTTTTAAAAAATTTCAAAGAAATTTGACAACTTTTGAGCTGAAAATAGAACTTTGAAAATACCTTGTTTTTTAAAAGTTTATCCCTAATAAAGTTTTAAATATTTGACAAAAACCTTTGAAAATTTAATATAATTTTATTCATACACTTCTCTAATGATTCTGAAATAATTTCAAAAATCGTGATTCTAGATATTTTTTATGAGCAAATAAGTAAATTATTACCTATACGATTTTTACGTAATAATCTGGTTTCACGTCAATTTTCAACTTAAACAATTTATTTAAAGAAATTGGTCGATCCAGACATGATTTAACTTTGAATACAGATAAAAAAAGATCTTTTGAATATTTTTTATAAAAAAAATTGTCTTTTTTATCAAACATAAAATATTTAGATAATAATAATAATAATAATTTATTCGAATTATCTAAATATAATCTAAAATAAAAAAAAGAAAATTATTCGAAAATTGATGAAGTTTATGAACAGTATATTTGTAATATTTGAAAAAAATTTCTGAAAATGTAATATGACCTTACTCATGTACTTTACCGACGTTATCTAAAAGATTTCAATAATCATGAAAAAGGATTTGTTTTTATAAGCGTTTAAATAAATTATTTTGCGATTATTATGTAATAAACTGTTTTAAGCCAATTTTCCACTTGAACAATTTATTTGAATAAATCCAAATGGTATATTTTAATTCTGAAGCCTTACTCAAAATTGTTTAACTAAAGAAATGGTCTATCATTTCTTTAAAATTCAATACACCCATCCCTATTAACTCGTCCGAGTAGCGAAGAATATCCCATGGAGCGTTTTATTTTTTATTTCATTTATTTTTGTTCTAAATCATTTTATTGTTTAAATTAGAATAAGTATTGTACAATTGAACAATAACCAGCAATACTTGTTGCAAACGTAGTTGTTTTATTCCTATTAGTGCGCAAATTCTATTTCTTTAGTCTGAGCTAAGAATCGAATTTGTTTTGTTTTGTGGTTTTAATTAACCGTAGTTTAATCCATGGTTATTAAAACTTCATAAGAACACATCAGGAAACTCTCAAACCCATTTGCTTTTTTTATAATATATAAAATAGTTGTATCAAAACAACAAAAATTCTGCATTCATAATATATAGTATATACATTCACAGTAATTTATACATAATCAAGGCGTTTATGTAAAACATTCATTATTCATGAAATAAAATGCGCTGTAGTCTTTAAAACTCCAAAGTTAGCAGACATTTAATTATAAACCATTTTTTTTCGCGCTTTTCACTTGAGCTACAGAAACTGATTTTGATAAAACAAAAATAAAAAATCATTTGTGAGTTACCAGAAGTATTTTTAATTTGATTTAGTTGTCATTTAAGTTAACTGTAGTTGACCAAAAATTTAAAATTAAAAAGTAATACGATTGTTTGACTCATAAATATACAAAATAGAATAACTCTTTGACTCACTACCCATGCCAATAACACAATATGTATGCCACAAGTATAGCTGGTTGACCATATACTGCTTATTCTACACTAAATAATTAAATGATTTTTTTTTATTATTATAGAGAAAATATTTTTAAAAAAGTTCCAAAATTAAAATGATTTAAAATTTTTACAAACTTCTTGTGGTCGAATTCTATCTTATTGTTATCACACAAATTATAATTCGACAAGATATACGTATAACATAAGTCGAATACACGTGAATTATAAGTTTTATTGTACAAATTATGTAAAATGTGTGAACTGAATATGATATAATTAGGGCTGTGATTTTAATACGCCAAAAAATCACGAAAATGATTTAAAATGAATGCTGAAATGCATTACAAATTATTCTATGCAATTTAAAAACTATATTATAATTTATGAAAGGCGCATTACCATTTAAATAATTTAACAACAAAATAATAAAATGGGTACCATTTTATTTAATATTTACATTTATTTAATTTTATTAATATTTAATTTATTTTATTACTTGTTGTTGTAATCGTTATTGATAGGATAATCAACTTATGTAAACAAAAATACTTTCTTCTACAGTTTTAATTTATTAATCTGAAATAAACGCAACATCCAGATGCGTCGAAAAAATCATGTTTAATTTTGAGATATAAGATACCTAAAAGCCTAACCTAATATTTAATATTTAAGAGTTTATAAACAAATTATGAGAAATGCTCTACAAACTTGAAAAATTCCCTAAAACATCGAAAAATGCGTTAAAATATATTTAAAGTTAAATATGTCAAATTATGTAAAGAAATACAAAATACCAACAACACTAAAATAGTCAGTATCATCTGGAACACATTTTCTGTTAATGGACCCACATGTTGGAACATCAGGAAATAAATAGCATTGCATCAAAATCCCAGCCCTAGATATAACATATTTACTTATAAGTTTGGTGAATTATAGTTAAGTCTATAGTAGCCAACCAACAAAAACGGAGTTCAATTTTAATTTTTTTGTTAATTAAATTAAAATTGAATTAAAATATTGGTTTGTGAATATTTGTCAATGATATGGCACATGTGAGAAAAGTGTGTTTTTGTTCATTAATAATTTTCATTTGTTAAAAATGTTTTAAGTATTGTTTTCATTTGTTGTTTCACAGAAAAATATGATGAAAAATGTGCTTTACAAACATAATAATTTATTACGTGTTAAATAATATTTACTGTTTTTTAATGTCATATCATATTTTGTCGTTCACCAATCAGCGACATATTAATTTTACATGTATAATATATGTAACATGACGACAATATTTGGTATAAAATAACGTGCTCAGTCAAGTTGTGATTTTGAGACCAGGACCAAATCATTAAAAACTTGTTCTTGATCAATATGCAGCGACTAGCGATAATACGTTTTGGGTCTTAAGGTGAACAATGTTGAGGTCTACGCCTCCCGGCTATTAAGACTGTGTACACTGACCTACCTTCTTTTTATAAGTTTAATTAAAATTGCAGTTTTAATAACCAGTTAAACTAAGATATTATGTGTGTTTGTGTGCGTGTGCGTGTGCGTGTGCGTGTGTGTGTGTTGGTGTGGTTGTGTGTGTGTGTGTGTGTGTGTGTGTGTGTGTGTGTGTGTGTGTGTGTGTGTGTGTGTGTGTGTGTGTGTGTGTGTGTGTGTGTGTGTGTGTGTGTGTGTGTGTTAGTGTAATAGTTATAAGTATTATAATAAATAAAATAATTAAATCTATTAAATTTAGATAAATCATAAATACTGAAGATAGGTTATGATGTAAAGATACGAACAATTTCTCTGTAGAGTGGTCACTTTAAAAGACAGTAGCAAATTATTGGAGTTATTGAGAACAGTAGATAGAGGATTAATAAAATATTAAAATATTTCGAAAGAATATTGTATTTTTGGATTAAGGTAATGGTAAAATCAAAATGTTGAACATATTATGGCCGTTTCAAAACTTTACTATTAAATATTATGTATCGACATGTACTTTAGGTTCATCAAATTTTCAATTCTGATACAGAAATAAATTTTACCCCCTCCCCTACATATATGTAACACATTAACTTTTTATCCTTAGGTTCTTTTAAATTATAGCTTTGACGAAATCAATTATCTTTATATAAAATAATTTTTGAAATGAAAACATCTTATACGAGGTTCAAACATTTTCACTTGGGCAGTGAAATTTTTTAGCGTTACCTTTTTCAAGTTACGCTCTAATACATATATTGATATAATAGTGTTAAAATGGTTTTATGTACTCTTGTTTCATTTACTCATCTATTGCTTGGCTCATAAATATGTTTTCACATCTTTCAAGGGTCGTCCGTGACACTAACAATGATTAAAATGTTCTAAAGGTATGTTTTATAATTTTTAAGTCACCAAATTTAAGAAACCAATTACTCAACAAACGACTTAAAAGTTCTTCTTGCTTCGTATATAGTCAATTATTTTTGAATTGACTAAAAAAAAACCTTTAAAAAAATTAAATTCCAAATAAATTGTATGTATACCTAATAATTCAGAATTTTTTTTAGTTTTTAACTTCTATAAAGGCACAATGCTATCAAAGGTTAAAAATGAAAAATTTGATAGGCGAGGTAATGTATTTTAACAACACTCGATTGTAAATGTATAGATTAGGTATAAATAGTTATATTTTAGTTTGAAATAAGCTTTTTAATACCGTGAACGTAGTTACGGTATACGTAATAGACATGTTCATATTGTGTCTTAATATGTAAGTCTTAAACATATTAATAATGCTTGTGATTGAGTTTATTATTATTTAGTATTATAATACAATTTAGTAATATAATTTAGTGTCATAATTTTTTTAAATATAATTTTGAATGCATGATTATATGATGATTTCCAACTAAATAATCATGAAATTAAGAATTTAATTAGGAATTATGTTTCAATAATAATTGAGTTTATTTTCATTTTTAATGACCTTGAACTAACATGTTTTCAATAAATTTGAATAACAACTCACGTAATGTTATACAACACCAAATCCATAAACAAACAAAAAAACTCTATTCCGTAAAAAACCGGTCCATCTATAGATTAAACCAATCGTATATTTTTGACTTTGAATGAAACAAAAAATGTGTTGATTTTATAATGTTGCTTGTTTTTATGTAATTTATATATAATATATATATATATATATATAAATATACATAATGAATAATTAGCATCTACTACGTGCATATATTTAACATTTATATATCAGTAGTGATATAGGAAAAGAAATATTTATTTAAATTACTGAAATTGCAAAAAATAAAAATAAATATTTATTTTAACCATAATTCACATTTTCTTTGTCCTTAATTAAGATTTAATTTAACAATAATATATTAGTATTTTAGGTTATGTCTGAAATTGTCTAGTACCAATGCTGTTAAAGTGCTAGCTAAACATGCCCGGTGAAGCTCTCAAGGCAACGGTTCGAATCCAAAAAGTATGTAAAATTACTGTTTACAAAAAAAAAAAAAAAAAAATGTCATAATAGTTTTCTGACCATTTAACATGGTTTTCTTCGAATATATTTCTTTTGATTTCTCAAAAACTGAATTACTGTCGGACACACTCTACGATGTCTGCAACGGACAAATCGACAATGTTTACGCGCTATCAACTTCAACAGAACTAACTTGTGACAAAAAAAAACTTATTTCATTCAACCAGCTGATTATTATTTATAACCCGTTAATTTTAAGGTATGTAAATTACCTATGAAAACCTATTTCTCCACGCAATCGCCACACCCTGTGTACGTGTTTAGATTTTACACGCAGCTTACTTCATCAAACTCACTCTAAGGAAACCATAAAATTATTCAGTGATTTTTTTATTCATGTATGATCATAACATTTCAAATTTCAATTCAGTTTTATAATTTTATTAGAAGTGTAAAAATTAAGCAACAACAGTTTAGTCAGTTATTACTTTGGTTTCTAGTAACATCACATATTAATTTTTATGACTGAGAAAATAGATGTAAATTTAAATACTTCATTAAGAAGAACATGTTTTTAATTTAATTTTTGCCAGTCAATCAAAAGCGTGCAATTTTGAACATGTTCACATGGTAACGTATTTGTATTAATTTCACTTGAAAACAAACTGAAGTCTTCGTCTTCGTTCATTCAAATATTATACTTTCAGAGCAGCAGAAATTATGCCACCGCAGAACATTTGGCGAGATACAGTGGCGTAGCTAGGATTTTCTGAAGGGGGTGTTAATTATAAACATTAAATATTATATATAATACGTACAAACTCAAACTTTTATTTTAATTAATTAATTATGTAGTACCAGGAAGGCCGATCTCCGATCGCACTTAAATAGTTTTTTATGAATTTTTAGAAAAATTTTTACAGAATTTTACAGAATTCATGAAGTTAATTATTTTTACCATGAAATCGCGAATTCCCCAATGCGGATAGTGATAAACTGAAAGTTCAAAGCTTAAAGAATTTATTGGTACTTTCCGAATATGAGGTATAAGTGGGAAATTTCGTGTAATTAAACGAAGAAAATTTTATAATTTATGATTTTAAAATAAATTTTTTTTCATAAAATAATTTGTAAACTGCATTTAATAAAAATTATTAATATTTACTTGATAAGTATATACACGGAAGTTTGAATTTGTTCTTTTTGCAGAAGTACTGTTTAATAAAATGTTTCATAAAATGTAAAATAAAAAGATATTTACCATTAAATTTGTGAATATTATTTAAAAAATTAATTTTTTGAATTTTTAAAAGTATTATTTGTATCATTTAAAAAGTTAAATGTGTATTATTTTTTTTTATCACTCAACTGGCCGCCGGACACGCTGGGGGTCCGATGCAGGGAGAATCTGGGGGTCCGATGCAGGGAGAATCGAATTGTAGGTTACCAGAACCCAGAACGTCGCGTTGTCATCATCGCGGTCCATTAGCAACGTATAAAGATATGAACTATCACGTCGCGCGACGGTGATATGGAAGGGGAAGTTTGGGCGGCCACGTCTAGCCGCCGTCCGTTGCCGTACCGCAAAGTGCGAACCTCACCCACAGATACTTTTACTGTATAAAGATTTTTTATGAAAACTCATAGAAATGAAATTTTTTTGAAATTTTGACTAAGTCCATTGGATTCCTATTGAACTCTTTATGTATGAAATATAAGAAAAATTGTTAGAGCCGTTTTCGAGATGGCATGACTGGAAATAGGTACATACAATTCCTTGCTCGTTTTATAGTATAAGATACATAATGTCTGTATGGTATTATCAATAGATAATAATGAAAAAAATATATATATTATAAAATAGAATCCGTTCGTCGTTTTTGATTGAATGACAATTTTTTTATTACTTCTTCTACTATTAGTGTTACTTCGACTTCACGATGCATATTTAAAGATGCTAATCCATTAAGTCTAAACTGGCCAATAGAATTTCTAAGATATGTTTTTATTCGTTTTAATGTAGTAAAACTTCTTTCAGGTTCAGTCATGATGTGACAGGCAATGTTGCAAATATATGAAGGAGTTTAAAAACATTTGGAAATAGGTCTTTATTACAGTTATCAAGATCGTCAAGAACACTTTTTATGCTTAGTTTTTCCAGTTTTTCCAAATGTGTATGCCATAACTTTACCTCTGTTTCAATAACTTCTTGATCCAATGTCATCAGGGTAAAACTCACTTAAATCTTTGATAGCTTGTTGATTATAATTTTTATTAGAAATGAGAAAATAAAAGCCAGCTATAATAGTTTTGTGGTTTATAAATCGGTCATTTAATTGTTGCACTAAATTGTCCAGAAATGGAAGGAATACACTTATTTTAAAATATTTTTCAGGATTATCTGTATGATAGTTTGATCGATGCTTTTGTCATTTGACCATTAACGGTCGTTTGACCACGATAACAGACGCACTATACCACTTTACGTTACGTGACCTGTTAAGTGGTCGCCACGGACGCGCGGTTATCACGTAGCAGTCCCCGTCATCGAAAGCGTATATCGCGATACCGCAATTACCGCCGCAATCGCGATATTGTTAACCTGTATATATTATGTAATTAGTATTGTGCATTATTTTATATTTCATATTGTATTTACGATTTAGTATTTACCTATGTTCCTATTTCATTATATATAATAATGCATATTGTAATATATATATATATATATATGTAATAATAATGTAATATATGATACGGCTCAAGGGGGGTGTCATATCCACCAAACACCCCCCTTGTATATGCCACTGGCGAGATATTAGGGCGTTGTGATTCATATTGGATATCTAGCAATTTTGTGTGAAATTTTCGGTTACGTCTTAGTATGTCCGATAGAAATTGTATTTACTTTCATCAGTTCACACACTATAACGATTCTGTACGAATAAATCAGCAAAAGCTGCACCCCCGAAGAAGCACATTATTCCAAGTAATCGAGTGACGACTTCCGGAGAGTGACTTTCAACTACTCTGGCTCACAAAAAATACTACACTATACAAAGGTAAAAAGAAACTAGATTTTATGCATAAGCTTCCCTTAAAAATTAATAATTATTATTGAATTCTAAATCAAATGACCAGTAAACATATTATAAACTACATACTTATAATCATACTGTTTAATGTATAATGATAGTAATATCATAATTTTTACAGTAAGTAAGGTCACTATTTTTGTAATTACTGTACTCTAAATGTTATGAATGAGAAGGTATATTAATATGAAATAATGGCTCGTAATTAAAAGATATTTATATTTTCCGCCTTGATAAAGTTCAGTCACGTTATTTTTATTAAATAGTTTCATCAAGATCACGTGTTAGATATAAAATTGCTGTAGATATGATATATACCTGTTTTTAAGAATTTTTTTGTCAGATATGATAAGGAATTTGTTATTGAGTTTACTGGTATGCATTTTCTGATGGTATCCCTCATCACACTGATTTTTGTATAGATTTTAGATTAACCGTCATTTTAGAACCGAAGCCTGGAGGAATAGGTATTATACATAACAATTTTAAAAAAGTTAAGCGAGTACAGGAAAAATGTAATGAATTCATATGTACAATTTACGCATATAAATGATTAATTATTTTTTGAATTTATAATATAATATAATTACTCATTATTTTATTTATATATTTTTTTAACATACTGATATGTGTGTTTTAGAAATTCTCTATGAAAAAAAATCACGTCAGGGTATATTAAACAAGTATTTATTGAGAAATTCATTTTTAAATCTACAGATAAGTTTTAAAAATAAATGCTACAACAACGAATACCTACATAACCGTGTTTTCGTATGATGTGATGTATCTATCATGTAGTAGCACCTGAAGGTCAACTAAGAAAGACAGTTAATCGGCAGACATACAATTAAGGTTTTACTGTAAATTTATATGTATTTATAAAAAAAGAAACTAAGACAGGGAAAAATCCAGATCTGTCTTCACATGAGAAACTGTAGAAGAAACTCTATAGGGTTATTTAAAGTGTAGTGAGAATTTGTTTTTTTTATTTTGTGTATTCAACCCTTTTTAAACGCTTGTACCAAGAAAATTATTTATTGAATATATAATATACCACAGAGAAAAAGGTTACAAATATGATTTATGAAAATATTGCTTTTAAAAAAATGTTGAGAAAAGTGAGACCCATGATTCTGTTTTGCGTTGGTGCCCACTAATAGCAAGTTGCGGCACTATTTCGTACTAACATAAAACAAAACGAAATATGCGAAATAAGAGCTTATTAGAAGCAATAGCCGATATCTATATAGTCATTACTCATTAACAATCGACCCGCTACACTTAATACTATTGAATGGCAGCAATATATTATGGTGAACATTACCAATTAATTAAATCCGTTGTAATGGAATTTGATAAAGACGACGCTGTTGCAATTGAAAATGCACAAACATTATTAACCGATAATAGTTTGGAATTTGATCTAGCATTTATAAAGACAAAGTATGGTAACTTACTGAAATATATTACAACTTTAGAAAGATTATTGTTGGATTATTGTTGGCTGATGCAATCGGTATTATTGAAAAATTAAGAAACGATATCGGAATAGATAAAAGTAAAATAGGGAAAACCATATATCAAAAATTTGAAAACGTAATTGAAAAAAATAAAGGATATAAAGCAATGAAAGATATTTCAAATATTTCGGAAAGAAATACAACTCGAGACGACATATCTGAAGAACTAACCACTGATGATATGGCATTTATGAAGTTTGCCCCAATGACTTCTTGTGACGTTGAACGAAGTTTTTCAGTTTACAAACGACACTCGCAGATAATCGTAGAAGATTTTTGTTCGAAAATATTAAGCATCATGTTATTGTTCAGTGTAACAAAGATAATAAATTAGGTAAAAAAAAAATACATTTAAACTCTATAATTAATAATTATTAATTAACATGAAACATTTTTCAGACTAAAAAAGAAAATAAGTGAGATGACAAAAAAGTTTATTACTGTACATATTTAAACATTTTTTTTATGAGATAATTTTTTATAATAATGTATTTTTTATAAGTTTTAAGTTTTAACAATATTCTACATACACAAATTTGTTCAAAATTTTGTTCTTATCGAATTTAATAACATTTTTAATGGTTTTTAGTGCATTTTTTCAGTGCATTTTTTTGATATTAAAGCATTTTTTAGGGCATTATGTCGTATGTTTATTTTTTTTTTTAGATTCTGAGTGAAGCGAAGGAAATTATGGTTTTACAATGATGTTTATTTTTTTTTTATTTTTCTTTTTTTTTTTTTTTTCTTTTTTTTTTCTGTAAACACTTTTTCGTATAGAAATCCTTGTCCAAAAGTTTCGTCCAGCAACTTTTTAGATTCGAAATTGAACTGAGAAGGTACTTTAGAGAGGTCATTTTTCCAAAATCTCCATAGTTTTTATGTAATATAATTTTAAATATTTGACAAAAAGTTCTGAAAATTTAATATGACCTTACTCATATACCTACCTAATTATCCTAAACAAAAATTCGAAAATCGTGAGTCAGGATTTTTTTTTATACACACTTTAATAAATTATTATACCTCACCAAAAATTATACAAATAACCGTAAAATACGTAAACAGTATTTAAATAATAATATATTATATTACACTGAAGCTTTGCTCAGAATCGTTTATACTAAAGAAATGAGTTATCATTTCTTTAAAACTTAATACATTCTTCACCAATATCTTGTCCGAGGACCGAAAGGACGAAGGACGAACCTGTACCACCATAATCTCACTTACCAGCTTTTTTAAGGACATTTTTCTTAATTTTTAAGACATTAAAGTCCGTTCCCAACTCATCATTCAACTTTCAACATGTGCTTCACGCAACAAAACATGTTAACAAAGCATTTGGACTACGTCGTCATACTGGTGTTATCATTATAGACACCTTAAAAAAAATTTGACAAAGTGTAACACAAGAGCCATTTATTTACATAAAAAAAACTTAAACACTCCTTTACATTTATTCAACCTAATTAAATCATTTCTAACAAATAGGTTGTTCGCTGTTGAAGTTGATGACGACATGTCAAATTTCAAACCTTTGTTTGCCGATGTACCGCAAGTCTCAAATATTATTATCTAATTTAATTAAAGCATCTCTGATATCCCACAGTCCATCTACACCAACATCGCACTATTTATTGACGATACTATTATTAACTACGATTTTGTAAGTACGGGACGTATAATAGATGTACTCTAAACGCATCTGAACGGGAAATCCCATTGGTGAAGTATAATATGTAACATTTTTTAATTCCGGCTTAGGGCTGTGCGATTATTTTTATTAATCGATTATAATAATCGATTATTCGATTAATCGATTATTTTTAACGAATGATAAGTAATCGAATATTCGAATAATCGAATAATCGAATAATCGAATAATCGAATAATAATCGATTATTCGTCGATCGATTAATAATCGTACAGTAGTCTCAAAATATTCGATTAATCGATTATAATCGAAAATTATAAAAATAATCGATTATTATGGGAAAAAAATAATCGCACAGTCCTATTCCGGCTAAGAGAGCTCCAATATTTTTTCTTCACTCCGCTGCATCCAATTCCACTACAACTACTATTCAATGACGAATTTATTCTCGACAAACATACAGTAAAATATTTAGATGCACTCTAGAAAAAATATTAACCTGGTGACCTCATATATTTTCAAAATTTCCACAAGCTTATCAAACGTTGGGAACACTGTATCCTATAATAAATAAAAACCTACAATACAAGAAAATATTCCTTATTTATGTACTGATAAATTATTCGCCTTTTAATTACATACACATATGCTTGTCCCATATGCATTTCAATAAAGTATGAATATTTCAAAATAAAATACTGCGTAGTATAAGAATACATCTTGATTCGTAAGAAATAAAAATATTCATGAAGATTCCATTTATCGAAAATTTTATCAAACCAGCTGCCGTACACTTCTATATATAAATCATTATAGAAATCCTCTAATGCTATGGACTCTCCACTGAAAAAACTAAAAAAAACCGTGGCCACGACCTCTTAATTTCGTTTAGCTCAACAAGTCTTGCAACAGCCAACAGTCTTAAAGTGAGTAATTTTCATTATTCTTATTATTTATCTTTTCTTTTCTTCTCTAATTGTAAATTAAATTTGCACTTGTACCTATTTTAATCATTAAGACTTACTACTCATAAATATATATATATATATATATATATGTATATATATATATATATATATATATATATATATATATATATATATATACACACATATGTATAAAGAATACTTTAGAACAATATAAAAATAAGTTCACCGAGTATAAAGGAACAAAATAACGAAGATTAATACAAAAGATCATTACAGTGAAAAAAGGCGTTTGGAAGAATTATATTTATGATGAAGAAGTTTATCATTAATTAATGTCATGTACACATCAAAATAAATATTATTCATACTTATTTATTTACTTATGTTTTCAGTATCATCTACTGACTTATATTTACAGGAAATAATGAGATAAAACCTTAGTCAAGAATATTTTAATTCTATTACATATTTTATCAATTGCAGAAGTGATCGAGTTACAGCCAGTAGTGATCCCATATTATGTTATGCTACATATTATACGTATGATTATATACTCTAAAACTTTTACTAAATTTTATCGTTTTCATAATTTATTTTCAATAGTTGAAATATTTACCCTCCCTCCCGGTATTGTCAGATTAGGTCTATCGATTTTTCCGCAAGGGGAAACATCTAAATAACCTATCCAGAGGCGTGCCCAGCGGGTAGGCCTGGTAGGCCCGGGCCTACCCTGATTTTTAACCTATTAGGCTGATTTTAACCTTAGGCCTATTAAATCAGTTTTGTCCTTTCAATATTATATTTGTTCTAACATTTCTTGATAACATTGTATCAACTGTTAACACACTTTCAATACACTTGCAATCGTCAACCCTCGATATAATTAAATGCTTAAAATTAGTTGAAGCTACAAAAGTAGAGCTTCAACGTTTACGTTCAGATGAACATTTTAGTAACTTTTATACAACATCTGAAATTACAGCTTCGAATTTAAATATTTCTTTATCAAATGATAAAAAACGACGTACGAATATTAATAGTACATTAACTGATTATGTTATAACTTCAACGACTGGTTTTAAAAATACTGATATTACGATTCAAAATATGTGAGTTATGTATTTTACAGTGGTAGATAATATATTAAGTGAAATGAACAAAAGATTTAACGAAAATTCCGATTTTTTATCTGCAATATCAGTATTTAATCCGACATCAAACAATTTTTTAAATGATAATTTTGTTTTAAAATTTACGAATTATTATGACGATGATAAATATTTTTCGGATAAAGAGTTGAGTCAATGCAGATTAGCAAAAAATATGTATTTTGGCTGTAAAAATATTATGGATTTTTACATAGAAATATGCGATATGGGAAAGTCATTTGAGGAGATTAAATCGGTTATTGAACGCGTGTTGGTTATTTCAGTAAGTTCGGCATCAGCCGAAAGAAGTTTTTCAACTATGAGAAGAATCAAGACATATTTACGGACATCTATGACAACTACGCGTCTTCATAATTTAGCACTGATATCAATCGAAAGAGAGTTCAGTTCGGAGTTGTTGAAAGATCCTACTAAGATAATTGACGAGTTCGCCAAAATGAAAAACAACCGAATACAATTTATTAAATAAATACTCATATTATAAATAGTTCTTAATATTAGTACGTCATGTTACACCTCATGGCTCATACTTATGACTTAAAAAGTATAATACAATTTTTCTTAAATTTAAAAAATGTATTGACTATACAAATTATTTTTATAACCAGGCCTGTCCTAAATTTTGGTCCTAGACACGCCTCTGAACCTATCGAGAGTGAAACAGGATCAGCCATAACAGAGTTATTCTTAACGTTAACGTTGCGTCGAAATACGTCTACCTGGTGACCAAAGTCATCGAAACTGTGTCGATATCTTATTTTATTCTTCTCTGCTTCAGGTTGTTCTGTGGCGATCGACAGCAAATTTTCACCGGAAATCGCGAGATGAAACTTAAGTCATGAATGTTTCAAGTAAAGCAGTTATCCATTACAGAAGTGATCGAGTTACAGTCAGTAGTGATCTCATATGATATACTATGAACACGGCAGTTACATATTAATATTAATATTACATACGTCATATAACCTCAAGTTATTACTACATTTCACAATGTTCACAAGTGCATTGCCAATAATTAGTAATAATTAAAGGTATTCAAACGACGGGTCGTGCTGACTAATCGTATTCGATCGTGAAGACCAGGAATACGACTATTCAATAAGTAAAATATACAAATTATCTATATGAATTTATGTGTTTGATACTTCTGGAGACAGCGGTCGGAGGGTAACATTCGCTGACACTGGCTAGCCAAAAACAAGAACTTTATTCAAAGGTAAAAAAAAAAAAAATCAATTTTAAACTAAATCCTAAACAGATAATAAAATAAATAAATAATCATACTATTTAATATTGTAGTGAATTATTAATATTCACAAGTTTATAATAGCTAAAATATTATAATTTCGTAAAAACCAAAATCGCATATGTAATGAATGTATTTTTTATTTTCTTATCAGACATGGTATTGACTACGCATTTTACCGGTCAACGGGTTATTAATTACTTTGGATACTGAGTAGACGCCAAGATACTGAGGAGCCGACAAACAATGATTTTATCTCCAACATTAGGGTTTGTTTGCTGTTTCCGTCTTCACTCTACAGAGGTCTCGATCCGTTAAAGCACTCTTAATTCAAGCGCAAGGGCATATTTTCTCCCAGCGTGTTTTGGTGTCGTTTATAAACGTTGGGAGTGAATTTCGCGATCGAACTGGGGTAAAACGGAATTAAATAAAATATATACATATAATACATTAGTGATAGGGGCTGTTGGGTTCCGACGATGTGATGGTTCGGTCGCACGTTCGTTCGGCGAAATTGACTCAGTTCTTTGGTTGTAAACTGACTCGACGAATTGATAAGATGCACTGTCGCTTGTTGCAAATCTGCCAACATGTATTTATTCTATTGAGATATGACGTCACTGATATTTTCCAACGTCTAGCAGTGATATTATATTTCAATCATACAAATTTTGAAGTAGAATCAATTTATTTTCCATCTCACATTAAACGCGTATTCATGGAATGTTTGAATACTTACACTACGTTCTCTCAGTGGCGGCTCGTGATGTTTAAAATGGGTGGTGTGCAATTATTGAAAATGCATATTAATAAAATAAAATAGAATTAGTCACATCCAAGTCAATATTAAAATATTTACTTTAATAAAATGATAATTAAACATAATTTTAGAAAATAATAGGTTTACTTAAATACATATATATCATATAAACAGGTGTAAATTTTATCTACAGTCAGAACAAGCAACAGTGTCGTAACTAAAAACAATGTTATAAAATAAATAAATAAATTACATATTTTTATACATGAAGTCAAGTTTTCGTTCTTTAACTAACAGTTCTATAACTTTATTATTGAAATAGCGCATACGCCGTACAAATTAAATTTGTGATCGAGTGTGCAGCAGTAGGTGCACACCACGGTTCCATTTATTTTATTCGTCACTACCCCCACTCATCGACTAAACGTATTTTTCATGGACTCTCGGTGTGCAGCCCGAGCTGCACACCAGTTGGTGCGTATTTATTACATAACTCATCTAAATTTTAGGAGTGATATTTTCGAACTCAAGCGTTCACGTTTATAAAACTAATAATTTTGTATTATGGAATAAATACAGTTTAATAGATATTGTAATAAAATTAAAATAAATTTTAGCTATTTTATCTTTAATAATCTATGTGGTGTGCGCACACCAGCACACCTAGGCACGAGCCGCCACTGCGTTCTCTTAAAGCCAAAAAATAATATGAATATGAATATGCCACAACATTAACAATATATAGGCACTAGGAATAAAAGGCAACAATGAATCATATATATATATATATATATATATGCATTATATAAGTAATGCAAAAAACCAAAGTCATGAATGTCATATGCAAAGCAGATATCCATGAAAGAAGTGGTCGAGTTACAGTCAGAAGTGTTTCCATAGGAATATCTACATGTACATCGCATATACTATCAAATGTTTACTAAAAAATCATGACACTGCGTGGACGCTGTCTACTCTAAAATAGATCAGGAAGAAAGAACAAATGTAATAAACAATATTTGTCTCAACTTAATTTTTTTTAAATATTTTGTAACTTATTTTTATAACGAAGAATAATAAATTTTATATTGTTAGGAACTAATTGTATAGCATAAATAAAAGTATAAATATCAATTTCGTCAAATCATACACAAAGATTATTTCGACAATAGTGAGCTGCAGCCTGCAGGTAGCATTCTAATACACTATTGACGAAATGTAAAAATAATTACGACATACTAGGATTTGTACACAGAAATTATAAACGTCATTCAAATGCACAAAAAAACGGGAGGAACCCGCAAAATATGCAAATTGCGGTGGAAATCACACTTCAAACTACAAAGGATGCCAATCCTTTAAAAAAATATTAAACCGCACCAAACCTAAAGCTAAAAAAATAAACAAAGAAAATCAACCTATTCCAAAAACTTGCTATACCACCTCCATCTCGAAGAAGTGGAAAAAAGCCCCCCAGTCCAAACTCAAAAGGAAAACCGTCATACGCCGAAATCGCAGCTAACAAACCACCACCCGATCAATCTCTCCACATCATCACCAAATTCCTCGACGAACTAAAATCTGTGGTTAACCCCCTTCTTACTGTTTTAACATCCCTAATAAACAAAATAACACTCCCTATAACTTCTACTATATAACACACACACATACACACACACACACACACACACACACACACACACACACCACATATTCCGTACATCAATAACACAATCACACAACATATTATATTGTATAAATAACTCTAAATTGAATTGCTATTGTTATTTTTATTTATTTATTTATAATTAACTTGTTGTAACATGTAATATGTTGATACATTTAATTTTCAATAAATAAAAAAATAAATAAATAAACGTAATTTCAATATATGGGTATTATTAATTTTATAATGAAACATAAATTAAATTATATTTGCAATCACTGGTCCCTCTCCATTTAAATACAAAAAAATATAACTCCATCATTTAGAAACTCGTCAATTTCGTAATTTATATAAAATTATCAGATAAATGTTAAAAAATTACGTCACTAGTTTTAGCACGCATCCCAAATCTAGCTTTTTGTCTAGACTACAAGACTACGTAAGCGCGTATATTTCACTTACAAATTACAGTAAAATTATTATATTTATGCAGCAATATAAATAAATTGAAAAAAAAAAGCTTGACCGTAGATTCTTCATAAATTAAGTAAAAAGAGTAATGTAAAATATATAGACCTTTTCCATTATATTATATACCACCATTTTTTCAAGTCAAGTTTTCATTTTCATCAAAATAATGACTCTGATTTCAATTTATAGTCTTTAAAAATCACCCCAAACGGGTGAGAGACTTAACAATACCAATCTAACAGTTGCACGTTTTTTTTTCTGATACTATGAAAGTGATTTTTAAAAGTGTGTCTTTCTACTGCTTATTGTAATGCGGAAAGAAATTGTTTGAGTTTCAGTAAAGAATCAATTAAAATGCAATATTCGATAAGAATATAATATCTAATTATTCTATTAATAAAAGCAATAAAAATAAATATCATCACAAAGTAAAAAACTGGTGAAACTATAATTGAGTTCTAATGAAAAATTTTTTAAAAATGTAACATCATTGAGTATTGTAATTTTATCTATTTTAAGATTAAAATTGTACATCAAAAAATTAATACCTATAATTTTTAGCAAACGTTTTTTTAAAAATCATTCGGAAAAAATATTTGATTTTAATGATAAAATTTTAGGATTTTAAAACTATCCTTCTGGCCAGTTGAATAATAAACGTTTAATCTGAGCCTGCTAAGTATTAACATGTAATAAAACAAATTAAGCTATAATTTATAATAAGTTATATGCTATATTCAATAAAAAATTATATATATATATATGTTTTTATATGGCAATATCATTGAGAAATGTCCAATCACGCAAAATACTTATATAATTCTGAAACTGTTTTACCACACATGGTAAAATAAATCCATATTCAAATGTGGATATAGGTATATAATACACAAGCTTGACAAACAACTCTTTTTAAATTTAGTCCAAGAACTACAGACTACTTGCCAATAAAATAGGTTACTTAAAATTCGTATTTTTTATTTTTTGTGATGCTATTATTTTTGTATTCTATTTTTTTTTCCTGTTATAACGTCATTCAAAATAATAACATTTAACACAATTTTATTGTATAACTATATTTTATTTTATGATCGACATCATTATATTATTATTATCATTATTTGTTTAGACATATTCTTTAGTTTTTTTTTAACTATTATGATTTACATTTTATTTCGGTATAAGTGTTTTTTTCTAAAAAATTTAGATTTCTTGTATTTTCAAAGCATTTATAGGAGCGTTTGATTTTGAATTCTCGTATTATCATTCCAACTACATTTTATTGATTGTGAAAACATTCGCATGCATAATGTATTCGTTTATCAGATCATTAATGTATTACAGTCCCGCATGTGTATACGCTAAATAATGATTATACAAATTATGTATACAATGTATTCAGATTTGCATATCACTTATACATAATCGTGAATGTGTGTTTAATAGGTATACAGGAACTCGATTATAATTACCTACCTTTATTTTTTTTTTGTTAACCCACTACGTTTCATAAAGGAACAAAGTCGCCGTTCCCCTGTGGACTCGAGTGTCGGACAAGGCCGCCGTGCTCTGCTGTCACATTTACATTCGTCCGGGTATCCAGGTACTTGTGCAGACAAGACTAACAGCGTATTTTTGTTTTTTCATCTCGGTTACCGCAATAACCGAGGTCGGCGGCTTTTTTTTCTTTTTTTTTTTCTTTTCCCGTCGATCAGTTCCAACGCAGCTGAACGAACCTCTAGGTCTCGCATCCACCACAGGTGCACCAGGCGCACGTGGTGATCGCCTGCCGCAGTCGCGCGGTGCACGGCCGAAGCCGAGACCGACGACGACCAGATGTTCTCCGCCGCGCCGCCGCGTCTTCTGGACATCGTCATACCGCATCTCCGCCCGTCGGAATGCGATAACGACCGCGGCACTCGATAACGATTCCGGCTATCCAGTTAAAACCTGCAACTACACTTTAAAAAATGTTTTTTAAAAATTTAAAAACGAATAATGTACATCGAAATTTTTAATTTTTTAAAACAACTTTTATTCAAGAACGTGGCAATAAATAGTTCGATCATTGATCTCAAAATAGGGAACTCGTTTTAGAATAACACGATTTTATGTTTATTCATCGGGTTCAGTTCAAAAATTGAATGAACTATTTTTCATCGAATTCAAAAACATTTGAGTTTTTTCGTTGTCTTCTTTTTATTTTTTTCTATTCAACGTAAATTCTTGTACGTACGCACGCAAACGACAACGGTCGGACGGCTTAATTGTCGGCATCTTTCAAACTTATTCAAATTACGATAGCGAACACGACTAACGAATAACTCTACGAGTACCTAATTATAATCGGACACCAATTAGTTTTATATCACGTATCGTAACATTATCGAGATTATTTGATGGGAATCACGTATAGCCGTATTAGATAGATACAATCAGCCGGTATTCGTAAAAATAACTAATTTACGAGACAAAACCAAACATTTAAAACAATTATTTAAATTTAATGTACAGATTGTAAATTTTCATAAATAAACATTTATAAAAAAAAAAAAGCATCAAATATATATAAAAAATGACCTAAAAATGGAAAAATGCTCTAAAAATGTCAAAAAATGCAAAATAAAAGTTTCATTTTTAAATTCTCTGATGTATGAATCGAATTATACACTTAGAAAGTATTACCCTATGCTACCCACTAAAAAATGTATTTTGCATCAAAGTCCGTTCCCTACGCATGATTATTATTGTATTAATATTCATATCACCTTAGTATTGAATTCATTAATTTAAAAATTATTACATTTTCGAAGAAAAAGAATTATGATGAGAAATATTATCTCCTTACTAATTAATAATACAAAATAAATATGTAACTTTAATTAATTTCTAAATGTTTTTTTTAAGTAATGAAATAACGTAACAACATTTTTTTTCCTCATAATGAATAGAAGACCGTCATTTTTTAAATTCTATCGATCCAAAATTATAGAAAAATAATTTTTTTTTTGCTCCGTGGACCAATGTTCATGATTGATAAATTACCTTCACCGGTAAATATGTTCACGGATACATGTATACATAAACATTGACACAAATTGTTTTAGAGATCAAAGGTGTAACTGAGACAAAATTATCAAAATTGCAAAAATGATTTCATGAAAGTTGACAAGTTCACATGTATCAACATTTTGAAAGTAATACTATCACAAGTATGTACTAAAATTTTATACAAAAATACTACTATACTACTATTAAAGAATAATGTATATAATATAATATTTTAATACAGTAAAAAATACAATGATTAATATTTAGTGGTTTCAATTTAATACAATAACACAATAAAACCGAAAAATATTAAATCTTAAATATTCACTAAAAATTAAAAATTTTAAAATTTTAAAATCCTATCAATAAGAAAATTATCATGTTTGAATGTATACTGCAATATAAAAGTAATTTTTTATAATAAAATGCTTTAGCGTTTTACTTTTAAACCTTCATGATTCTTGCTATACAGAAACTTCCATTCCTAACATGTATTTTTGTTTTTTGGTTAAATTTGGTTAAATTTTTTTTTTCATATGGCCACTATGAGTGTGTAAATTATGTTTTCTTATCTGCAGCAATGTTTTTACTAAATATTTCTACAATTTTTTTTTTTTTTACCAATTTTGATTATTTATATTTTCATCTTTACAGAAGTTGATTATTTCTGTGTTTGAATGTAAATCTGGTCTCAGTACTAATTTCATTTGATTGAGAATTATGTTTTTTTAAATAAAACTTCTTTTCACAGGTACCTAGAAAAAAAAACTAATGTAACGTTTGTATATAATATTCAGCCGTTAAAAAGTTGCAAATAAAATATGTATTCTATTGTATAAAATTCAACATTTGAAAAATAAGTTTCTCTTCTTAGGCATAGTACTTTCAGTACATATATTTTTGTTGTATGATTGCAATTTCGGGATTCGAACATGATATGCTTCACTGATACACCCACTGGGCTTCGACCATATAAATAAACTGCTAGTTTTTATAGTCTATGTAATACCATTTATTATAGAATAATTTATAGTTTATTCTATAATCAATGGTAATCCCCACCTCATGTGGTTCTCATATTGTAGGTTTTTTTTTGGCCATTAGTCAGCTGAGTGTTAGAAATGTGTGTCCTATACAACGACGGTTCATCATGGTTTAGTCCTTCCTTTTTAACCATTGGCTGTACCATTTTCAGTAAATTCATACATTTACAACTTACATTAAATTAAATTTATTAAAATTATCGGAATTATTTCAAAATTAAATATAGTGGAGCATTTCTTATTAACTGCATTATTCTTTTTAAACTGGAGGTACGATTAGTTCAAACCAGTAATGTTTTTATGAAAACCAATATGTAATATTGTTAAAAACCTTGTAAAAACAAAAAAATTTGTTGAAACAATAAAAAAAACAAATAAATAAAAAAAAATATATGTAATATCAACATAATTCGAAAAATTTGAAAAATTATGTAACATTTTACTGTTATAATTGTCGTATTATATTTTTATAAATTTACATAGTTGTTCAAAATGTCAGTCGTAAAAATTTAAATTAACATGCACTGGCTATGTATTTAGTAAAATTGTAATTATTTGTTAAACCTCTGATACAATAATTAAAAATAACCTTCATCATGATCCTGTGTTTGATTATTACCTAATCCAGTCTTCCTTGGTTCAATTTATGTTTAAAATAATTTTATAGAAACAAATTGATTTCAAATTTGCATAAATGTTGCGTGTAAATAATTGGTCATTTAATGTATAAATATGGTAAAACGATAGACGGAATCGTTATTACTTATGGGATAATATATTCTGAATAGTTAATATGTAATTAATAATATACTGCACACAAAAATGCATCGTTTATGAACTTTAAAATAAATAACATCATAAAACAATAAAACTGCAGTAGTACGTGTGATCTAGAGCGACTATACTTTAACTAATTTTTAATAATGTAGTAAGTTATAAGTACACATTTTATTTTTCAATTATTTGTATTAAAAATTCTCTTAATTCCACTTTCATAACATGCATTATTTACACCTTTTTTTTATAGATGTATTTAAATAAAATACGACTTATATTTATTTTTTTACTAAAAAAATTTACGATTTGTATTTAAAACTAAAATTTTAAAAATCCAATTAATAACCTATGATCATTGATTATAAATACTGTAGATAGCCCACTACTATACAAAATATTCTGCGCCGTACTTACTCCCGATAGAGAGCGCTAAGGAATTGGGCCTGTAATAAAATAAAATAATTATCTATAACCATCGTAATCGTCGCCGAGGACAACCGTTGTCACTTGTCATGCGTTGTCATGCGTCATCGTCAAACGCCGTCGCAGTCGTTCAGCGATTGCAATATAAAAAAAATGTATTATTTCTTGTATACATGATTTATTTTGAATAGCTTACAATTTTGTATAATGTTTTGAACCCAATTCGTGCGTCACCTGAATATCTCCTATTCATCATGGCAATTCAGCCGACCGATCTTTCATAATTGCCCATTCAAGCATATCGTGTCTCCAGCTGAGCTCACGCTACAACTGAGTTGTAAGACGATCCCTACGTCTTCCAAAGGGGGAGGATGTTCAATATGTACGGAAAAAGTGTTATCAGATGATAATCACGTTCGTTTTTATTTTTATCTTTATCGATACGTGTGTGTGTGTGTGTGTGTGTGTGTGTGTGTGTGTGTGTGTGTGTGTGTGTTCGAGCGCCTGCATAGTGCACAGTGCACACTTGATACGAGTGATGTGACGCGCGTTTGCGTGACGGCCACACGGAACACTGGTGTGTCATTTAGGCCGGTGTGGCAGGAAAATCGTACCGAGTATTATAATACCCCCCCGGAGTACGAAAATCGTAGGATATTTGTACCCACAGTATTTAATTCCTAGGATATCAATACCCCCAAATTTTATACCGGGGGGTACTATAGTCCTAGGATATTTTTACCCCCGGTATAACGTTCCTAGTAAATTTATACTGTCAATTTTTATACCGGGAGGTAGAAATATACTAGGGAAATTGTAATCCCGGTACAAATAACCTAGGATATTGATACCTCCCATGATTATTTGACGGGGGGTACAAAAATCCTAGTAAAACTGTACTGCCCATACTAATAAGTTGTATGGGGGGTACAAATATACTAGGGAATTATATACCTATAAATATAAATAAATGTATATAAATAAAAAATTATTGAAGTAAAAAAAAATAACAAACGACAAAGTATAATATGTTACTAAAAAAATAACAAAAAAAATCAAAAAGTTGTAATTGGCTCTGGCTAAACAGTGTAACTAATTAATGTGAAAGTTTTATGGTACGTTTTATAAATATGAACAGTACAATATTACTAGGATTTTTGTACCCCCCGTCAAATAATCATGGGAGGTATCAAAATCCTAGGTTATTTGTACCGGGATTACAATTTTCCTAGTATATTCGTACCTCCTATACGTTTTATAAATATGAACAGTAAAATATTACTAGGATTTTTGTACCCCCCGTCAAATAATCATGGGAGGTATCAATATCCTAGGTTATTTGTACCGGGATTACAATTTTCCTAGTATATTCGTACCTCCTATACGTTTTATAAATATGAACAGTAAAATATTACTAGGATTTTTGTACCCCCCGTCAAATAATCATGGGAGGTATCAATATCCTAGGTTATTTGTACCGGGATTACAATTTTCATAGTATATTTGTACCTCCCATACAACTTATTAGTATGGGCAGTACAGTTTTACTAGGATTTTTGTACCCCCCGTCAAATAATCGTGGGAGGTACCAATATCCTAGGACTTTAATACCGGGGTTACGAATATCCTAGAATTTTCGTACTCCTGGGGGGTATGATTATCCGGGGGTACGATTTGCCTGTTACACCGGCCGCACACCAAAATAGCAAAACTGCTTAAAGCAGACTGAGGCAGCTTTATTATGACTAATTAAAAATAGAATACATGTAATTCAGTGAAACCCGCACACTGATAAGTAGGGCTGGGATTTTAATGCCCTAAAAAACCCCGAAAAATGTCCTAAAAAAAATGCTTTTATGACCTAATTTTTTTTTATTTTTAATAATTTTAGTATAAATTACAATAAAAAGTTTTAAAAAATGCATTATAAAAATGTATTACAAGTGTAAACTGAAAATACATAGTTTTAGTATACATCTAAAAAAAAAAAATTTTACGAATTACGAGTATTATAAGTTATATAATCTATTATATTTATTTAAAAACCATGTTGGTGTAAAAATCTTAAAATAAAATTTCAAATTCAAACACTTTGTTTCCAAAAACTCAAAAAATGCTCCAAAAACTCTAAAATGCCCTAACAAATCAAGAAAATGACCTAAAAACTAAAAAATGCCAAAAAATGCAAAAAAATGCAAAATAAACTTTCTTATTCTCATTCAAATGTACATAAAACAAATGTGTGACAAGACGAGCATTACACAGTAAGCTTTGGAAAACAATGCAAAGTGCATCGAAATCCCAGCCCTACTGATAAGTCATAGTCAAAACAAAACATTTTTGCTCTTCAGTCAATTCTAGTCATGACTAATCGTGTTCTATCGAAATAGAACATGCTCTATTCCGTCAGTCAAAACAAAACAATTTTTACCAATCAAACCGCCAGTTTCACCAGTATTAGATGGTTAACTAGTTGGATACCACAGTCGTTGCAGAATTAATATCATTAATATAATTAATTATACAATTCATATTATCATACATATTTTAAAATTTTTTTATACGTTATACATTTTGTATACCTATATAAAGGTAATTATAAACATATTCCACATATTACATTAAATATTAACAAATAATAAACATGTAACGTATTATTTTAAATGATCTACTCAGTCTTAACTATTCAGTCTATGACCACTGAAAATATAGACCTGGAAACACTGATAACACTTGTTCAACAAAGATCTACCATCTATAATTATAAAGACAAACAACATAACAACCGAGATGTTCAGGAAAAATTATGGACAGAAATCTGCAGAATACTAAAAGCTCCAGGTACCTATAATATTTTATAATAATATAATTCTAGGTTTAGCAGCTAAGCGCCTTCCTGCTCAAGCCCTTATGTTATTTTGAACTATTTTATGTTTTTATATGAAATCAAAATGTTTTACTTATTATTGTACAAAATAATGCGACACGGCCTGCGTATGCATATACTATATTTTATAGTAGATATACGCCGTTGAGACGAAGATATTATCAAATATTTTTAGATTTTTTTTTTTAATAATATTAGATTTTAATTAAATTTAAGAATTTAATAATTCACTTTTTCAATATCTATTTTAATGGTATGAAATATGTCTGATGCACACTATATAATTAAAAAAATAATTTAGTAAAGTAAATAGGACAAAATAAAATGGATCATTGGTCAATATATTTTTATAGAAATAAGTAGTAAATTATATTGAATAGTTATAAAATACAAGTATAGAAAAAATAAAATAAAGCACTTCCAATGTACTAAATAAAAATGGATCTCAACTTAAGTTTTAACCTTATATTAAAAAAAATAAATTTGTCAAATCAATATTACAATTTTACGACTAACGATGACTTACACAGTTTTGCTCTTTTGGTGTACGACCGACCAAAACAAATTGTTTTTAGTTGACTTTAGACAAAAATGACTAACGCTGACTAAAACAGTTTTGCTCTTTTGGTGTGCGGCCGGCCTAAGGCCTAAGGTTATACGTTTTCCTTTATTTTGTTTTGCCGAACAAGGTCGTCGTTCGACGGCATTTTTTTATTATTATTACACGTTTCGTGATTGCTATCGAGGCGTGTACGAGCCGTTGCAGCAATTACAACTATTGATATATTCTTAATATATCAATCCTAATTATCATTATTCGTGTTGGGACGGCGGATCTGCTGTCACATCGGAGGACGGAGCGGTGCATCGTTGGACTGGAGATCGCTGAAAAATTACAGAGATCAGGCAACGGACTGTGGTGATTCGTGAGATTGTATTATTATTATTATTATTATAGGAAATAATTATTTGGTATATATATGTGTATTTTTATGAGACGGCCGTCATATTTTGTATGACCATTTATTTTGTATTATTATAATTATTGGGCAAACTGCCGTGTAAAATTGTTGTTTTACGTTTGTTTTAAATTAAGAACTCTACCACTCCTCTGGGTATTAGTGGGCCTGTGCTCAATCAAAAGGGCCAACCGCTCGTTTAGGAGCCCTTTGGTATATATTTGAACGTCGTGATAGGCTCTAAATCTTCAAAACCTTTGATTTCATCAAATATTTTACTGTACTCAACGGATTTCAAAATAGAAACTTCGTCTTATAAAATTACGCACTTTTTTTCTTCGCACATAAAGTCTGAGGTCTTAAGTTTAATTTGTTCCATGAACATAGATGGAAAACCAGTGGAAAAATGAATCGAGTTCAACCAACGCTTTACATACAGTGCTTTTTCCCGGTAGTATAATACCACTTTTACGCATATAATTGTAAGTGAATGGTGATTTATAATAAAGTGACAAACCAATTTTTTGCTCTCGGGGAGACCATGGTTTACGTTTTTTACGTAGAAGTTGTATTATTGTAAGTGCTTTGGAATTCTTGGATTGAAAATTTGTTTGGTTAAAAAAATTTCGCACAACATTTTTTGATATATTTTGAGTTTTTAAATTTTTTTTTCAAAGCGCTCGTTTTCTTTTTAACAACCTTTGTAGAGTGAATAACTTTTGTTTAAGAACAGATTCCGTGAACAATTTTTTGTTCAGTGATTTTTTTTTTGGGAGTAGGAAATGAAATCAATGATGGTACAATAGATTTCGTAGTTGGTGCTATAGATAAACTTGGACTTTCATCGAACAAAAGCTGCTTGGTAACAGGGCAAATTAATCTCTGACGCCTATTATATTTACGTTTCGGTGTTAAAACTTCAAGCGATTCTGCTGATGTCAAATTATCTAAAAAACAATTATTTTTTGTTTACTGTAACAAATAATTTAGAAAAATCGTGAGTTTCTTCCATCCCCCTCGCTATCTACAATTCTCAATGTGAGATATGGGTTATAGTACATTTTTAGAATTCTATAATAATACGGTCAATTAGAAATGTTTTACTACCTACTGAACTATTACTACTGTTGGACTTAAAATTATAATATTTATCAATGGAGTTGTGATAGCCTATGAATTATATTAGTATATTTTATAATCAATGCTATGATGAAAATCCTAGAATCTTTAAAAAAAGAAAATAATAATAAAAACCAATAAATAAAATACTTGATGAGAGAGACTATTCATCAAATAATTATGCAGAACTTGTTAATTTTATTGGTTTTTTTTTTTAATTAAAAAATCCCAACACAAGCATCTTTTGAGATGACATTAGTTGTTGTCGGGAAGTGTGAGTAAGAATTAGTGAAAAATTACGTGATTTTGATTTAACTACATTTCATTTTCATGTCCTGTTATTATAGCCAAAATTATTTAATGATGACCTATGTTTAATGTTTTCAAATAAAAAAACATAAGAATTAAAAATTACTTCCGTTAAAACAACGGCTATAACTGTTATATATGTAAACAGATATATATATACAATATACATTTATGTATATTTATATAAACGTCTTAGTCATTTTTGTAAAAATGGTAAATGTATCAAGTATTCATGTCTACTATTAACCGTCATATTTGTTGATAGTGGAAACAGCTCATGATATTCATAAAATATTATTACGATGGATGTTTGATTTTTTTCCTCTCTTTTTCCCCTTATCAAGTTAAGTATTACTAATGGGTAACTTATAAATGACGTAATCAACCTGTTATTTCATTATTTTCACATAAACTTACTGTGTTATACTGTATTGATTGTAGTTCAAATAGATAACATATCTTTAACTCTAACCTGAAATTGTTATTTTTTGTCAAACACACTCCACTTGAACTTATTTGTAAAATTGTTTTATTTGAATTATAATAGACAGTAGTCGTAGTGATATAGTTGTTAACGATTTATTAGATTCGTGTTTGGTATAAGAATTGCACGTAAGATTTCAAATCTATTTTTTTAACCCTTCGTTAGTCACCTTAATAATTAGAACACACTAAGTCACCCGGGGTAATATAATACCCCATACATTAAATTAATTTTTTTAATTAATTATTTCATAGAATTTATTTTTATTTTTTGCTAATATGTTTTGAATATAGGTATAATTGATATTTTAATAGTTGAAAGCTATTTTTTTTAAATATTTCACTGTGAATATACATTTTATTGTAAATTACTTAAAATATTAATTATTGCTAATAATTTTTTTTAGTTAATTGTTTAATTTGTAAAGTTATATTAATAAAGTGACTTAGTCTTTAAATTTGTATATTGGGTAACTTGTACAACACATTTTAACTATGATTTATCAATTTATGTTGAATAGGAACACTAATACCATAAATGAAAAAGGGTGAAAAAAAAATGAAAAAATAACAACATTATTCAATTTTCAGCATATAATAAGAATTGAAGAAATATTTTTATACTCAATTAGTAATAATTTTTTAAAAGCATAACAAGATTTAAAAATTTATAATATGTAAATATAAGTCTTTCTTCAAATATAGTTAAAATAATAATTAATAATAAAAAATAAACCATAAAAACTTCTTTTTCTCAGATTAGTTAATAAATAAAATAAAAATTGCAACTTGAACAACTTAATTCAGTCTTGAATTATTAAAAATTAATATATTAATCGTTGTCTATATCATTCAGCATATTATTAAGTACATTAATTAGATTTTGTTCAAACGCTGTAAACTGTAAAAATTGAAATTTTTTAATTAATTATTTTTTATACGATCTATAACAAAATTAGTCACCTGGGGTAAAATGTTTCCAGACTCCACTTTGAACGACTGTTTATTATTTAATACTGCACTGATAATGATAAAAATCACACTATTATAATTATACTATTATCATTAATGATATCACGGCCGTGGAACTGAATATGGCTTTACATCCAAACAAAAAAAACGTTTTTAATATGCTTGGGGTATTAAAATACCCCGTGGTGACTAACAAAGGGTTAAATATGGTACCTGAGCTTACGAGAAAATAGTTGATCGATTTCATTATACCAAAAAAATTATTTTATTTGAGGTCTTACATTGTTTTTTTTTTTTTTTTTTTTTTTTCGTAAAATATGAGAGAATGTAACAAAACATATTATTTTGGTCTGCATAAATTTTAAATTACATCTTAATTTTACGAACTAGATTTTGTAGATTGTAAAGTGTTCAATTAAGAGTACTTTCCATCAGTTACATTATTGTTAATTGCACATATTTAATGACATAATAATCAGTGTATTGATTTCGTAATTATGTATGCATCATTTGATGCCTTCCTAAACCAAGTGATCATATTATGATATGAATTTAATGGTACGACAAAGATGCACTCGTTGATTAATTTGATTAATCTCAAACATAAGTTACCGGGTGTATATTAGAGGAAAATTGCTTGTTCTTCACGAGAAAGTCAATATCTGGATTAAAACGTGTTAGTTTTAGTCTTAAATCATTCTCAACATTCAGTTTATTCCTATATTTATTTTTTAAATAAATTAAAGTAGAAAAAGCACGTTCTCATAGATAAGTCATCGGAAAGCCCAACAAGTTTCTGAGTGTAATTTTAGCGATTGCTGGATGGTCTTTCCGAAAATTTAACTAAAATGGCACTAATTATGTTCTCTTAAAATACGATTTTAAAGTCTGATCACATGACATTTCAATCAACAAATCTTCTTCACTAGCTGATATTTTCAATTAATTTAATTTAATTTATTTTTTTAAATAATAACCGAAAAATATATTATAATATCATTTTAAATATATATAATATTTAATATTATACCAATGGCTCGCGGCCCAGTACCATGCTGATCGCGACCCACAAGTGGGCCGCGGCCCATTGGTTGAGAACCGCTGGTATAGGAGAAAGATAATTTTATTTTACGATTTATATTATTTTTAATATTAATATTGAACAACTAATAATCATTAGCTATGTGGTAATTTAAAATTGATTAAATAATGTTTTTTTCTATATTAAGAAGCTTTAATTTATTTTAATCATTCATTACATACAATCATTTTTTATTTTTTATTTTGAGATACTTTTTTTCAGATTCTTTTTAACTAATACATTTTTTCAGTGACCAATCACTGTACAGTATACAGGTACCGGCTAGGAGTGAGTTCGTTTAGAATTTTAACACTAAATTAAATATACCACAGATACATATACTATGTATTTGACTAAGATAGGCGCGTCCTGTCAATAACATTTTGAAAACATCTTATTGTGAAAATATAATAGCTTTTGTGTATTTTGTATTTTAAACATTACATAAAAAAAAATACATATGAAATTGAAAAAAACATACGTAAATTTAATACAATTTACAATATAACGTTGTAGTCAGATGTGTATAAAAGCCGTGAAGTTTTTTTTTTATTCGAGTAATTGAACTTCAATGCTGGCTAAACGACACTATAATATTTAAGTCAAAACGAACAATGTTACAGAAAAAAAAAACGAACAACATGATAAAAAAACGCACAGTAACATTTAATAATCTTTTTAAGCTCTCATGTAAACCTTAAACGCTACAAATTATAAAAACTTTTTTTTTCTTTTTCTTTTCGTTTATATCACAGCAGTTGGCAAATAGGAGTGTCGAAAATTGTATAATAATAGTGAAAACCAAACAATAAATACAACGAATTCAATGTTAACGTATAATAATATACAAAGCCCCAAACGTTTACGCCGTATGTAGTTATCGATAAAATATTACGAATCGTAATAATAATAATAATAATAATAATAATTATATTATAATTAATAATAATAAACCAACGACCGACGTCACGACGGCGCTTAGACGTCGGCGAGTCTTGAGCTTTTGGACGACGACCGCGAGTGTATGACCACCTTGTGGCCGTTTTTCGTCACGAACCCGTCGCTCTCGACCAACACGGCGGTCTCGCGACCGTCCGGCGACGCGGCCCCGTCGCTGCGGCCGTCGTCCCCGTCGGCCGCCGCGGCCGCGGCCGCCGCGGCCGCCTCCGACCGCTCTTTGGCCTGACGCGCGAACTTGCGCCACGCGTGCTGTATGATCATGGCGCAGTACACCTCGCGCATGCGCCACAGCGTCGAGCTGACCGGCTCGTAGCCGGCCTCCTCCGGCCGCGTCTGTATCTCGCCGATCTCCGCCACCGTCTCGATGATCGGGTTGCCCTTGCGCGCGAAAAAGTCCTTGGTCAGCGCGTCCAGTATGTCCACGCAGTAGATGAGGTCGCCCTTGCATATCGGTATGTCCATGGACACGATCTTGTACTTGTTGGGCTTGTGGATCTTGAGCGGCGGCTCCAGTATGTCCAGGAAGTCGGACAGCTGGTCGTACCGGATGTACCGCGTGCCGTTCGGGTCGAAGTGCTGCCAGATCTCGTAGTACATGTCGTAGTCGTCGTCGGTCAGGCCCTCCTGCACGTCCTCGGTGGCTTGCGAGTAGTTCTCCAGGATCACCGCGATGTACATGTTGATCACGATCAGGAAGTTGATCACCAGGTACGACAGCAGGAACGCCGTGCCTACCGTCGTGCTGCCACAGCTGCCCGTGATGCCCATCTCCAGGTTCGGCTTCACGCAGTTCTCCTCGTTCGTGATGCCGTCCAGCACCGCGTCCCAGCCCGACGACGTGGACAACTGCGCAAAGGATTACAGAACCGTGAGATGTTAATCTTCATATTTTGGACTTCACTTTCATATCGAAAAATCGATTTTTTGAATCCATTCTTGGACGGACCGATTCGATTCGATTTGATAAGAATCGGCAATTTTATTTTTAAATAATTAAATCAATTTATGATTTTACTAACAAATGTTTAATTACCAAGTATTTGAAAATTTTCGCACATGGCAAGTATTTGTATTTCTGAATGGATGTTTTATGTGGGCAATATATTCATTATAATATACATTAATATATATTATGTTAAGCTAAACCATTTTAAATTTGGTAATTTTTTCAATAAAATTTTAAAAAATTAAAAAATTAAGGCGTATCTCCTCCCCCCTGTGACCAGCTATCACCATTTGGACACTGACACTGTCCACTGAAGTGGTGAGAGTTCCGTTGTGATTGATGTAGCCATTACCTAAGAACTACAACACTTTCCAGTGTATACTCGCTCCGAAATCAAGTGGGACTAAGGCAGGGAGTACTCGCACTGAAATTAATGAGTACAGAAAACCTTTGTATATGAATTATTATGAACCTGAGCGTCAAAAGGGAGAGCTAGAACATGTCAAGAAGCATCATCTAGTTATTCAAAAAATCGTTATTTTAAGAATCGATTCTCCAAAAAATCGATTTTTTGAGCAATGATTTTTTTCATTCCGATTTAAATCGATTCACTGACCTGAATCGCCCATCACTAGTTTGTTGGGACGATTTTTGGGTCCGACTCCTTCACTACTCCCCCCTACCCGAGTGGATTTAGGACGAGAATTAAAAATAATTTAAACTCGAATGGTCCTTTGTTCGTCGTCATCATTTAACATCTCAAATAACATCATATACAACAATTGTTGACGACACTCTCAAAAATGTACATAACATGTTGCGTAAAACACTATCAACATATCACGATATTGACTTATTCGTAGTAGGAATTGAACTCGGTATGTGTGGGAATTGAATAAGTTTTCTCGAGAGTGTCGTTCGAATGGATGTAAGAAAACTAATTTTATTTTACGTTCTTTTCCATTAACGCGAAAATCACACGTGTTCGTAATTTTGTATGTTTTCGCTTCCCCTCCCCCATAACCGTTTATTGATTCGTTGATCGCTTTACTAACGGTCACCACTTACATGCTACCACTTACCATGAACAGCAATATCATCGACTGGCCGAACGTTCGGAAGTTGTAGTCTTCGTCAAGTCCGCCGTTGCTCTCCACGTTCATGAAGAACGACATGCCGAATATGGCGAATATGAACATGACCAAGAACAGCAGCAGACATATGTTGAACAGTGCCGGCAGAGACATGGCCAGGGCGAACAGAAGAGTCCTGATACCCTTCGCTCCCTTGACCAGACGCAACACACGACCCACTTTGGCCACCCGGACCACACGCAACAGCGTCGGTGACACGAAATACTTGGAGATCAAATCGCTCAGCACCAGACCTGCGACAATAACGGATTCGAGTGAGACAAGAGCCGGAGCTGGTAGTGATAACGGGAAGATCTGGACCGTATTTCCGCATTTCGGTACTAAGTTCGTGAAACCGTCTGTATAGATTTGTAAACTTTTTAGTTTTTAAACGGTATTTTTGGGCGGCACTAGGTACTCTTTTTTTTTCACCCGAAAATTATCTTTCTCTTTTCGTACACGGTTATTCTTTTTACCCAAATATTTTAAATTTGTTTTCTCTTATCACCCGAGAATACTGCGCGTTTTTGTGTCCAGATTTTCATGATCGAGACTTTGGAAACCACTTTAATCACTTATTAGTTTTTAACAGTTATTTGACGACTTTTCACCTATAAAGATTCGTGTGATATTACGACACCGACGCCAAAAGGCTGTTTATTTTTCGTTTATGAATCCGGCTGTTCCCACTATAATGTTATTCGCCATCAATAAGTATCTGGTTAAATGTTAAAAATCAAATTCAAACCGACTATTACGTAAAATTAAGTAATCCTCATTTACACTAGTCAACTGAAATAAAAAAAAATTATGCCGACAATGAAGAGATAACGAGCAACAAAGTCTACAACATACGATCAGAGAAATTAATCGGTATGATTTGTATTAAATTAATATAACGTAATTACTTTATGTAATTATATCTATTTACTCTTATTCATAAATAACAATTAGAAAAATAATACATTTATGATTCTTATTTTTTTCTTAATTCATTTTATTCTGAATGAGCATAATCAAAAAAACATTTTGGACATTAATGAAAGCCACCTTGAAAACATGAAAACTTGAAATCCTCATAACTATTAAACACACACATTGTAATTTGTAACTTTTATACTTAAACATACCTTAATATTAATTTTCATAATTTTTATAATTCTTTATACCACAACACGAATAAAAAGCTTAATAAATTTAGTAAGAAAAATTATGTTCCTTATTTTATTTTAAACTGTTAATCAAAAGCATGCGGTTCTAAACAATCGATCCTTAAAAAATACTAAACAATAGAAAAAAAAAAGTGCGTGATAGTAACTTATGAAAAGTGTATGGTTTTGAACGATACGTATCTAAATGAATAGTATTTAATTATTTATTCTTTTCGTTTTTTTTTATCGATTAAACGCTTTTAATATTTCAGTCACCTGCCAATGATAATATGACTACGACGAAATCGAACAGATTCCATGGTTCTTTGAAATAATAATAACGCAGTGCGAATATTTTCAGCAGACATTCCGAAGAAAATATGGCTATGAATATCTGATTGAGCCGCTCCAAGACATCCGTAAATAATTTGGTCTGCTGGTAATGGTCAAGTGTCATCGTCAACATGTTGAATCCTATAAACAACATGATGAGCATATCGAACTTCTTGTCGGTCACGATCTGGAATACGATTGATTGAGGCCGCCACTAAATCAGTTCAAAAAAACGCAAAAAAATCAAATACAAAAACCAAGTATTAGATATATATTATTGGGTGAATTTCGCGCTTAAAGCACCAGACTTACCCGAGGTCTTGGAATGGCTTTTAGCGGTTTTTTAGAGCTCATTTTTTTCATAGCATTGTAGTATTTTTTTTGGTCTTCCGTCATAAACATTTCGAGAGATGCACCTACAAATTTGTATAACGAATATAGATCAATATTATTTCTTACTGTGTATGACAACAACATTTATACTCGTAGTGTTTCATCTAAACATTTTATTGCTTCGTGATATTTATGGTTTGTTGTTATAATACCCCATAATTGTTGTATCATCTTACAATAACTTTGTTTAATTGATTTTTAAGGTTTTTCTATTTATATGAAATGCATATAAATATATTGAAATGCTCTACACTTTTCTAAAAGTCATACGTCTCACTTTTGTTGTACAAAATCACCCGGTAAACGTACACTGTTTAATTAATATGTGTGAACATTATACAATATTCGCATGATGAATAACATGGCTAAAGTGGTAAACAGATAATCTCTTTACTTAACAAGTTTATGATCGTTATAGATAATAACGTTGAATTTGAGATCGTGATAATAGCGTTAAAATATTTAGAAATCAACAATATCTAATTTTATCATTTGCAAAACATTAAACTGTGTACTACGTGCTTATTAATCTTTATAATCTGACCGTACTTATACTAATACAAGTTCGATCATAATGACTGTCAGTCACGTTCAGTAATAATAACCACATTTTTTTGTTATGTATTTATTTTTTATATAACGATGCAATTATAGGTTACCTATTTTTATACTTTTACTTTGAATATAAACGTTTAATACCAACATTAGTAACACTATAATTAAAAATTACGATAGTTAATTAGAATGGAAAATACAAGTTTAAAATCTAATATCAATGACGTGTATAAATATATATATATATATATATATATATATATATATATATATATATATATATATATATATATATATATATATATATATATATATTTTTTTTTATAGGAAGTGCAATCACTGGATGGTTTCTTCCCTCACTCTAATCATGTTTTTAAATTCTTGTAGCTTATATTCTCATTATATCTCTGGGTATAGATTGTATATTTTTTAATAAATAATAATACTAAATATATATTAAATGAAACATTCAAAAAACAGTAGCAGCATCTATGTCAATACTTTATTTTACCAACTTCTTTTATCAATAGTTAAATTGTTAATTATTTTATAGTTTAACCATTTTTTTCTCTTGTTAAAATATCAAATGTTTAAAACTTTCGTTTTAATGGGTTCAATTTATCAATAATTGTTCTTAGGTAATCGATTAGTTGTAACCTGATAATGGCTTAAAACCATCATAATTGTTACAGAGATAACAATATACCTATACTTAATATAATATGATCAATTATTTTTTAACAATATGTTTATAGAAACAATGTTTATTTTATCTTAATATTTTAATGATGGAAAATTTTAAATTTACAATTATCAGTATATTCTATTAATATCTAATATTAAATGTGCCATTAATAATATTTGTAAAATAATTATTTATTTATTTTTTTTTTTTTTAATTACTAATTTAATGATAAATACAAAACGTAGATAATACGTAATATATAATACATAGTACGTTAATAAATACCTGTTTTTTTCTTCTGTTCGTTGAAATTATCGATAATCACACCAATGAACAGATTTAGAGTAAAAAAGGAACCAAAAATTATAAAAAACACGAAATAAAAATACATGTAATTATTTATTTCACGAATTGGTTGTTTTCCGTGCATCTAGAAAAAAAAATATAAATATACATATTTATATAAACAGAACTTGAAATCAAAATACAATTTTTCAATTTAACTGCAATTTTACTTATTGATATTAGGTTTTTCTGATTTGAATTTAATAATTGTATATTTATTTTAATATTTCAAAATTTTTAATTTTTATCACAATATCGATTTCATTTATTTCTGGTCGGTTACCAGATTTTAAATTTTAAGTAATTTTCTTTTTTTTTTCGATTTTCAATTTTAATTTCAAATAACCGATGAGCAATGTGTTATATTTTGTCCATTGGTTATTGTTAAATTCATTTTTTTATTTTTTTTTAAATTAGTCTATACACAAAATTTTAGAATGATTATTGTTTTGATAAAAATCATCAATTACAGTTTTTTTTTTAATTACAATATACATTTTGAATAACTTTTATAAACATTTTCAATTTCAATATAAATTTTTCATTATCATTGATAAATAAATTCGATATTGACATGACTTTTCATTTGACATTTCACGATTTTTATCGATTTCAAGTGCATATATATAATAATAATAACAATAAAGATTTTGAATTTATTCAAGTTACTTTCAAAAGTGTAAATCACATAATACTATAATTCCTTTAGTAGTTTAATAACTACTAACGTCTCTCGAGTCAACAGCGTCTCGCATTATCTCCATCCATCCATTGAAAGTTGCCACTTGAAAGAGACATAGGTACGCGTTCCCCACGTGGTCGAAATTCATTTTGGAGTTTTTCCATTCATAGTTCTCTGCTATGCACACGTTTTTGTCCGGTATGATTTCGTGATTTAACGTGTTTCCATTTTTGTCGATGCACTACGATAAAACGCATACCATTATTTCGCGATGCTTTGTTTATCGTTCTCTCGTTGTCTATGGACACGGTGGTAAATTAATTAACGGCCCTGTCTCACCTTGTAATATTTTCCAGCGAACAGTTGCACACCCATTATGGCGAATATCAGCCAAAATATCAAACAGACCAGCAACACGTTGAAAATACTGGGTATGGCCTGCACCAACGCGTTCACGACCACCTGATGTAAACAATAATGATAATTGGCATTTACGATTATGTCGGTGAATGTCGTTTCAAATTGGACAATCACTGAGAGTATGGTGTCGGAAGAAAAAAAATATGATAAGTAATGTGTAGAATAATACCATGCAAAGGGTGTAAACCATAAGGCATAATCGCAACATTCCACAAGCCAGACGGTGCTGCGTTCAAACATAATAATAACTATAATAAAGATTTAAATAGAATAGCGCTAAGGGTATGCGGGCCTTCATCTACTGATAATGGCAGCCAAATTTGTACGAGTAAAAATAATTGTAATATTACAGTAAATGTCTGCGCACGTCAAACTAACAGACTATAATATGGTTTGTATAATATTATTCGTGCAGACGTTCGCAGACTTTATTCATAGCTAGCTGAATATGTATACATATGTAATAGTATATAATAATAATAATAATAATAATAATATGTTGCTACGCCGAATAATATGACATGATCAAGTGTTTAATAATATCATATGATTCATATCCGATGAAAATACAAATAATAATAATCAATGTTTTTTTAACCCTTTTAAGTTTAAAAAAAATGATTAATTTTATAGCACTACAGTGTTGCGAGTATTTTACGAACTCGATAATATTATACAACTGTATAAACATCTAAATGTTCTAGTATAAATAATATAGCAATTTTGGGATAAATTTTGAAACTAAAGTTATATAATGGATACATAATAAAAAAAAGATAATAATAATAATAATATATACGTATAGATGTTATAAACAATAAAAATAATACTGGATATTAAAACGTATTTGATTATCATATTGTCGATCACGTACCCTCATACCCTGCATTCTAGCCATAGCTCGCAGTGGCCGCAAAGCTCTTAGAGTTCGCATAGTTTTGAAAGCTTGGATTCCACTGGCTCCCAACAAGGCAGCAACGAAATTTATCAGAGATACCTGTGTGAAGTAGAGCCATAGAAAACGCACACGTAACAACATTATAGAGCAGAAAAAAAAATCAAAAAACAGAAAACAAACAAACAAAATTATTCAGCCGTGTATTTGTTATACATGATGTAGACCCGGCGGTGGTTCTAGGCGCCTAATATTATAAGAGCATTCTTCGTTCGGTCTCTAGACAATTCGTCTAAATACACAGTATGTCGTGTAGTTATGTGTTGGTGTTTAACAGTGAAATTTCGTAAAACGGGGCCTTACGAAATAACGGGTTACAGATGAAATGTCTGTTTTTTAATCGTCGTCTACGGTAAATATTATTTTATTAGGCATAACAGTCACGAGAACGTTCCCGATGGCTGATTTTGCCACGAAACAAATGCACACGCATACGCACACAAAACATCCCAGGCAAAAATCACTGCAAGTCAAAATATATCAAAATATATCATCGTGTAGCAGTGGTTGTATGGCTTTGTATTTGGTTTTTGTGGCCACGAGAAACAATATAACAAACGCATTTTATATAGATATAATATATGTATTTACACAACGAAAGAAAATAACACAGATAGTGAGTATAATACCATATAATGTCCAAATCACAAACTGTCCGTCAACTCGTACTTACTCTCATACCCTCCCAACGAGATACCGCTCTCAAAGGTCTCAAAGCCCGAAGAGTCCTCATTGACCTGAACGCTGGTATATCTGCGGCCCCAGCCCAAATGGCTGCCAAGTTTACTAATGACAACTACAAGATAATAGTACAGTGTCCGGTGTGTACAAAGATCATAATGATATTTTATTCCTTTCGAAAATACGACTCGAAATTTTAACATATTTCGATAATAAAAATTCAAACAATTCGGGTGTATTATAATATTGTTCAATCGAAGAGTATAATATCGTTTAATATAATTGTGAAAAGTTTTGAAAAATTGTGTAGTTTTACCATGACAATTATGAAGTCCAGCCAACACCAAGCGTTTGTAAAATAATTGCGAAAACCAAGTGCCAACCACTTGATTAACATTTCCAAAAAGAATATGACTGTGAATATCCGATCCATGTAGTATAAAATGTCTTGTAAAACTGGCCGATTTTGTAGATGGACGTCTTCAAGTGCCTAAAAACAATTTGTATAAAATTAATTTAAATCATCTGTTGTTTTCGTTTTATGAGCAAATATTGTGAGTTAAGTCACAAAAAGATGGAAAGTCGTATAGTGCGAGTATATCAACTTTTTTCAGGTAAATTATTATTTCAAAGCAAATCAATGATATCATACAAAATGATATATGTATCATGTAAGTCATTGTTGTTAAATGACATTATGTACAAGATTTTCATCAGGAAATACAATGTAAAATCGATTTTTAAATAAATACAAATTATCTATACAACACTAATAAGTTCATATAAATAACTACAAAAAATGTGGTACTTTATAATAATTATTCTCTTCATATTATGTTTTTATAGTATTAAATATTTTTAATTTAATTTGTATAATTATGTACATAAACGGATGAATGTGTTTATTATTATTTTATACTTCATTTAAATTGTTGGGTTCAAATTAAAATAATATTACAACCAAACTAAATTAAAAATTAACAGATTATTTATCAATATTAATATATATTTTGCTATAAAACTTATTTTATGAAAATTAATAAAAAAATACATAAAAATTATGTGAAAAATTCACTGATAAACCAAATCATAGAAAGTATAACGTTAATTAAAAAAAAAAAAAATCAAAATAAGAACTTTCTAAAAGAATATACCTCATGTAGGGAATTTTAAGAATGTTTAGTCGTATTTTTTAATGAAAAATTGTGATTTTATAAAATCATTAAATTTAATATATATAAAAATACATTACTAGGTGATAGTAGTATAGTTTTTATTTTCAAATTAGTCTGTTTTTATTCACAGCATGACCATTTACACGCACACACATACTCAAACACGCACGCTAAATAGAATTCAATTAATTATCATTAAATAGTATCCTATTAATCTATTTTTATTGTAGTTCATAACATTATGTTAATAATTGGTATCCCAGCCTGCTATACGTAATACCAGTTATTAGTATCTTATAACGTAATTGAATCGATATAATAATTGTATAACACACGTATATTTATATTTATGTTTATCATTCAAACGAGTTCAACTGAAATTTAAATTTATTTCACGACTTAATAAGTATTAGTAGGTTAAATGTTCACATACCAATGCAAGACTACTAAGTAAAATCATAGTTATTACAGCAGTCTCAAAATATTTATTCTCAATAAGTTGAAACGTTTTCAGTCTAAGTTGCCCCCAACCTAGCCAAAATGGCGTTTCGTCGTCACCAGCCAGGAATGGAAACTTTTTATAGCAATTTGGCGGAAAACAGTCTTCGGGGTATTCTTCTTCTTCAAACACATCTTCCACCACTTCGACTGGACCTTGTTCTTTGAACTCATCGTCATTAAGTTCTTCCGCAGTTATTCCATTATTTCCTTCAAAACCTAAAGTATTTATAACCAGTTAGCATATAACTTTCCCGCACCGAATCAATGCCTACCTTGTTGGTCGGCTTGAAAGTCTTCTTTACTGGGATCTCTTTTCTCTTCGGCGTTATGTAAACTTCTTTTGCTACCTCTATGACTCTCACTGTCGTAGGGATCATGTTCATGACTTCCATACGATTTTGTACTATTAACAAAAAGCCATGCTATTTAATTATGGGAAACGAAACGTTTGAAATTTTTTTTTATTAAAATAAAATTTTACAAAAGAAAATTTAAATCTTAAATTATTATTGCAAAAATATTAAAATTATCAGTCATTTCTTAAAACTAAACATTCACACACACACACACACACACACACACACACACACACACACACACACACACACACACACACACACACACACACACACACACACACACACACACACACACACACACACACACACACACACACACACACACACACACACACACACACACACAATAAAACTAAAACATATTATACTTTATAATAACCTATTAAATATACAATCATTATTTTTAATTTGATTTTATATACATTTACTGTAATCGTATTAAAATTATATTAAAAACAATAATATGGGTAGTAAGAAAATAAATGATATTGATATTATACGCTAATTGTAGTATTAAATACACAAAAATTGTTAACCATTGTTATTTAAACATTTTCCATGTAGTATACTTTGATTAAAAATAAAAATGACCATGGTTTTTTTTCCGGTATTAATTACTTTAAATGTAAGTGAATTTTATTTTTGAAAATGTATATTGTAATCTACAAGGTATGCTACATAATATACATTTGGTATTCAAATATTCTGTACTTCAAACTATGAAGAAATATTAAAATTTTCTGTTTGTATTGAACTTCCCAAATACCGTATTTATTATTTACCTTTATTTTTTTTTTAACAATAAAAATGATTATTTTAAAAATTTATTTAAAAATCGGGTTTGAGTCTTACATGAAAAATTTCAAAAATCGATGATTTTCCCGACAAAATAAATGTGTTGTTCGCGTACTTATAAAACGTGCAAGGATATAAATCATTTTTCAGAAACTTTTATACCGTTTAATAATATACTTAAATGGACAAAAATTATTAAGTCACCTTCTAGTATCATATTCATATTTATCCTTTAGATAACAATTCTCGTCGGTACTGCTCTGGTGCATGCCGAATGAATTATACGAACTACTGGTCGGTGGTTTTTTTTTTTTACTCTTATCTCCTCGTATGAGCAACTCCATCCCATCTCCTATCGTCACATCCAGTTGTTCTTTTTTATTCCGATAGATAATCCCAGCGTCAAGCAGTTCCTCTGAACAGGGAAAAAATAAACAAATACCGTTCCGTTCTACGAATTAAAATGGCTATTTTGATTGTTGGTATACTCACCACTGCTGTACATGCTCATCACTAACTATACTTCGACCACTCGCTGCTGAGCTATGTCTATCACAGATAAGATCACATCACTCGTTTTTTTCATTGATGAATTGATATTTCACGGTTTAGAAATAAAATAAATAACGCCAGAGTTAACCTATATTATGCACTGAACTGGAGTTCGTGTTATTGATTTTGTCGTTACTCGAAACGGTCGCGTGAGCGCTCTATTCACACGTCCAGTCGTTTTGTAATAAAAACATGATAAAAACTACTGTATTTATCGTCAATTATCTTTTCTAACTAGACAGTAGTTACGTTTTGACATTTTAAACAATATTTACAAAACACATTGTCTAACCTAATGTTAAAATATTGTATCTTACCAATATTTGTTAGTAATGTGATAACATTCAGTTTTCAAAAAGCCATTTTACCGCGATATCCGAAACAAACAAGATTCGGCATCACATCTATGTTTGTTTTTTAATCAAACAATAAAAGTTTGAAATATTCTTTTAACTGACATTAAAAGAAATTCGGTCTAAATAGAAATAGCATTTAAATTTATTGCCAAATTTTTTCTTTTTTTTTTTTTTGTTTGTTTATCCTCCTGAGGCTAAATGTCCATTACGATGGACAATTATAATTATGGCATAAGACGTGCCCAAGTTAATTTTTAAACTTTGTATTATTACAGGTCCGACGTCCACTACAGTGAACATTTTTTTTATCCCCACTGAGGCCCGTCAATTTTTTTTTTATCATACTTTTGTAAATATAACCTTTAACTATAGATAATTTGGAGGGAAAAACACGTGTTTGATAATTTTCATCAATCACTAAAACATCTATAATGCATACCTGTTTATAAATATACATTTAAATGAAATTGGGGTAATGTTACTTCAAAGTTAAAATATATTAATAAAAAATCAAATGTCCACAGTAATGGACATCGGATTCATTCTACTACAATATTTTAGCCAGGTTGGGCGTATACGCATACAAAAAATATGTCCTTTAAAATGGACATTGAGCTCATAGTACTATAAAACACTATAATAGTTGGGCCTCGGGATGCATCAACAGTAAATTGTATTTATTTTAAAATAAACAATTTTAAACTACAAAAAACAAACCTAAAATTCATATATAAAGCAGGGGCACCATTTGGGGGGTGGCAGGATATATATTGGTACCCCTATTTTTTTCTGTGTTTTATGGGCCCCAGCTATTTCGTAAAATTTGAAATTATTACCAATGTAAATTGTTAACTTTTAAACTGCTTTTTTTCGTAGGTACCATAACAGGTATATTCAACCTTTTAATAAAAAATAGGGAATAACACTTGATATTATTTACAAACAATTGAAATAATGAACAACATGTGATAAGATTTGAAAAATTTTCTGATTTTCAAATGAAGTATTAAAAACTTTATATGTCAAAATGAAATCATTGACATGACCTATTTTGGATTGAAGATCATAACATATGATTTGTTATACATGCGAAACATTGTATCGTTCAATACCTACTTGTTATTATTAGTAACCTGCAGTTCCAATGGTAGTTAGATAGGTACTATAAAATGTTATTTAATGACCCTCATTAATGTGAGTGGTGTTGATACATACGATTCCAATCAATTAAAAAATCATCACATTTTGAAAACATATTTCTCTATTTTGGTTGAACTAATATTTTATCATTACATTTTATCATTATTATCATTTATATTATCATTTTATTATATTAATACCATTTAAGCGTTTTGCTTAAGTATTCACTGTGCAGACGCAATGTGAACATGTAAATACATTTCATACAATACATTTCAGAGCCAAACGTAATTTCCCGATTAAATATATCAACAAAAGTGCATACACTAAATGGAATTATTCTGTAATACTTCTAAACAAAAAATACTTTATATTGACACTAACACAATATAGTTTCCAAATAATCGTTATAATAATTTATTAATGAGTTTTGTATGTTTTTAAAAGACAATTCGCATTCTATTATGCAACTATGCCAATCCGTACTATAAGAGCTACAATTATTGTACGCATATTTATGAATTTGTAAAGTTAATCACATTGAAGAAACGTGTAATGTGTTTAACAGTAAAAATTGAATAAATTCAAAATGTATTTGTTCATTTTCTTATAGAATAAATTTATTTTTGAGTATTTCATATGCAACATTTTCGGAATTATTCTTTCATTATCCGTTTTTTATGGACATACCTACCTGATAAAAATTGTATTTTTTCGTTACATGTCAATATAAATGATATAGGATATATAAATGATATATTTAATACATTTAGTATTAAATATTAAATTTATTCGTGCCTGTTTTCACATATTTTCGGTCAATTAAAGAAAGATGTTAACAATGTTAACTTTTTCAAAATATATATGTTACACATTTCAAATTAAATGTGGTTTATATATAGTAACTATTGTTTTTCAAACAGTACAATTTTTAATAGACTAAAACATATATCTTAGTGAAAAATAATTTTCTAAATAAAAGAACACAATCACAACTATATAAGTATAACGGATTATAACTTTTACTTCTTAGATAACTTTAACATAACAAATATGTACCTGTTATTATTATTATTATTATTTCTAAACATCTTTCTAATAAGAGTGTAACTTTAACTGTATATATATTTATTCTATGTTCCAAGCGAAGATGAAGTGATTTTTTAAAAATTTCTGATTACTAAGTCGAAAATGGAAATTATTTTGACGGGGATGTAGTACCCTGCAGAGGTACACTCCTAAAATGGTGTAACATCATAGGCTTTTACGTACATATTACAATCGTTTCCAACAATTGTCAAATATATCAGATACTTTAATGTGTGTACAATATTAAATCAGTTATACTGTTAATATACCCACTGTAATAGACTAAACTTAAATTTATAAATTTACGCATGGATCAATAATGTTAGCATATTATTTACTGATAAAAATGTTTTTATAATAAATTATTAATGAATTCAAAATACAAAGTGATGAATATAACGATATAATTTTAGGAACATAACATTTTAAGTTATGACTAAAAACTAGAATCAATTTGGTAAAATTGTCGTTTACGGTAAATTCTACCGTTTTTACTTAGTTTTTCGATAATTTTTCCTCACAGTTATAAAAACTATTGAAATGAGAGACAAATGAACCCTCAAAGTACCATAAAATTTCTGATCTCCATATATTTGCAGGACGAAACTTTTTGGACACAATAAATTGGGTCAAAAACTGTCTCTAAAAAAAATATATTATTGTCAAATCAATAGGTCCTTCGCTTTATTCAGAATCTAAAATAAATTATCATCACATAGATAATAATACTGGGTCATAATATAAAATGTGCATTTATGTTTTTCACAATATTTGTCTATTTCATTCTATTCATTTATTTTATATTTTAGAATAAATGTCTTTATTTTTATCCAAAGTACTCATAATATTAATAATTAAACATATACAGTTATCTTGTGAACATATCTTAGATATCATGACAAAAACACCAAGGTGGTTAGTTAATTATGTATAATTTAATATGTTTATTTTCAAAGTAATTACTATTATTTTTTTTAATATTTAAATTTTATAAAATAAAGAGATAATATGCTGATATCATCACTTCCACCACATACTTATTTTACGCTGTAAATCCTTTTCCTCACAGTATTAGATGATATTTTATAAATTGTAGATTGCTGCAATATAAGAACGAATATAATATAACATTCATTGTATTAATTTAAAAAATATTAAAATGAAAAAACAGGATTATAATGATGTTTATCTAAACAAATATGCAGTGAAATGGTAAATAGTTTTGCAATAATTTATACTTGGGTACCTACCTACTTAATTGATTTAAAAAGGGTATATAGCGTGCGTTTTAGCCTTCCTTATGCGTTTATTGAAGTAAAATATAAAAACTATTCATTTTAATAATTTTCTGTACCTATTAGGCAAATATTTTTATTTTGTTGTAATATCATTTCATTGGTTCAGTGATTCGACCACTGGCATGTGTGAGACGTGGAACACCTACTGTTACATTGTTCGGATTCAAGATCAGAAAAGAAGTCAGGCTAGTTTGTATTATTCTGACGAGAAGCGTTTAGTATTTACCCATGGGTAGGGTTTTGCTTAAGACTGATACTCTTTTTCACATCACGCAGTGTTTCGATTTTGAAATATTGAATATATTAATGGCCGGTTTGTAAGTAACACGGGTATAATTTTGTGGTGAGAAGCAAAACGCAAATATATTGATTATTGAGATAAATATATTTAAAAATATAAAATATTTTGAGATAAATATAATAATTTTTTATGCACTATTGTATCTATTTTAACGTATTTCACGATTTTTCTTTTCAATTTGTATTTATGATACATTTATGGAATGTGATAAATCATGTTTTTAATTAAGTAATTATAGTTTAAAATATAGAATATAAAATATTTACAAGCACGCTCATAAGCATATAAGATTGTGCGAGTACTACGCGCTGTATTTCAACAATTTTTTTTTTTTTTTTTAAGTAATATTTTTTCTAAATGTGAAATTAAAATTGAAGATGAACGATTTTTATATGGTTGAAAGTAAATTTAATAATTTTTGGGGAGGTGATCAACTGCGTGGCAGAGTTGACACGTTATATTCGTTAAAGAATAAAAATAATTATATTCAATAGTGTTATTAGATTGCTAATTTTACTTTGCATTGTTGTTGATTATCACTATCAGTATTTTGTAAATTGTCGCCTTACTTATTGAAAGCACATCTCTGTTTCATCGTTTAGACCAAAAACCAATTTCACATATTTCTCTTGTTGAGTTATTGTTTATTATATAAAATAACCTCATTTATAGGTACATGTCTCGTTGATTTGATCGTATTATTATGTTAAATGAATAATGAACAATGCAATAAATGGAAGGTCATATTCATACTATAATTTACTTAGCTCAAGTTCCAACCTCAGCCAGATCCTATTTTTGTAACGGTTAACCCAAATTCTCCAGCTCTTTACAAGATTTGCCTGTTCCGAACTATCCGTTCACTTTAGAGAGAAAGATATTTTAAAATGATCACCTTTTTTTTTTTACATTGTCTAAAATAAGCCATACAGCCTTTCATAACGAACACATATTTTGAACAAATCTAAGCAATTCAGGTAAGTTTTTTTGTAAACCGAAAATTCAGTTCAATTTTGGGTGGCGTCAGCATCATTTACTTGAATACTGGTTAAAACAATAGTGGATACTATAATATGCGTGAAAGTGTACTGATTCTTTTTATTTTTAAGACAAATGAATGCTATACCTATACCTATCTCTGTGTTATATTCAATCCAGTTCTCAAAATAAAACTTGGTAGACAAGAATGCTAAAAACTGAAAATGTACCTTGGTTTTAGATCACTGGCGAAGAGTCAAGTATTTTAAGAAACTATTTTTAAAACTACTTTTTTCCTGGTTTTTCTCAACATTAATCTGAATGACTTTTTTTTATGAAAATTCTAAAAAATATGAGCATTTTATGAAGCAATTTTTGGGATTATACATTCGGTCTGGTTTTAAAATATTATGATTTATATTTAGTTTTACGTAAATGTATTACTCAGTGAACCGTCAACGATACTTAACAATCATTATTCATACTTAAAAATATGAATACATAATATACTATCATTATTAGAAATTTCGTCAAAAAATCTTATTTTTTTATTTTAATATACTTTATTATAAGTCATCGATGAAAATTATTAACATTAGATTATTATAACATTAAATATTATGAAGCATTTTTCAAAATTCTAAGGTGATATACTTGTGTACTAGTCAAAAATAAAAACATCATAACGTTTCTTAATTGGTTAATTCCTATAATTAAAAAAATCTAAGTATAGATTCAAAAGACCATATATGTAAATGATATATGTAATTATTATGTATGTAAATTTAACGATAACATTGATTTATCCATTAAAATAATCCTTCATTAATTATATTGACAAATATAAATAATCAAACTCATGAAAATAAAAAATAAAACAGTGATAATAATTCAGTATTTGAGTACGTCAGTACTTTACTGACCTAGGTACCGGATCCTTAACGTACACATTGCAGCGAATAGAGAAAATCTGAATAGGTAACACGTAAAATGTGCGCATTTAATTTAACTGGAAGACGTGAAATTTTGAAGGGTTGAAAATTCATCACATATTCACATTACATTTATATTTAATAAGTCTACTACTCTATTTAGTAATTAATTTAAAATAAACGATCTATATATAAGGCTAAATAAAATAGTCACTTAATAAACAATAATGAATTCAAGTTTATCGTATACGGAAGAGAAGCTGATCACGTACTAGACCTAATTATTGTATGTATTTATTCATTTATTACAGTTAACGCCCAACCAGGCAGTCTTACAAAGATAATTATTAAAATTAGTGACGAAATGATTCGGATTCGATACATTACGGTTTACAGTATGAAATACGTATGTAACGCAGAAAAGAGAAAAACGTAGTGAACGTATAAGCTTTAAGAACTGCTTATTGTTCATCTATCTAACCCCAAATGGGACCAACCAGTAGAGCTGTATTTATGCACAGGTATATGTGTGTGTGTATATATATAATATGTTCAACATTTTGAATTTGAACAGAGTAAAATCAAAATTATTAAAATATGAATTGTAATCGCATACTTACCTAATTAAATAAAATAATTATGTATAACCTTGTTAAAAGTTAGATTTGATTTTATCAATAATGATAACTATTTTTTTAAATGATATGTAAATTAAATGTTTTATTCACATTTTCTTTGTTTTTAATTAGTAACGAAATATTTTATGAAATTAATATTTTTGTCAACAAACATATTTATAATATGATGTAATAATTTGACTATTGTTTTGTTATTTTAATTACTTTTTCTATGAATTTAATTTATATGTATATTTTCCACAAAATGTAATCTCTTTGAAAAATGGCCTATTTTTTGTGAACATATTCCTTGGCAGCCATATTAAGCCACTTAAATATTATAAATGTATCATTTATAGAGATTTTGAAATTTTAGTCATCTTTTTTAGCTTTTTTATTTTCAAAATTTAAAAACATAATTGTTTTATTTAATCATTTTACTTAACACACTCATTTATTTATTGTAATAAGTTGCAAAAAAAAATTGAAGGATCGTTTTCATTAATGTAATTTTTCTGATTGATTTATAAAGTTAGGTATTTTTAAATGTATGATGGTATACTGGTCGAAAGTCATATGATCGAAAGTTAATTGGTCGAAAAAAAGTGCTCGAAATGTAAGGTAATCGAAATACAATTTGGACGAAAAATTTATATTTTGAGGCATTCCTCTTAATTATCTCTAAATCATACAAATGAAAAAATATAAAATTCATTAAAATATTGAATAAATAAAAAGTACAATTTCAATATTCATACAAAATTAAAAAATTTCCAAAAAAAGTAATAACTTTAAAACATTTGTTATAATACTTGTGCATTGAACAATCGATGGTCACTTTACGGACTAAAGCTAAACAAATACTAGATAAAATTATCGGAAATCTAATTCTCAGTGCCTAGTAAAACAGATGACCAGCTTTCGTCGTCCATTTAGGTACATGTTACATTCGTATATTTATAAAATATAAACCGGCCGAAAAATATACGGTTATCTGTTTCACCTTGTAATGATTTATAAACGGTAGTGATTGAAAGATAAATTAACACTAATAAAACTGTTTACTATTTCAACTTTCATGTATATATATATATATATCAATTTTGATAATATCGAATTATACTTTTACTTCGACCAAAAAACCATTCGATCTCCAAACATTTCGATTACATCAATTAAATATTTAAATATATTTCGACCAAAAAACAATTCGATCACTTGAAATTTCGATTAAATTTATTCGATCACTCAGTCTTTGACCACATAACCTTTGATAAAAAGACTCGCGTCACTTTATAAATAGTATTGAAGCTATTATGATAAAATACTTTAAACAAATAGATGGAAACTTTGAAAAAGAACAATTTAAAAATAAATTTAATTAATTCAGAAAAATTATCTTCTAGTTTTTTATTGTATTATTATTCAAGTTATCAGTCACACAATTAGTCACTAATTTATTTAGTTTTATTTCTAATCTGAAATAATTATGAGCTTTTGTTTCTTTTTGAGTTTGTATCTTTTTTTTTTGTTTCAATCACCAAACTCTATATCTATAGAGTTCAATCACCAAACTAATCTATATCTTCTATTAAAACTAATATTAAAAGTATTTCATTTTTTTCTTTGTAAAATCAAGTACATGTATCTGTATTTTATAATATATATTATAACGTTTGATTATAGTAGTTATTTCCTTGGCTACCTACCGAAAAAAATCGAAACAATAAAATATGAATATAAATGCATGATATTATAGTACTGTAGGGTGACTTTGGATTTTTAAAGAAAATTATTTGAGTGTCATGTATCAAAAATGGTTGACAACTGATCATCCTATAAAAAATCACGACACCGTGCACTGCATTTATGAAGATGGCTTATCCATAATAGGCTTCTGGCACAATAAATTATAATGTGATACATTGACACTAACCCGAAACGAGACGGCCAGAATGTTATTTTGAAGCTAGTCGTTCATAGTCTTGTTATTGGTTCTTAGCTTATTCATCTATTTATTGATTCTATCAACTTCTATTGATATTTACGAACTTGAAACCACTTCAAATTCTATAATATGAATTAACACCAGATTAAAAAAAGTCTAGTTTAAAACAGACTAAAGTTAAAGTCCAAGTAGGAAACGCACGACAAGAATGGTAAAGGTAAGAACCGGACTTAGACAGGGGGATGTCTTGTCGCCAATCCTTTTTAATGTAGTATTGGAGAAGGTTATCCGAGAAATGAATATTGAAAGGGATGAAGGAGTATAATGGATAGAATATGCTTTATTCTGCTCACCTATGCAGATGATATAGTCTTGCTAGGGGAAGAGGAACAAAAAGTGGTAGATTTATGCAACAGGTTAGTAAAATCGGCAAAAAAAGTAGGGCCACATAGCCTACATCTCAACACGGAGAAAACGCAATACATGAAAGTTAGTAGGGAACTAGGTAACTTTTCTGAATCCGAAACCATAACAGTGGGTCAGTACGAGTTCAAAAAACTGGAAGATTTCAAATACCTGGGCTCGATTGTAACGCAGAAGAATGAACGTCAAATTGAAATTCAACAAAGAATTAAAATGGTAAATAAATGCTTCTTTACACTAGGCAAACTACTAAGCTCTAAAATCCTTTCAAAAGAGGTTAAAACTCAGTTATACCTATCAAATCATACGACCAATAGTCATGTATGGTTCACAATGTTGGACGTTTCGAAGGACGAAGGAAGACAGATTACTTGTTTTTGAGAGAAAGGTACTTCGCAAAAATATCTGAACCTATATGTGATCAAGATCTTCAAGGATGCAGGAAAAGGCGCACTCAAGAACTGATGGAGTTTTTCAATAGACCAAGTATGATAAACGAGATCAAACGGAGTACCTAAATTGGAATGGGTGGGCCACATATATAGAAAGCAAGATTCAATAGTTCAAAGAGCGCTCCAAGAAAACCCAAGAGAAAAAGACTACTGGATAGACCAAGGCTACACTGGGATGATGGAGTCAAAAAAAATTTCCTAAGTGCTAAAGGAGTGGATTATGAAGACATGGATTGGAAGGAGGTAGCGGAGAATAGAGATGAATGGAAGAGGATTTGTTCTATGGCAAGATGGTCTCAAAGGCCTTAAAAAAAAAAAAAAAAACAAATAATGTAAAAATTGTGAACTTATTACTGTGTACACATCAAACTTTTAAAATTTTTTAAGTTTAAATTTTAAATCAAAAATAACATTATTATTTCTTATGAACGAAAAGGCATTTTAATTTTGATGAATATATTGTGTTCGTAAAAAAAAAAAAAAAAAAAACAGATGATAAAAGTAAAAATGTTTTTGTTGATGACATAAGATAAACATTAGTTTTTTTTTTTTATTGCGTTACATTTAATAAAGGTGGGTATTAAGTAAAAATATTATATTATAATTTCACTATAATACGTAAGTGTATGATATAAAATATGTATCATTTTTAAGTAATTATAATTCATAAAAAATATATCGTGACACATTTTTATTTTTTGGATGCTTTTTTTTCCGGGTACTCACTATTCGGTTGCCCGGGGTGCGCTGTCGTAAACACGGAATTTATAAATAATTATAATAAAATCGAACGACAATAGCGTTCGAAGTGGTCATCGCCGCCGGCGTATCGACGATCGTTTCGCGTACTCTGTCGGGCACGCCTTCGACGCGACAATGCGTGACGAGTACGAACGAGACGAAGTATCGGTCGACAGTTCAACACGCCGACGAGCGCAAACGACGCGCGCGTGTCACGTAGAACAGAGCCATGGCCGCCGCGGCCGGTCGCGATCCCGTACGGTCCGCCGACGCCGCAGCCGCGGACGAGTTGCGCGAGCGCATCGGCCGCGCGGTGAACGTGAGCCGACTGTTTGGCCTGGGCCTGCGGCTCGGACGGCCGACCGACGGCTGCGGGACGAGGTGCGCGGACGCGGTGCTGCTGGCGGCCAACGCGGCGCTGTGCGCGTACGGGTTCGCGTACGTGTCGCGCTCGGTCCGCGAGCGCATGTCCCGGATGTGGGACCTGACGACGGTGATGACGGTGGTCAAGGTGTACGCGTACCTGCTGTCGCCGGTGGTCACGTTGGCCGCGTGGCAGTGGCACGGCGCGGCCGTGGTGCGCGCGGCCCGCGCCGTACACGCGGACGGCGTGCGCGCGGTGCCGCTGCGGCCGTACGCGCGCCGCGCCGCCGCGTGGTACGCGCTCTCCGTGCTCACCGAGTCGGCCGCGTACACCGTGTTCCACGCGAGCACCGCGTTCGCGTTCTTCTCGCCGCACGAGTACGCCATGATCGCCGTGTACAACGTGTGGACGGTCGTCCCGGTGCACGCTTACGCGACGCTGGCCGACGCCACGCGGCTGGCCGTACGCCGCGTCAACGCGCGCGCCGCCGCAGCCGGCAGCTCGTGGCGCGCGCTCCGCGACCCGTGGAAACGGCTGTCCCGCGCCGCCGTCGGCCTGGCCCGCCACGAGTTCGGCCTCGTCATCGTCGCGTTCGTCGTGCGCACTATTGCCGAAGTGGTGTTCTACGTGTTCTCGGTGTTCATAGTCTCGTTCCCGTTCCCGTACGCACTCATCCTCCGCACCGCCGTCAACGTGTCCATTACGGTGTTCGACACGGTCAGGATGTTCGAAACGTTTCGCGTCACGCACGAGTGCAAACAGGAGGCAGGTGCAAACGTTCCTTGTTTAGGAAACACGAAAACAGAAATACGGCAAAACTCGTTCGAGGACCAGTCTGATTTTGTGTCCCGAGCAGGTGCAGGTGGTGACTTTTGCGGGAAATGAAATAAAACCCAAGTGGCTAGAAAACCGATTTTACTTGATAATCATGCATTATTATTATTATTATTATTATTATTATTATTTTGGACGTGATCAAACGGTTAATACGTTTTTACCAAAATATTATTTTTTGTTATCACTATAAGCGAAATTAAACAGATATGACGTAATGATAGAATACAAGTAAATAAGTGAAATTCTCATTTATATTATCAAAAAAATCACTAAAAATTGTCGTCGTCTGCAGAGCAATACAAGCGTTTTAATCTATAATATGGGAAATAATCAAGTATCTTAACAGGTGCTTTTTACATTGACAAGTACATTAAATGTCTAGGAACCGGTGGAATACAGTGTCCTATGCGGGAAAACACCTTAATCTAATTCTACTGTATTATGTATTAAATGTAATGATTTACAATTTAAAAAAATCAATCTATTCGGTAAAAATCACTCGATTTAATAGAATCTATATTTTTATTTGTGATAATTTCATCAAGATTTTTCTATTATGTTTTATGGTATTGTATCAGTATTATTTAAAAGCTTCAATTTTTGTTGCCGCGAAAATCAAGAAGACAAATTCACGTTGTAATAATGAATATTGTTAATATCTTACACGTCTTTTTTGAGATAATTTGCAAAACACAGAAAAATCGCATAACACGGACATGTCTATTTATACCGGTGAATAGAGATGGACAAAGCGGCCGTGTGCCGTGATCTGGACATTTCCAGTACAATTTAAATAATTTTAACATTGAATCTAATGTGTGCACGTGTGGGACTAGCTTAAGTTGACCGTGAAAACAAATATAAGTACATTTTGTGTTGTGGCGGGAGTGATATATTGTTTGCGACCGTGAAGAAACCGCTCCTATGCGATTAATTATTGGTGTACAACCAAATCACACATCAAATACTGAAATTCCGAGTATTGTTGCTAGCCTTTAAAAAAAACTGATTTCTTTTTTCTTAAGGCAAAATTTAATTTCTGGAATCTTAAAGTATAAAATATAATGTGATAAATACGTTCTGGAGTGCAGAATTGTATTGAAATTACACGAAAGACCAAAACAATTTTTATCCATCAGTTATTATTTTGATACCTTGATAACTTCATTAAACGATCCGTTTGATACTTTAGATTATAAAATTCTTCAAATATATAAAAAGAATCTCTTTTGTAAAATGTATACATATTTTTTTATGTTTAATTTACTTGCTGTTTATTTTGTGTTTGTTTTCAACTAGATATTGAAAACTCAAAGAATCTTAAGTTGTGTAACTTTCAAAACCAAGTCTGATTACAAAGAGGTATATAATTTTAGATATTTCAAAATTTATAATTTTAAACACAATTTTTACTTTCAGTTCCAATATTTTTCTTTGTATATGCTGCACGTGGATTTAAATTTTATGCCATGTGGTATTTTCGAAATAAGTTACAGAAATTTCGTTACGGTATGTTACATTTTAACATAAGAAGTAAATAATGTAAAATCAAAAATATTTTATGTTTAAGTATATATATAATTATTAAATAATTTGTGTTTCTACTGTTCCCTGAAAAAAGCATCCATGTTGTAATGTAAACAAAATTAGAAACTTAATTGAACGTGTCATCACCATTACGATCGAGACATTAATAATTATGGTTGACACTTTTTTGTGTCACTAGTGATCAAAAACTTTCAACTACTTGAAAGTAAATTGTAGGTCTAATTTGTCGTTATGTTTTACTTTATTTATACATTCTATGACTACTATACACGTTAAATCATTTCCATAAGCATGTTTGTTGACAATATATTGATTTGATTGATACATAAATATGATCATTGTACTATACATTCTAGTTTTGTATTATTTACTATCATTAATAATTTATAAATATATACCAATTGAAAAGATCATAAAAAGAAAAATAAGTTTGACAAAATAAATTTAAAAAATGAAATATATTATATGAGTACGAACAAAAATTTAATACATTGTCTATCGATATTGCTTATTTACTACGATAACTCAATAGAAGTGTTTTATGGATATGAGATGTAATAAAACTACATTTAAATTAAGAAGTACAATAACCAATAGCAATTTCGGCTTTTGTATAGGTTCTCCGTACTCTATGTACATGCACCATCTGCATTTTATAAAATATTAAATTATTTTATAGCAGAGTTATATTTTTGAATATGTATTTAACAATTTAAAAATAAAAATATAAATAGGTAAAATTGTATCATTAATTCTAAAAGTTCTAAAATGACGTAATATTTTAAATGCATGCGCGCACGCGCACGTGTGTGTGTATGCGTGCGTGTACCACATAGATATTGTAAAATCATTTTTTTTTACCACGGATTATATTCAATACATTATAATTTAACTGTATGTTGGTAATACTATTGTTCTTTCCCATGTTTGATTAATATTGTGTTATTAAATCACATGATTTGTAGATATTAGGGAAACATAAGTCTGACTCATATTATTCGACATTTTAATATCATTATTAAAAACAATTGATAAATAACATTTCTGATTTTATTACAAATATTATTTGTGTTTTTAATGCTAAAAAATAAAGAAGAATAGAGCTATTTATAAAAATGTAACAGGCTAGATAATTATTAGATATATTTGACGTTTTTAATTTTAAAATAAAATATTTGTATAGATTGAAATAAATATGAAAATTAATTAAGTACCTATTTTATAGTGTTTAATTCATTACACCATCTTCTATTTTCCTCACGAGCCACCAGTGGCCAATAGTCATTGAAAATAATACAAAAAATATCCCAATAGATGATTTATATTTCATTTTTTTTTTTATGATAATTGTTATATTTTTGAAATTTATAACTTTAATAATGTTTCTATTTATCATAATATATCAGATGTGATTGAATTTTCAGTATTTAAGGTTAAATTTGTTTTTCTTTTAAAAATCCATTACTTTTACACTTCAAACTTTATCATAATTTTAACATTCATTTATATTATGGTTTGATATTATCTTGCAATGGATTTTTGCTGAAACCGGTTGTTACACAAAAAAATTTACAATGCTTATAACTTAGTTATTCCTATTTATTTTGATTTTATAGCGAAGACTAACCTTGTACATAACTTATTGTATATAATGTATTTTTTTATCATATATTTTGTGTACCACCATGTCCGATAAATTGCATTTCTTTCAGACATATTTTTTTTAATCAATACCAATTATCTTCAAGGTGGAATTATCTTTCCTCTTTTATTGAAAATATTTGCTCCAGAAGAACCTCTTCTCAAAAACAATATAGGCTGGTTACAAATTATGCCGTTGACACAGCCATTAACTAAACTAATGAAATCCTAGAAACAAAAACAGCTATTTTCTATTTTATTATTTTTTTTTATCATTTTTTTTTTTATTAAAAGCATTCTGAGAACGTGCAGTAGTTCTGGTACAATAAGCTCATGGTCAACCAAATTATTTATAAATATGACTCTATAGGACATGCATGAGGAGGTAAACCATCAAGTGATAGAACCCATTCGAATCACCTTAAACACCGTTTGTTTTATTTTAAATATTATATTAAACCTACGGCTTTGTTAATTCTTTTTATTTTGTTTCAAAATGAGAACTTAATATATACCTATATATACATAATATATTTATATATGTTTTAAAAGTTACTTATTTTTTCCAGATTTCCACCTTAGTCACAGCATTTGCAGTTTTTCAAATACAAATGAAACTACATTAAACATAGAATTGACACAACCACGTCATATATTTATAATAATATAGAATGTAATAAATATACTTGTTTAGTAAAATAAGAACAATATAGTTAATCACTTAATTAATCAAAAAAATAAATGTGTTATTTAGTTTTCTTTTTTTTTTTACGATATAAATGTGATTTCATCAGTCTTAATAATTTCGTTTCATAATAAAGTGATTATTTACTATCATAATTATTTTACGTCAAAAGTAAAATAGAAACATATTTAGAATTCCACCAAAACTGTAACCAACTTTCAGGTAAAATTATTTATAGTGTATAAATAAACTTCAGTTAATTATCTACAGTCAATGGTTTTCTCGTTTAAAACAGCTGCGTTTATCTTTTTTTGAAATCAAAAAATAAATACATATTTTTAGAGATATGCATAGGTACTGAAATTTATTTTCAAAAGATATGTTTTCATAAAGACATTGAGATCGGATATAATTTTATATCTAATTTTATTTATTACATAAATATTCTGATTTGAATATACACATATCTTAGTGAAAAATTGTTTGACTTTATTTTCAAAACTAAGAAAACTTGAATTTTGTATTTTTGACATTATGTTTACAACATCAAAACGCTTAGTTTATTTTTATTTATCATATACCTTTGGATATATATATATATGAATATATTATCTGTGCGTGTATATGTCATTGAACTCCTTCTAAACGGCTAGACTGGTTTTTTTGAAATTTTGTGATAGCAATAAAGATGATTCGAGGATGGTTTTTACTTAAAAATATGTTTAGAAAGTTCATCGGTTAATACAAAAATTTGATTAAAAAAGATAGCAACAAATCTGAAAATAGAAACTGAGATTTGAATTCGATTACGTTGTATTAAAATGGTTCCTATGTTTTCTATTATCATACTCTATGGGAAAATGTAGTTTGATATACTCTGTGGCAGACTAATTATTTAAAATAAATATTAATACAATAAATAAATTGATCTATGATATTACTCTATGATCTATGACTATACTATATTCTGTATTTTGTGCTGAACCGAGTCTCAGCGATAGCAAATCGCAATTCAAGACAAATATCAATACAAGGTTTACATGAAAAAATATGTTTTTAAATATACTTAATAAGTCAAAAATTTGTAATTATATCTGAAATTTAAACTCGATACCGTTGCACTAATATTATAACGTTCTTCATCGGTGTTCTTTATAAACTCTATAAACAGACGTAGTCTTTGTGCACTCCATGGACAGACTTTTCGTCAAACTGACGTGCTATTTCTATATTGCCTTTTCTTCTTTATTTGTATTTGGTGAATTTATTTGCACTTAGCGATTATTCACTAGCGTGACTCAAGAACTCACTTTACTTTTATTCTTTCTAATGTCAAGAAAAGAAAAGCTGACATAGAAGCCCTTTTTTTGTGTGTACCATGAATGTATCAAAAATTAATAAACAGATTTTTCACGAATTGATTAAGCCACGGTAAAGGTTGTAAAAATCACTATTTGTATTATATAAACTACGTTATTATGTTATCGGTTAAACAGCGTGATCATATCTTTGATTTTTTCGTTGAAAATGAATAGCTGTGTATTAACGTCATTTATGGCGGTCATTTTCGTACCATTGTCGATGCATTTGATGTGGCCGTGTGAGTAACTGCCGCCGGACCTCTTACGTTCGGACGCAATAAATTTCAGTCTGTTTACTTTACACATATGTCGTGGCCGCCTAAGAATTTCGTTCACACTCGCCCGGGGAGTATCCGTACCGTTACAAATATTACGTCTTCGGTCGACATATTCGTACGTTTGGTCCGTTGCGTTAAAGTGTCGTTTTTGAAAACCCGAAGAAATCTCCGCAACAGAGCTGGGCCGGGCGTCACGGGACAACGGCGATCGCACCAGACCGGCGCGTCACAATATGATAATATTATACAGTTTATTATTATAAAATGGCTAAATATATCACTAACGGTTTCTTTTTCTACTGAAACCTTACTCAGAATCGTTTCGCTAAAAACAAAAATCGATCATTTTTTTTTTAAATTCAATTCACCCATCCCCATTTTCTTGTCCAAAGAGCGAATAATACCCCATGGTGTGAAGTAGATCCTTTTTTACATGATATCGTAAAACATGTTTTTATTTTACAAATTAATTAGGGATAAAATTCAAATTAAAATAATATTAATTTTAATTTATACAGTTAGTCATTATTTTGGTCATATTATAGACAAAACAACAAATATACAGATGAAATGCCTTGAGGAGAAGTTAGTTGTTACCGACATTCCTAGCATTTTCTTTTCTTAAACCTGTTTTGTTTTTATTACTTATTGCGTATTGTGTATTCTATTTTTAAAATAATAATTGGGCTTGCGTGATGTGTTTCGGCGTGGTTTTTTCGGGATGGTTTGTACCTATGCATTATACAATATTGTAGACAGGAAAAAACATCTTTGAATAGTCGGTTAAGAGGACGTGTCACGAAAAAAAAACGTATGCAACGCTCCAGAGAATGCGCTGTTAGGTGTTTTCGTGCGGCGCAAGCACGCGACAGGCCACACCCCATGCCGCCGCGATCGTCATAATCGGTCCGATTAATGTTGTCGACGAGGAGCGCGTTTCAATCGTTTCATTATGATATGATCGTTCAAGGTGTACATTTAGTGTGAACAGATGCCGTGCGGCGCGTGTATTATTATTCATCATGATTCCTATTTATGCTGTCGTAAAGTCTGCGCAATAACTGTAAAAATAAGACTGAAATTATTTGTATATAATCTTTATTTTCTATTGTGATACTTATGACTAAAGAGCGGATTTTTAGGTTCTTAAAACCTTAAAATATAATGCTAATATGCTTCAAAAAAACCTTAAAATATTCTCTAAATATTTTTTAAATTTGTAAATATGCAAATATGATTTTTTTCAAAAATAGTTCAATAAAAACAATAAATGACTGTTAAGCGCCATTCTCTTGGTAACAGGTAAATTATTGAATAATTAAAAATGTAAATCAGGTGATACATAGCTATATAAATCTAAAAAGCTAAAAAAAAACATAATAGTTTAATAAAAAATAATCGATAAGTTTGCACCATTCCTTTGGAAAATAACCAATTCGATTACAGACAAGTAGATAATTGAATGATTTTGAATTTTTATCACTCTTTAATCAAATTATTTTTTTTCCTAGAAAAAATTATTCCTGACAAAATCACTTTTCGAGAAATTAACAAAATATACGAATTTTTATGAAGAGATTATATTCTAAAATATGAAAAATAGGCGAAATATTCTCTAAAGTCCAAAATATGCTTTAATATGCAAAATGTTTTTCTATGAACTCTGTGATAGATTAATCGTCCACATTTTTCTCCCTCGGAAAATTGCGTAAAATCAATAAAAATATGTAAAAACCTAAAGATCCGCTCTTTACTTATGACATAGCATGGATATAAATTTATACTATAGGTACCTAGTTATAGAAAATACGAGTACACAATTGAACGATTTTTTTAATAAAATAAGTATTAGTATTTTAAATTATACATGAAATCAGAATATGTAGATACGTTGTAGAGAATTGTTATTATTCTGTTAATATTTTTTTTTGTATTTTTAATAATGAAGTTCGATTCAACTATATCACTGCTAATAAATTGTTCGTACTGTAAACCTAAAATTTCAAGCAAAACGCATTCACAGTATAAGATCTCAAAAAGGTATATTATTAGATAAAATTGGTCAACTGATTCTAATGATTAGATATGTAATTATATGTCACTATAAAACCATGTTTCAAAAATGTTTTCTAATTGATACTATAGAGAGATAATTTTTCTCCGTTTTCAAATGTTTTTCCTTGTATAAAGATAAAGTACCTACCTCGAAATTGATTAAAAACGGTAAAATATGAAATTATAAAATATAAATATGATTTCAATAAATATAAAATGTATAACTATATTTTTTTTTATTTTAATTTTTGTTTTTTTTTTTTTATATATGATTTATAATATTTTCTTTGATGTATGGGGGATCAATAATATCACTTTTCAGCAATCGTTTGCTATATTGAGAATCAACGATTTCGGGTAGTAAACATTCTTCATCAAATCTGAAAAAACGTAGTGAATACTTAAGTTAAAAAGACTTAATTTATATTATTATTTAACAATAGATATTTTGTGTGTTATTATATTACGTATAAAATATGTAAAAATCAAAATTGCATTGATGTTACCTATTGTTGTGTTACAGTTAATACTAACAATGTCAATTTTGGTTCCATTTTTTCTCTCCAAAATATTTCTGAATAGTTAATAACTTCGAGTTTGTTCCATTTCAAAGTAAATATAAAAAAGTAGCAGATATATCGTTTTGTAATATGCAGCTGGCTTTGAATCTGATAGTAGTAATTACTGTCTTCTTTGAGCATTATTTTGTTGTTTTTATTTATTAAATAAGGAATCTATAAAAGTAACATTACGATGATATAGTGGATATTAAAATATATTTTCATCTATACTGCTGTAAATTCGATTAAGATATTTTTACTTCTTATGTGATATTTTATTCGAATATTACCTTTTCTAAGTAAAAAGTTTAAAAATAGGTTGGTACCTATAAAGCTTACTTTCTTTTCAAGGAGAGCTTGTTCTAAACTTTCAAAATCTTTAACAGAAAAGGGAAACTTTACTTCAACAGTTGCAATATCTACTACCAAACCATCTATGATAATATAATAAAAAAATTAACTTTTAATTTTTTTAATTTCGTTTGTAAACAAAAATTGAGAAATGTCTTTAGTGTAATAACTAGGGCCCGGAACTTGATGCATTTGCATCTTTTTTTCTAATGCTCACATTTAATGCTCGTCTATACAGAAATTTGATTCATGAAGTATAGAATTTAATGGTACAATTTTTATTTTGCATTTTTTGCATTTTTCGGACATTTTATGCTTTAAGGTCATTTTTCTGTATTTTTGGTGCATTTTATTCATTTTAGTACTTTTTTTTACATATATTTGCATTTTCTTGTTCAAAGTTACATTTTATTGTAACGCATGCAGTTTCCATTAGCTTGAGGATTATCAACGTTCATTATCTTTTTTTGTTGTCACGATCTACGATTATTTAATAAACTGTATGCAGATACTACTAAAAACGACGCAGTATCAATTGAATACGTGTTAAATTTAGTATCCGATTCAGAGTTACACTCAAATTTAATTTACATAAAATCAAATTTCGGAACTTTACCGGATTCAATAGCTAAACTTGAGCCATCTAAAAATAGTTTAGCAGATTCTATAAAAATTATAGAAGCTTAAAAAATTAATATTCAACAAGCTCCCAATAATATTGTTCGTCAAATTCAAAATAAATTTAACGCAGTTTTCGGAAAAATACAGGTTACAATACAATGCAAACAATTTCAAAAATATTAGACGGAAAAGATAATGATCTAAATGGTTTACCAGATGATATGAACATCAACGATATCACGTATTTTCAATACGCCCATATCACATCTGTAGAGGTAGAGAGTTTTTCGATCTATAAAACACTGCTGTCAGATAATCGCCTTTCATTTTTATTTGAATATATTAAGAAAAATTTGATTGTACAATGTAACAAATTTGAAGGTAAAAAAAATTTCTAAAAAATTATTAGCTACGTAATAATGTTCAATTTTATTAAATTAAAATGTTTTATTTTTGTTACAGAGTAGTTTAAAAACAAGAAATTTTACGAAAAGTAGTATTTTTAATATATAATTTTATTTAGTTAAATAAAAATAATTTTAATAATATAATATAATAATTTTAATATATTAATTTTTGAATCAAAAAAATACCTATTTATCATTTTTTACGGTAAAATATACATTTTTAATATCATTTTTTCGTGTCATTTTTGAACATTTTTATGTCATTTAATGCATTTTTTTTCGTGCATTTTTTATATATTTTTAGATCATCAAGTTCCGGGCCCTAGTAATAACCAATATAAGTTTTAAAAAATTCGTTACCTGGCGTAGCTGCTAAATATGGTATATGATCGTCTACAAATAAACCACATTTTTGAATTGGTTTTCTAATGATATTTTCATACATATAATTATAAATTATTAGTTATTAAAACGTAATCACACTATAATTTTTACATTGTATAAAATAGTGCATTTTTATATTTTAGTACATAGTTTTAATCATATTTGTAGGAATGTTTTAATGTCAATAACAATTTATTTTTGATTATTAATCATGTTATAGTATGTTCTTATATTATAGATATAATTGTAAAATACAAGTATTAATTATTATTTTGTTCTACAATACTATTTTATTGTAATAACATAATAAACATTATAATTTATGAAACATTATTTGAAGCCATAAAAAAGTAAAAATATTCATGCGTCATTATTGTTTTGTTACATGTAATTAAAAATGAGTATGTTTTTTTTCTGAAAATAGTCTTTCTAATTATTGAAATTATTATTTCAGTCAAAACTGTGATCCCTACATCATAATCTTCACTGTAAGATTTTTTACAAAAACGAAAAATTAGTCATTATTCACGGATTAGGTAAAAGGTATACAACACGTAGTAATGCTAACATAGGTAAAAAAATATTAAAACCAGCTAGGCACATTTTTTTAAAATTTTTTAACGTTTTAATTGTAAAAATATTAATATTTGCACGCGACAGCATGAATAATAATATCATGTAAATTATAATTATTCACAAAAATTTCTATATGTTTTGCGCGTTCCAATAATATGGATTACGGAGTGGTTTTAGCACAAAAATACCTATATACAAAATTGTAGAGAGTACTTAAATCTAGGTATGTAAGAAGTCCGATTTTCGATTTTCAAATCTCAAATACTAAAAATAGGTATTGGAAAAAAAAAGTATAAAACAGTATTATTCATCATGCTATATTCCACGAAGTTTGGAAGTTATCAAAAATCAGGCTTCTTACGTACCTAGATTTGAACGTCCTCTACAATTTTGTATATAAGTATTTTTGTGCTAAAACCACTCAGTAGTTCATATTTTTGGAACGCGCAAAACATATAGAAATTGTTGTGAATAAGTTTTACACTACTATTTATGTGTATTACTATTGTTCATATTTCGTGAACGACGTGTGTCCGTCATAATCGAAAATAATAATAAAATTATAATCTATTATTATTTCTTTATCGGCGCTGCAACACGTCGATATCCGATTTGGAACATGGACGTGGTAGTTTTGCGGGTCGGGGATTACAATCGTTGTTGACATCTGCCGCAAATAAACATAAAGCAGCACATGTCGGCCGTGATTTTATGTGATTTTCGTTAAAAATACGTTTGCGCGTTCCAATAATATGGATTACTGAGTGGTTTTAGTGCAAAAACACCTATTTACAAAATTGTAGAGGATGTTCAAATCTAGGTACGTAAGAAGCCCGATTTTTAATATCTTTAAAACTGCGTGAAATACACCATGTTGAATTACTCTCTTTTTTATCTTTTTTTCGATAGATTTTTCTAGAGCTTAAAATTCAAATTTCAAAAATCCGGCTTCTTACGTACCTAGATTCGAATGTCTTCTACAATTTTGTATATAGGTATTTTTGTGCTAAAACCACTCAGTAAGCCATATTATTGGAACGCGCAAACGTGTTTTTAAAGGAATTATTACGCTCGTGCGGCTCGGTGACACGTCCTCTTAAGTGAATTTTCGGTAATTTATATTATAAATACATTTATTATTTCATATATATCACGGAGGGTTACCAAAGATTTTTTTATAGTAATACCGTAGCTATTTCATCCATATATGGTCTAAAAAAAATTGAAAAATTATTTAAAGACGACTAAAGTATTTGACCATTTTTAAGTGATAATTTATTGAAAAATTGTTATAAAAAGTGAGAAAGGGACGTATTAAGGATTTAAGCCCGTTACTAAAGACATTGATTATCTTCATTGAGTCATTATCTTGATTATTTAGTTAAAGGCTTAAAAAAAATCCCTTGTCACGATTTTTGAAATTTTTTCAATATCGTTAGTAAAGTATATAAGTATGATTATATTAAATTTTCAGAACTTTTAGTCAAACATTACAAATTTAATTAGAGCTAAACTTTAAAAAACAAGGTATTTTTTAACAGAGTTCTATTTTTTAGCTCAAAAGTTGTAAATTGTTTTAACTTTCGTAAAACATGTAAATATATGGTGAAAATAGTTATGCTTCTAGTAACATCAATTTTCCAATTATGACTAATTATTTAAAATCTTTTTATACAATAAATGTATCGATAACGGCAATATTTACTATTTTTACTAAATTTTTATGTAAATTTTTATCTTAATTTTTATCTTAATTCTTTACGCTTGAAAAAACGATCGAAAATAGAAAAAAATGACTTCTTTAAAGTTTTAACAAGATAAAATTTGAGGTCCATAGAGTTTCTGGATGCAGGAAATATTAGCCAAGAGTGGGTTCCATAGGATTTGGACCACCCCTTTTGAAATATGATTGACGACATTTTTTTTCGTACTTGTAATTGTATACCTTATAATTAATTTCATGCTATAGAAACAATTACCAAAAAATACGAGTAGCACGTACATAAATATATATAAAAATCCTCGTAAAAACTAAATCGCGTAATAATCGCATAGATGAGAAATAGCATAATTTTAACTTGGACCTCCGTCCTTCACTAAAATTGAGGATCTTGATAAGTGACTATACACGTTGATGATATTATCATTGAGTCTCAATAAAACAAAAACAAAATGAATTAATAAATATTTTCGCAACAACTTACAGGTAAACTCGTATCATTGCATAGTTCTGTGCTCGTATTAGTCGTATTATTGCAGCGGAATTTTCGTAAAAACTATAATATATTGATATCATCGATACTGGTATACTGTTATTTGTTAAAACGACCTACGAATGTGACCTACTATAGCCATACCACAATTTATCAGTATGATTATCTGTATGATATTGTGGCGCGGTCACGAGCGCTGACCGTTATTGTCAACACCTCGAGAACACACACCACACTCTCCAAATTCACTCTCCTTTCACAATATCGCGATGACGTCACTATTTCCTCGACTATTGTACACGACACATCGATACACAGTTTTATCTCGAACCTTATACATTTTACGTTGTCTTCTACATAATAAATATATAATCATTTTAATCACTAAGCAACTGTAGAAAATCGAAAAACATTCATGTTCGCGGAATCAAAAAGAATAGGTATATTTTCCGACAATTTTCAATTTTAGCTTTAGTTTTTTGAGGCCCCTTAGAGCTGAAGGCTCGTGTGCATTGCACACCTTACATACCCAATTGTTGCGGCACTTAGTACAACCCGAATTTTTGAACATCACATGCAAGTCCAGGCGCTTCATTAAAAAAGTACGAATTAGTCGTGGCCACCTAATGATTGGTTAGACCAGCAGTTCCCAAACTTTTTCAGCCCCGGAGCATTTTTTTAAAGAGAAGTTTCTCGTGGTGCCCCAAGAAATATTTAACGTTCATTTGCATTTGCCTGTGTTGTATGAAGCATAATTAACACGAACTGTATACATACATATAATAAAGAAAACAATAGTTTTAAAAGAACTGGAGATTTCAATAATTTAAAAAATTTCGAAATATTAATTTTTTGTGTACTAATGAACGGAGCCCTTGGGAAACTATTGCGGAGCCCCAAGGGCTCCGCGGAGGACAGTTTGGGAACCGCTGGGTTAGACCAACGGGAATGAATTTGAAATAAACGGCTGAGTCGTATCAAAAACAGTATTTTTGTTTGTATTTGTGGCCTGCGCATTTAAGTTTTTCAACAGTGTTAAATATTCAAGACTACAACTTTTCTAAGATTTTAACCTGTGACCTCAATATAGCCTAAAAAAACACATTTGGCATTTTAAGGACAATATGAATTTAAGCCGACAAATGGTATTGAAAATATAATTTTCAGCTTTTTTGATCATATCATATATAAAAAGCTATACACTAAGTACAGATCCAAAAGGGAGCGATTACTTCCCTAAAATATACACCTGCTATACAGTATATTATACTTATTACACACACAAACTTAAGTTTTCTCATTTAAACCATGTTAACTATTTTATTATCTTCAACCGATACTACAAAAATAACAGTTGAGCTCTGAGCAAATTATTTAACTTCAAACTATTAAAATATACTTTCGATTTATTTTGTTTCCTACAGAACTAAACACTTAATTTTATATTCTGAGTGAAGCAAAGGATTTGATGGTATTACAGTGATTTTTATTAGTTTTTTTTTTCCTAGAGACACTTTTTGCTCTTAACTTTGTCCAAAAGTTTCATCCATTAACTCTATAGATGGTACTTTATTTAGCTCTTGCCTCTTATCACATAGTTTTTTTCCATGCAAAAGGAAAAACTGCCGAAAAACCAAGTACATACGGCGAAATTTGCCAAAAACGGTTCTTTCATTAAATCGACTTAAGTAATTCCGTTATAACTACAAATGTAATGTCGCTAGAAACTTGACATTTTCACTATTATATTATTGACGTGTTATTCAATAATAGTAACTAAAGTACACACTTTTAGAAGTTTCAAAAAAAAAAAAATGAAAATTATTAATTTAAATATAGAACTTTAAAGATTCCACGTTTATTTTATGCATATTTCGAATAATTTTTTTAATGTTTGGTGAAAACTTTTGAAAATGTAATATGGCTTCACTCATACACTTTTCTAAAAAATATATTCTTACGTAATAAATTGTTTTTACGTCAATTTGCAATGGAAATTGTTCCATCCAAACCGTATATTTTAATTCTGAAGTTTTGCGCTGAATTGTCAAACTAATAAAAAGATCTATCATTTCATTAAAATTCAATTAAGCCATCCCCATTAACTGGTCCGAGGAGCGAAGAATACCCCATGGCGCGAAATACCATAGTACTATTTCATATCGATCGTTCTTTTTATTTCTATATATGTATATATATATATATATATATATATATATGTATATATATATATATATATATATATATTTATATATTATATACCTCAATATATCTAATCGAGTAAAAATTTGTCCAAAAGCTTTATGTGACCGATATGCAATATGGATATAAAAAAAAAATATGAGGTCTTCGGTGCAATAACGGACTGACCCCAAAGTAATGATATCGAGAAATAGTCCATTCTCGATCTTTAAATGATTTAGAACATTGAAACGTAGTCACGGCTTAGGTGCTGCCACCTAGTGAATGTTAAGTAAAGGTGGCGGCTTAGATCACTTTTAAATCGAATTGTACGGATTACAGTCAACTCAATATGGTAGATTTTTGGGAAAATCTCATAATATATTGAGTTGATTCAATATGCATTCAAATACAATTTTTTTCTACAATTCATAACTGTTGATACCTAAATATGTTTTATATTTCGAACGGAGAAACAGATCATAATATTATATGTTATACACTCGCGTATGGACTCACGTGCAAGTGACTCGTTTTTATTTTAATACTGTCTGTGTAAACATGAAATATTTCACCGGTTGGATTACGCTCATTCCATCGATACTCCATACTAAATAGTAACGGTATATCAACTTCTATTTTAAAACATAATAGAATCGTCGACAGCATTATAAATCCCGAAATGTTTTATTTCATTAAAAACGTACTAGGTATTGTAAATATTGAGCATGATAAAATCCCGTGATTTCTCACGCTCGTCTCAAAATACCTTCACTATTCGTTAAACTCGTTAAAACAAAACGGATGAAAATAAATTACCATTATCTCCGATCCATGATTAAACGTATTTTTTTTTTTTTGTATTAGATTCTGAAGGGAGTGAAGAATGTATTGATTTTACAATGATGTGTGTTTTTTTTTTTTTTTTTTTTTATTTATTTTTGTGTCTGTCGACACGATTTGGGGCAGTAAAAATGCTTCGATTGCCTTATAGAGCAACTTTTCTGAAAGGAAATTGAATCTAGTTGGTACTTTGGGGGGTCAAAAGTTAAAAATTTTCAATATTTTTTTAACGCGCCGGGAAAAACCCTTAAAAAATGAGGGAAAAACGGTATATTTTACGCAAAACCAGTTTTCGACAAAATCAAATTTTTTATTTTGCTATAACTCAAAAACTAATCGATGTAAATACTTGAAATTTTCACCAAATGTTTAGATTAGCGTTCTCTATACACCTTTAAATTTTCAAAGTATTTTGACTTTTATTGAGCTAATTATAGACAATTGAAATTTTCAATTTTTTTAAGTATTTTTTTTTAAAATAACGATAAAATTTTTTTTTTTTGCCAGAAAATCTTGAAAATTTAATATAAGGTTTCTTATAAGTTGTTCCATAACTGATAAAAAAAAATCCAAAATCGTAAGTCACAATTTTTTTTTATAAGTGCTCAAAGTTCCAATTTATACGAAATATGTAAAAATTGCGAAAATTTGCAAATAATTTTGTTGTTGAAAAATCGTAAAATTTTTTTCTTTTATAACTAAGTTTTGAAAATTTGGTACAAGGTTTTTCATTAGTTTTTCTTCAATTATCTGCAAAAAAAACTACCGGATTCAGACAAAAAAATTTTATGAGTGTTTGAAATTTAAATTTTTACAAAAACACGTTAAACAACGGTTTAGCCTCAAACGATTTTTGCTATTTGTTTTTTTTTCAAAAAGTATAAGTTGTAGAAACTTGAAAATTTTATCAGTTGTTTATATTGGCATTTTCTTTATATAATTTTATTTTCAAAAGATTTCACTCATTTTTAATCAATTTATAGGCATTTGAAATATTCGATTTTTTTTATTTTTTTTTTTATAAATGTTGATAAAAAAAATGTAGCTCGGACGAAATACTTGAAAATTTAATAGAAGGGTCCACATAAGTTGTTCTAACTCCCATTCAAAAATTATAAAAATACATAGGCACAAAATTTTTTTATAAGCGTTTATAAGTGCTAATATTGACAAAATTCGTCAAAATCATGTATATTTGCTATGTATTTTGTAGGTTAAAATTCATAAAAAATTTTTTATTACAAGCTAACAATTGAAATTTTAACACAAGGTTGGCCATAAGTTCAAACAGTCAATATTTGACAATTTTTACAAAATCAAAACTTTACACCTAAAATAACAATTTACCGTAAAATAATTTTGGATTTATGCTATTTTTCTTTAAGTACTCGTTATAGAAATTTTAAACTTTTACTAAGTGCTTAAATTGGAATTTTCTTTCCATAGTTTAATTTTTTAAATATTTTGCTTATTTTTAAACTATATATATATATTATATATATATATATATATATATATATATATATATATATATATATATATATATATATATATATATATATATATATATATATATATATATATATATATGTATACATTTGTAACTCTGTCATTTGTAAACTTGTAAGAGTGATTCAAAAATTATTCAAATACATAGGCACAATTTTTTTTTTATATGCAGTTGAAGTTCAAAAATCGACAACATTTGTAGTTGAAAATGTATAAAAAATTTCTATTCAAAGTTAAGAAATGAAAATTTAATACAAGGGTGTTCATAAGTTTTTCTTGCAAAAAGTATAAAAATATCATGATCGGTTCAATTAAAAAATTTTAACGGGCGTCTGAAACTGTAATTTCTACAAAAATTTAGGCGTTAAATTACGATTTACTATAAACATATTATTCACTGACAATTCATCTTCGTTCAGAATCGTTTTTTTTTTTATAATGTCCTAATCTATCCTATAATCATAGGCGTGTTCAGAATTAGGTGGCCGAGGGGGCACAACAAATTTTTAAATCATGAGACCTATGTTTTTTTTAGACATTTTTAGACATTCTTTATGTAAAGAAATTCACGATTATAGGAATATTTTTGATTTATGATCAGAAAGTAAAACCACTGTCAAAACAATAAAAATACATTTAAAACTAAATTTTAAAAAAAATACATAATATTTATACATAATTGTTTATACATCCATTCTTCTTTCATATGGTTTTAATAATTTAAAAGACTCAATGAAATTATCAAAGTTTATATTTCTTGCTAATTCGTGTTCGATATTAATGGTTAATAAACCATCCAGGCGATCTTGATTCATAGTGCATATGTTATGTAGGTATAGTTGATGAACATAATATTATATTATGATAATCAGGGCTGGGCAGTATCTTAGATACTAGTATTTAAGATACGTATCTTAGATACAATTGTATCTTGTATCTTGTATTGAGATACATAATTTGAATGTATCTTGTATCGGGTATTTAAATACTTTATTGACTTGTATCTAGTATCTTTTTATGATTAAGATACTAGATACATTCAAAAAATATGTTTCATATTATTTCATTTATATAACAATTTTCCTAATAACCCAATAAGTAATAATATGTTGGAGAGTAATATATTAAATTAAAGGAACTTTGATGTCTGGCGATAATATTATATCAGAGATATAAAATATAATGCAAGCCTAATCTCTTCAGCAGCTGTTGAACGACTATTTTCTTTTGCTGGGCTTATTTATTCTCCATGTAGATCTAGTATGTCAGATGATACTTTCAAAAAAGTAGTCTCTTTAAAAGGTAACCAGGAATTTGTTTCAAAACATAGGATATAAATAATACTCGTATAATTAAATATTTATATAAATCACATGCATTCAAACATTAAATAAATAATAAGTTAACATTGCTAATTTATAATATTATATTTATTTATTTATTTGACGTTTTTTTATTGTATACGTAATTTTGTTTATATACTGTAAATCATTTTGCCAATTATTTCGTTTGTCTATTATTAGTATTCTTATTTGAAGCGTATCTAATGTTATTTGAAATTATATCGTTAATGATCAATGCATACCGTATTATTATACATTTATAAGCTATAATACTATATAATTTATATATGATAAAATTGTATTCAAGGTAAATTAAGAAATTAATAAAAATATACAAATATATTGAGTATCTTGTATCTTATAGGTATCTCAGATACATGTATCTTGTAACTAGTATCTTTAAAAATATTATAGTATCTTGTATCTTGTATTTAGATACTAGTTATAAATGTATCTTGTATCTTGTATTTAGATACTTTTTTTGAGGTATCTTGCCCAGCCCTGATGATAATATAATCACTGCTTATTAATAAATGCTTAAATATAATAATAATTCAAATATCAATAAAATGTTCTATTATTTGTGTGCAACGATAAAACAAGTTATAACAATTACAAAAAAAAATCCATTTTTTTATTTTTTATATTTTTCAAATCTATTGGTACTGCTGGGTACACACAGCACGACTTTTTTTCCTGGTATTTTGCTTGAGGCAAAGTCCGCCGGGGGGGGCCAGTGCCCACCCGGCCCCTCCCGTAAACACGCCTATGCCTATAATGCCTAATCTATCAATACATCTCGTGTATCCCACCCAACTCCTGTATCCTGTGCTTTTTTTTATCTGATACCATCTTAGCGGTCTAAGTTTACCGTGTATTTAAGTGCTGTAGGTAGTATTACATTTCTAAATTTGACCCTGAATACCGTATTAGAATATTTTTTCTACACACAGAACAGTCTCTCCGGAACAGGTTTGAAAGTTTTACGATTTAAAAATAATATCGAACAATACGTTTAAAACTTACGGTTGACGTAGGTATTATTAATGTTGAATAAAACACAAACACACACACACACACACACATACACAAACGAATCAAATACGTTAGATTCGAAATATTTGGTTTAGTTGTAACGAGTTCAACGAGATGTTAAATATACGTATATGTAACGTCTCGCATATCGAAACGTTTAAATTCCATGGGAACATAAATGTTAAAACTCATGTGTTTAAAATAACCATATTTTATCTTAACACGTCAATTATTAAGAAAGTTAAAACCCATACGGACAGTTTTATTATTATTTTTTATTAACGTTATTAAACGGTTAATATTTATTATTATTATTAATTTTTTAAATTTTTTAACTATTGTGATAAATTATTTACCCACAAACCACACGTTCCGACAGCGAGTGTTGTATTTATTTTCGTAAACTTTCTAAGCGTTACTTTTTCAATGGCATTCACATATGACCGACGGCTCGGTGCATGAAACATTCGAAATACATTCGTTAAACGTTATTAGTGTACTTGCTGATGACATGTAAAAATAAAAATGTTTTTTTTTTTTTTTTTAACTACCTTCAAATTTATAGCATACGTTGCCCCGTAGAGAACGAACGAAACGTCCAAGTTATTCCTAATCATCTTATTACGGATTTCCAGCTTATCATTCCGGGAAAACAAACTTACGGCAATTATTTTACAAACGGAGCTACAGTGATAAATGTGTCCTAACCCAGCTGTTCTTAAATAAATAAGGTTACACACATGGTTGTTGAACGCATAATTAAGGGTTTAAGATGAGTATTACCAAAAATAAAAAGTCAAGCGTTTCGTACTCGTCATTAACGTTAAAGTGAAATAATAGTTGTGTAGTTAGTAAGTGTAGTTAGAAACACACTTTTCACAAATCAATTAACTAAGCATATTTTGATAAATAGATAAAATTAAGGATTATGTTTCTTTAAAGAAGAGATTTTTTAAAAATCGATAAGAGTAAGAATAAAAAATTAAAAAATTAAAATACATGAGATTGTGTTGTATTTTGATAGCTTAATGATATTACATCACAATATATTTCGTCATAGATCTTGCAGTATCAGACATGATTTTTTACTGTTTCTACTTCGGCTCCAAACAAGTTGTGTAGATTTTTACATTTGAAATTTTTCATTTGAAATATTCTAATGAAATACCTAATGGAAAATATTTTTATTTTTTTTATTCTCTTTGTAAACAAGTGTTTTAGATAACCCATAGAAAATATTGATGATAAATGATTATTTTTCTATGCTATTACATTTCTGTATGCATATTTAAATTTTTTTTATATTATGTATATTTCTATGTGTTGCGATTCGCAATTTATATTAATTATTTCCAATATATTAGTGTTACAAATTAAATAATGTAAATTTTAATGTATTAATTTACACTGAAGAATAAATTAAAATTTTAATTTATAAATCACCAAACATTTTATTTTAGTTATAAAAAGGTAACTGAGTTATAAGATAGTTAAAATTATTCAATCTTCCAGTTACATCTAACATAAAATGGCCACCATATAGTTTCCTGTAGTGATTTTTTTATAAAATCAACGTACTATTATTTATAATATCTCATTTTAAGAAAGCAATTTTAAATAGGAATTCATTTATTTAATCGATATCACCCAAAATAGTTATATTTAACAACTGACTAATAGAGGACATGAACATAAACGGTCAGTTCTATAGAAAGTATTTAGTTATTTTGCTCTACTAATTCGAGTTGAATAAATTACTATTAAAGTAAGAAGATACAAAATTATTAATTTAATGAACAAATTTGTTAAAGAAAAACTTGTGGCATCAGTAGTTTTGGAGGCATCAGAATTCCAATAGGGTTCTCTGGAGAAGATCCCAATTGGCGCGACGAATAATTAATCAGTATAGATAATTTAATCGCTTCATCATATGATAAGTAATGGTTAAGTTGTAACCACTACTGATGCAACTGTACCGTCGGTCGTCAAGGTATTTGAGCCAGAATGTTCCGAGCACGAACACGAGTCGACGTGATGGACGAGGCCATCATGACGATCTCAGGGTCGGTCGGAAAACGTCGACCCCCGATCTAAACGATTTGAGCAAACGACCAAAGTCATAATCTGCAGTCTCGCTTTGAGGCGGGACCGATGGGTTACCCGAAACAAGGGGGCCTCGCGCCTCAGCCGACGGCCGTCGATTGACCGGCGGCGTACCAACGCCATCTACCGGCGACCAACAAACATTGGCTTTTAAAAATGCTGTCGAGTCTGAAAAACGTGTTGTTTCAGTTGTGTCGTGAATCGACAAATCGTGTTTTTCAGATAATACGCTTGATCCAATATTCGATCCAATAATAAATAAAAATGTATTTCTAATCAAAATAAGTAGGTATTGAGTGATAACCGTCATGGGCATTTTTGAAAACGTCTTTTTAAAAGACACACACCGACGTACGAATAAAAAACATTTTAGGTAAATTTTAGGATTAATAAAATACTAACTACAAGTGTTTCGTTAAATCCCTTTGATTTTTTTTAACGTCGGCCAAACCAAGTTAAAATCTTTAATTTATTAATAAATAATTTAAAATATTGTCACTCTACGTTATCGTTACATACGTTTATTCTAGCTGTGCTTATAATTATATTTGTCATATTTATTGCAAAATTAATAGCATAACATTATCCGTATGATTGTATTAACTATAGCTAATAACTATATAACTCACATTAGCTGTACTGAGTCCCAGCAAGAACGTTTATTATCAAATAAATTAATAAATTAATAAATTAATCAAGGTTTTTTGTAACAAGTGATTTCGCAGGTTTCTAAAATTAAATACGTAGATGCTGCCACAACAACACCCATATCAAAAATGTCCCTGGAATTACTATGTAATGCTTTGTATGTGCAGTTTACAGAAACATGAAATCCATTCAGGATAAGTTAAGATTATCATATTAGGTAATTAACTTAAAAATTCGTGTGATAATCATTTTTTTTTTTTTTTTTGGAGTGCAACACTATTTTATCACGACACTGAATGAAATACCGAAACAAATATATATTGTATATTCATATCTATTTATTGTCTAAACTGTTTAAATTAAAATTTGTTTAGTGTACAAAATTTGTAATAGAAACAGTATTAATTGTTTGATTTGATGTATTATTTTAATGTCACTATTACCTAAACTTAATTTAGTCAAAACGGATTCAAGAAAATAAGAGAGCAAAATATGTATTATTTATTTAAGTAATTTATTCGGAAAGTATTTATAGCAAATTTTTTTTTCAATTTTTTTCGACAAAATTTCTAAGCTAAGATTTGTATTGCGTTTAATTTTTTGATTGAAAACATAATTTGGTTCCATTAAGTACAAAAACGATTGAAAATTATTTACTTTCATTTTATTTATATTTTAATTATAACGCGTACTACACTCGAATGTGTATTTTCCTTTCGCCATAAAAACCGACACAATATATTTGTGGTCTACACAATGCGCCGCAATCGTTATAAAACCCCTCATCCGACAAATAAAAATAACATTATGCCGAAGTGGCACGCAAATACCGATTCAAAAAAATTATACTCCAATAAGCATTTTTTTTTTTTTTTTTTTTTTGCTAAGTGATTTTAAAAATTAAATATCATACATAATCGTTCGATGTGTGTATAGTGTAATACTACAGTTTATATTACTACAGGGACCTCTAATCTAAACGTCACATACATCGTGAAATTACGAATTATACATAATTTTCGATAATAATCATTATATAATTATTAGTGAAGCAAACGATCTATTGGTTTTACACAGATGTTTGTTTCTTCTGTGAAGTTTTTTTCGGGTAGTATATTTCGTTCAAAAGTAAAGTAACACACTTGTCTCTATTCAAATCAGATATTGCTTCCAAAGTGTACAATAAACAAATCGTTTTTCTCTATTATTGAAAGGTTTTCGAATATTTGGGAAAATCTACTATAGAAACGGTGTAATGTACCGTAAACGACATATTTTCATAAAATTGGCTTTAATTAATTCACAACTCGAAAAATAATGAAGTTTTTCATCAAATATCGACGATATTTTATAATGATTCAACAAAGGTTTCAAAAGAATCTGACTACCATGAAATATAATTGAAATTCCGAAAACATTTTTATTTTCGTTCACTATTTACTTTTTTTTTTTGTTTTTTTTTGTTTTAGATACTAAAACTTGAAAAAGTAATATAACCATAAGTCTTATTTAAATATTTCATTAACGGTACTGAAAAAATCTCAATAGATGTTGGTAAGAATTTGTTTTATACTCTTTGACCTAATGATTTGGACCATACTTTCTATCTATACTCAAAGTTTTATAACGATTGAATCGAATTTTTATACTAAATCAAGAGAAAATGTTCAATGAAAAAGCAATCGAGTTCGAAATGATTATACATTAAACACTTAAGATAACATTTCTTACAAAAGATTTTTAAGATTTTTTCAGTACCATAAGTAAAATGTCTGTGTAAAATCAAGTTAAGTTTACAAATCAATATCGATATTGAGAAACAAAAAAAAAAAAAAATAAAAAATAATAAAATGAAATCGAAGGTAAATATATAAAAGAAATATTTTCGAAGTTCTATATTTAGACTAGAGAACAACTTTTGGAAACTTTTTAAAATTCGTATGAGAATTCTGTGGATATTTTATGAACATTTTATGTTTATCTTTGTTTATTTATTTGCAACTGCTATTGGAAATATGGGAGGTTTTTTTGCCGGACCCTGTATTACTATTCAATCTACTCTTGTCGTATTATTTTGGGTGTTGCGGCTTGAGTTAGAAACTTAAAGCAATTTTATGAAAATTTCGTTTGTGACATAGTCTACGGTTTTATGGTATTTTATACCAACTACTGAAAAACATTTAAGTATAAATAAAAATGACTTGTTTCGAGTACACAATGAGAGAAATGTATGAATGTTTAGAGATTGAATATAAACAAAGTCAACTATCTGAAAAAAGTGGTTCAAGAAAAAAAGAGAGAAAAAATAAACTTCATAATGAAACCCATATGTTCTTCACTTAACTCAAAATCTTAAAAACATTTTTTCTTTTAATTTCATACTGCTCTTTCATCGAGTTATATTCAAAATTGCATGTGATGTAATCGTACAAAATATATTAATTAAGAGTACTTATCAATGCAGTTTTAATTTTTGTGAATACAACATTTTCAAAACTCTGATAATTTTTCATTACCACAAGTGAACTTAAAGAAAATTGAATATTTTCAAAAAAACAGTTGTAACAACATTCAATTTATTGTTTTTCGTTCTTAAAAAATTACTTTAAAATGTTTCATTATTTACGTATTATTATTATATATATTATTATTATATTATTACTACCTACTATAACTTTCCTAAATTTATATTATATAATATATGTATAACTTAGTTTTGTGCAACAATTCAAAAAAAAGTTTATTGAGTTCAAATACAATAATAATGTTGTTTGTATTTAAAGTTATTAAAAAAAAAAAGATAAAAATATCGTACAAAAAGTTTCAAAAGAAAAATGCATTAAAAAAATAAAAATAAAAAGCTGGTAAGTGAGATGATGGTGGTACAAGTTCGTCCTTCATCCCTTCGGTCCTCGGACAAGATATTGGTGATGAATGTATTAAGTTTTAAAGAAATGATGACTCATTTCTTTAGTATAAAACGATTCTGAGCAAAGCTTCAGTGTAATATAATATATTATTATTTAAATACTGTTTACGTATTTTAAGGTTATTTGCATAATTTTTGGTGAGTTATAATAATTTATTAAAGTGTGTATAAAAAAAAATCCTGACGATTTTTGAACTTTTGTTAGGATAATTAGGTAGGTATATGAGTAAGGTCATATTAAATTTTCAGAACTTTTTGTCAAATATTTAAAATTATATTACATAAAAACTTTCAAACAATTTGGTAAATTAAAAGTTCTATATTTAAGTCAAAAGTGCTATAATTGTTTTGAAAATGTTGTCCAATATAAAAAAGTATGTATTTGATATTGGATAAAATTTTCAAGTTTCTAGCTTCAATACTTTTCGATTTATGACTAAATACCTAAAATCTGAACAGTGAAAATCTCGTTTACGGCGGATTTTTACCGATTTTACCGTTTTTACTCAGTTTTTCGATCGTTATTCTTGGTTACTGGAAAAACTGTGGAGATTTTGGAAAAATGACCTCTTTAAAGTACCATCTCAGTTCAATTTCAAATCTAAAAAGTTGCTGGATGAAACTTTTGGACAAGGATTTCTATACGAAAAAGTGTTTACAGAAAAAAAAAAAAAAAAGAAAAAAAAAAGAAAAATAAAAAAAATAAATAAACATCATTGTAAAACCATAAGATCCTTCGCTTCACTCAGAATCTAAAAATAGATTTAAACATCAACGGAATTATTCTTAAATAACACAACGGAAATAACCCGTGGGCATTTCACCAAATTTTTTATCACGTGTCAATTTAGATATCTTAGTGATGGGCCAAGACAAATAAATGTCAAAAAAAGCTGGTAAGATAATGGTGGTGGAAGTTCGTCCTTCGTCGCTTCGCTCCTCGGACAAGATAATGGTGAGGAGTGTATAGCACTTTCTATCATGGGATCACCTAACCTAACCTCGGACAAGATATTGGTGATGAATGTATTAAGTTTTAAAGAAATGATGACTCATTTCTTTAGTATAAAACGATTCTGAGCAAAGCTTCAGTGTAATATAATATATTATTTATATACTGTTTACGTATTTTTCGGTTATTTGTCTGATTTTTGGTGAGTTTTAGATTCTGAGTGAAGCGAAGGATCTTATGGTTTTACAATGATGTTTATTTTTTTTTTTTTTCTTTTTTTTCTTTTTTTTTTCTGTAAACACTTTTTCGTATAGAAATCCTTGTCCAAAAGTTTCGTCCAGCAACTTTTTAGATTCAAAATTGAACTGAGATGGTACTTTAGAGAGGTCATTTTTCCAAAATCTCCATAGTTTTTCCAGTAATCAAGAATAACGATCGAAAAACTGAGTAAAAACGGTAAAATCGGTAAAAATCCGCCGTAAACGAGATTTTCACTGTTCAGATTTTAGGTATTTA